>JANIVV010000012.1:0-386986 GCA_030555955.1 Diddensiella transvaalensis | reverse complement strand
CTGCAGTTGATGAGTTTGGAGTTGGTAATTGTGGCTGATTGATATAGATAAGAGGGATAGGGCAGTGTAAGATGTCTCTTACGTCATGTATGTAGTAGCTAGCGGGGTAGTTAACAAATGGAGGGGAGCATCGGCCAGCCTCAGATCTACGTAGGAGACTAACTAAAATGGTATAGCCGGGATAACCGACTACGTCACTATACTCTTCTCGCGATGAACAGTTGACCATGATAACATGACTGCCGCCCAGAAAATGGAAGGGCGGATCAGCCAACAAGGTGCAGAGAGAACTCCTGACGTCTTCGACCAGTTAGAAATTCTGATCAAGGAGAAATTGGCCAAGAGTTCTGTTTCCGATGTTTCGGTACATTGGGACGCCAATGGAAACTTGATGCTGGAAGTATCACTATTATCACCAAGGCTTTCCAGACAGACTGCACCAGAACTTGCCCTTAAAATGCCGGGATAATCAAATTGACACTGAGGCTAAAGCACGCGTGCTCATCACGTATTAAAAGACTTACAGCCTCCCTTCCAGTTGTGTACATCATTCATTATACATAGTTTCAGGAAGTCATTCCTTGAAATTGGAGTGAAATGAGGCCCTTAGTGCAGGACCTATAAAACTATCCTATACAACGATGCGACCAGTCCTTCCTGAACTGATGACAATGATAACGATAAGAAAGAAAGACTGATTTAAGTAATATTATGCTATGATAATATATAGAGAAATAAAACGCTCTGGATTCTCAGGACTATCATTAAGTAAACTCAGCGCATACCGTCAAGTACTAGCCATTTCTGCTCACACTTCCATAATGCATTCCGATACATGGGAAATCTTGCAGAACCCCAGTATATCCAATATTTACGGATTAGATCCCTATGGTCGAGCGTGACAGCATGCGTTGCAGCGAGATAGACCATAGAAGCTAGATGAAGTGAATGAACTGAATCGAATGGAATGGCATATACTGAGTCCAATATTTCTTGAAGCAGGGCCTGTGTTTCGGCGTCGTTGAAGGTCATAAAACCCTGCTCTACTGCTACAAGAAGACAACCATATTGCCATGCACGAGCAGCATAATTCTCATAAGAATCGGCAACGATTTTTGAGAATATCTCTGAAAGCCCTCTTAGAAGAGCATCGCTACATGAGCGCTTAGATTCAGAAATCAGTAGCGGAAGTAATGCGAAAACTTTCTTCGGGCAACCTACAAAAGCGAAAAAGGAATCCTCAATTCCACTTCTATGCCAGTCTTCAAAAATAAGCCCACGATCACGCGAAACTACAACACCTATCACGTCATACCAATTAAGGAGGGTCATAGCTTCTCGAAGTCCAGGTGTTTCCGAATACAAGACGTCGATATCCTGTATGTTTGTGCAGTGCTGATCCATCAGAGAGCGGGCGCCTATTATATAGCGTTGCCATGACCCATATGATCCATAGCAAATGTCGAAATATGTGAATGCCAGGACAGAAAAGATGGCCTCTATGGCTCCCTTTCTAGTAAATGATTCAAGCCCTTCGACAGCTGTTGCACGCAGTTGAAGTACTCGCAAATCAGAGAGATCGTTAACCCCTGCTCCTGGATGACTTAGAGAGGAAGAAACCAGCTTCCATAGAGTGGAGAGAAACTCAGATCGTTCGGCATTCTCAGGACTAGTTGCATCCTTCCCATTTTTCTTTGTGTGGTAGTATGCCGTGAGGATGGCGCTAATTCCCCAAAGGAAGTTTTTGGTGTTTAGTAAACTACTATAGTTCATATAAGATATGCTACCATTGCTGGATATCGAGTTTAGCACACTATCGTCGAAGGTAGTAGAGGGTGTTCCGCTGTGCATTGAATTCTCAGACAGCATTGCACTATTCTGCGACGGCTGGACTGTATTAGCGACTCTGGCAAGCAGGTCACTCGACGGATCAGTAACGAATATAATTTTGCACCTGTCATTTGCTGTTAGACCTAATCTGGCCGTCTCCATCGCCTTCACTTCTCTAGGTGCATGCCATTTCACTCTACTGGGATATCCTCCACACTTAGTCCCAGACTTCAGACAAGGAGTACATTCCGGCCGATTCAGATCGCATTTGATATTCAGCGACTTACAGGTGAAGCAATCCCTGTCTCGTCTGCGTCCTCTCGGCCTTCCCTTTTTCTGTATCTTATCGCTGTTGGCGGTAGTCATGCTGTGAGGAACAAGCACCGGCTCCGCAGCTCTCCGGCCAAAGAGCGATCCCCACCGTAATCAGGATTAGTCTGACTTTTTCTCAGCGATTGTACCTGAACTGATACGGGTGGTCGATGGCCACTGAATAGACAGTTATCATTGTAAGATATAATTGAATGATAAAAGATGTGCTATTCATACCGCTCTGAAGAAGTTTGGACTGGTAATTCTAATACCAACTTAACACTCGCAGTAGTTTCTACGAAGAGAAGTGCATTACATGATGCAACTTCTGATACAGTTCAGCTATAGCTTCAAATTATGAAATGGCAGCCTCTGCAAATTAGCTCGTCCAAGTGTAGACTCCAGATTCATATATTGTAATACTCCAGGCCAGCTTGCGGGGATCCTAGATTAAACTCATCCACCAAGATGGATTCCATATTAATACTTTGAGAGTGTATTGGAATCCCGACTAAATACGATCTTCACAATTCTTACTCTGTAAGGTGAACATCCGGGACTCGGATCTGAGATTGTCACTACGATTAGTTTCACAAGGTCTGTTTATGGTCCCCTGGCAGATAGAGCTGGCGGAGGGCCGATCAATGTAGGATGAAGTGTACCTCAGACAACCTGGGAAAGTAATCTACTCAGTGCGACATCAACTGGATTGTGGAACGCACTTAAGACAAAAACTACTGAATATGTAACATTATTTGCAGTTTATTTGTTTACTAACTACCAATGTTATTTGAAACGCTTATTCTGATCTTAATCTAATTGCCGTCAACGGACCCCAAGGCGTCTGTAATGACGCCTGCTAGCTTCAGTGCTTTTTCATCCTCAAACCTTCGGCAGACTATCTGTAGACCTACGCATCCATCTGCATAAACCTCAGGGTCATAGGCATCCCAGATCTTACGATCTTTTGCAGAATGAGGCACATGGTCTGGCTTACCGTCAGTAGCTCTTGATTTGAGTACCGGGTACACCACGCTAGGGTAGTCCAACGCGCTCCACACGCAAGTGTATCCTACGTACGTAAAATGGTGATTCGGATGAGAAGATACAGCACTGGCCGGAACGATCAAGCCATCAACTGGTCTCCCGCTGCTGGTAAGTTTGCCAGACTCATTCCATTTCTTGAAATATTCAAGCTCAATCTGCTCTTTGGTAGCATACATCTTCCAAAGCGTACTTCCTGGAATATCAGATGCAGTACCATAAGCTTTCATATATGGGAAAAGAGGTTCGTCTCCCCTTGCTTCCGCAACACCCTTCCCCCCGTCTGCGGTAAAGAACCGATCCAACAAACCATCAATAACTTCATGCTGATGTGGCTCCCACTCAACAACTTCATGACCTTGCGCTCTTAACGAATTCACTGTCTTTTCCAAAGCACGTAAGACAGCAGGAGTGGGCTCCACATAATTATCAGTTCTGATAACACCAAACGAGAGCTTAGGGGGCAGCACAGGCTCTCTCCAAGGAATCGGAAGAGTAAACGGATCATATCGGTCAGCATTAGAGTTGAAAATAGCCTTGGTCATATACTCAAGAGAACCCAGTGAAGATGCCATGGGACCCACAACCGATTTGATAGCGTGCTGCCCCTTGAGACCACTCCTAGTTCCACCTAATGGGATTCGGGAAGAAGTTGGCCTCAGCCCAAATATACCGTTATAGTGTGAAGGAATCCGGATGCTTCCTCCCACATCAGACCCAATACCGACGGGAGAGCCCCTGAGGGCCTGTAAGGCCCCCTCTCCACCACTACTTCCACCAGCAGAATGGTCTCTGTTATGGGGATTCACAGTCGGCCCGAAAAGATGGCTATCAGTATCAGGCATCATCATTGCAACAGGAACCGTTGTCTTGCAATAAAGCACTGCACCCATATGCTCGAGCATCTCCACTAGTGCTGCATTTTCCTGTGAGATCTCAGTACTCCATAAAGCAAACCCGACACTAGTAGTTGTACCTTTAAGTCTCAAATGGTCCTTGATCGACACCGGCAGTCCATGCAATGGACCCATTACTTCGCCTTTCTGCTTGTAATAGTCATCTAGAAACTGTGCTCGCTCCAGAGCCCTATCAAAGAACATTTCTGACAAGCAATTTGTCAACTGGTGAGCATAAGCAGCACGCTTGATGAACGCGCTTGTCACCTCCACGCTTGAGAGCTTTCTGTCCTTCATGGCTTCCACGAGAACTGGTGCAGTACTTTCTGTGATGGTCATCTCGGCATCCGTGAGTAAGCCAGATGCTTCCATAAATTTAGTCACGTCTTTAACAGAAGAGTCAGGAAGCTTGTCCTTAGGGATCCTGAGCTTAGCTGAAATCTGCTGCTCCCGTCTTTCCCTAGCAGCGCGGTACAATTTGGCAAACTTCTCGTCTTCGGTCATGTTATTTAGTGTTAACAACCTCAAAACTTGGAATATAATTGCGCCAGTTACGCATGTTTATATAGACGAAGATTCAAAATATATTTCCGTCATCAGTAAGGTGGGGCGTTTAGTATGGTTTCCTTATTTGGACGAGATAAGGGAGAGATGCATAGATCGCTTTGTGATTGTGGAGTCGTTGTCAACCAGGGCGGAGTCCGCAAAGCGCTGGAACTCGCCAAACATATTGACTGAACGCGAAAATCATTTCCATGCGAATCTCGTCTCGCAACAGTATTACCAAAAGTGTGGATTTGGATGTAGGGGCTGCGCGAATTAACCATGTTTGCAGATCATAAAGTATTAGTTAGAAAGTGGCCTAACATTCTGAGCACGGGCATTTCATAATTGACACAGCTCGTATAACCATTACATCTTTCTATTTTCCGTCTAAAGCTAGTGCTGAAGAAATTAAAACACGGCGGCAGAACTTAAATGTGAAACTATCGCTGATTTCTAGCAATTGTCTCTTGGAACATGAACTGCCATTCGTTCAGATTCCATTGCTCAAATAAGTTGTTATTAATCCATCCCCAGTCCTTTGAGTTGAACAGGGGCTTTGGCAGCTCCAAAGAATCAACTTCTTGGTCCTGCTCTTCAACTAGGTAGTCAATCGATAGTCTGTTCAAATACTTCTCTGTAACCTTTCTTCCTCCAAAGAGATATGAAATGTTACTTGCAAGGTTCGACTTGTAGGCCTGAAGTTCAGAAGTTACAGGAGCAGTCCTCTTACCGGTGGCTAGCTCATAGAACTCCAACAGCTTTTCCAATATATCAATCGACTCAAGAACAAGCCTGCCATTGACCTGTCCCGTGCTTCGGATCTGCTTGAAGTCTTCGATAGCACAGATCGTATCTTGAGCTATCACTTCGTGATTATCAGGATATTCTATCAAAACGAAAAACATCTGGGCAATCGCCGCACTAAAGACATTGTAACAGAGCAACATAAAAAACCTCTTATCGATGAAATGGTCATTAGTGTCTCTCATCAGGCGATAAACAAGGAGGACATCTACCGAGGAGTCTACACATGCCTTGTAGCAATATATCTTGCGCGGATATAGATACGCTCGATGAAGCCTAAACCTTTGAGTATGAATGCAGCTCCAAATAGTATGAAATAAGTAGTAATGAGCCTTGAACCGAGAAGGAACTATAGGTAACCCACCTTCTTTCGTCAGCCTCACGTACCATGGCATCTTGTCTTTGAAGGCCACAATTTCCCTGTCAATCTTTATGACCTCTTGTATATCAGTCGTAAGCATGCCTGAATCATCCCAGACCTTACGGCATATAAGGAGGAACTTGGTGACAATGTAAAATGTGGATGCCGACGTGCACTCGTCAATTGGCCTTTCAATCACGAGCTCTCTCGTTATATCTTCATCGTTACAATGGGTGAAATATGGGCATTGGGTATCTTCCCAAGTCAAATATGGAGCTCGGTTAATGCTAAGGCCCTGAAATGTATCTGTATTGAATAGCGCCCACCAAAGCCGAAGGCGAATTTCTCGTTGCCGACAATCCTGACCGGCAGAAGGATCTTTCAAATTTAGCTTTCGCGCTATAGCGATACTCTTTTTGAGAAGGTCGTCAATTAACTCGTGTGCTTTTATCGAGTGGAAATATGATTGAAGTACAAAGAATGCCATGATAAAGACGATCTTCGGATGCTTCCTGTAGTTAGCTATTTCCATAGCTTGAATTGAATTCTTATACCATATATCACTCAGAGAGCGAATCCTTGCAACATCTTCCAGACCAGCACTGGCGCATATATCCGGAAGAATCTCCTGCCCACTGCTAGCCAACAGGGCAAACACAAGAGATAAAAAACTGACGTCAATATCGAATAGGGACGACATCCATAACTTGTTGTATTCTTCCCAGAATAGTCCCGGATGGACGGCACAGAAAAGATGACCGTAAGTATCCAAGTAGTTCTGGATAAGAACATCGCACTGCTCTTTAGGCAGGAGCTGCTTTACCAATGCCAACACGCGCATATCAAGCCTTTTGTTGACGCTCGAGAGTTCTTTGTCCTTCGGAACTGACTGCATAAGTTGCTGAACAGAAAACATCGACAATGAACTGAAGATGAGTTGATCCATCACCCGTGATGAGCACTGCAAATGCTCGACACTAGGGAGAGAGGACTGCAGTAGCTCACTATTACTGAATTCTGCATTGGATCTTTCGCTAAGTGTAGAAGAAATTATGGAAGACATTGGTGAGAGGTCTTCGATAGCGGGAGAACTGTCTGCACTCAACCCCATAGGGCTGTTGAGATAATTTGTGGCAGAAAAAAGACCTTTCTCACCTCTCTCCAACAGAACATCTGGTCCCTGTAGAGCAGCATGAGAAGCATCATCGATTTCATTGCTGGCTCTTCTGAAAGAGAGCTGCCGATTTGATTTCAGCTGAAAATTGGGGCATGGTGTGGCAGATTGGTCTACTCTCTCAGCAGTTGACCCAGAGTACTTCTTAAAGTTTGATGGAACCGAGAGGCTGGGAAATGTTCTTTCACTCATAACTGGTTTCAACACGTTATTCGAAGGTACACAGATCTCATTTCTCCCTAAGCCACCAGACCTTATGACTGGTACTATCGGAACGTACCTGGAGCCAGTGTACACTTGCTCTGGAGTTCTATTTCGTACTATCTGAGCTTGGCGGCACTCGTCCTCCTTATGGCTTTTGATACACTGTGTACAAGGTCGTTTCAGATCACATTTTCGCTTCTGCAGTCGACAGCGAAGACAGTTTGTACCTTTCGTGTTCCGCTTTCGAGTAGCCTGCTGTGTAGCAATTACTTGTTCCATCCCAGAAATCCCCAAGTATTTTGGCAAGGAAGTCCAAGATATTCTAGAGTCGGAATGCTTGAGACAGGAGAAATCCAATTCAGCTGGTCTGGGTTAGGAGTTAACTTGAGGCCTCTACTTCACCCTTTCTTTTGTTAGGTGCATATTCGCCTGTTCGCTACTAGCGGAAATCTCAGGTGTTCACTCCCGTTGCTTTTTCTTGACACCTGAAGGAGTTATTATAGCTCACGGCGGCCTGCCAAAACTTCAATTATCAGCGGACTTAATTGCAGGGGCTATATTTAATTAAGATGACTTTATAGCTTGTCCAAGAGCTCGGATTATCTTAATAATGTCTTCTGACATCTAGGCCAAGATACAAGATTGACTTGACGATGGTTGTTGAGTGGCGTCGTGGCTTGACTCAATGCTGGAAAGGGTTTCTCAGACGATTACCCACGGAAACGGGCAAATAATCTACGCAATCTATTCCGAGCTTCGGCTAGGAGAAACAACGATCACTATCTCATGTGCGAGAAACGCAGAAACAACTATGGATACACCTCCTCTCTAAGTTTACCCTTATCGGCAAGGTATCTATACCCGCATGCACGATAACAACGTACAACACCACCTCCCGGAATCAAGTGGGGCCCACGGCTGTACTGTCTCTTCATTGGTCACAGCTATCAGCACCCCAACTTTGTATACAGGGCAGAAAATATATAAGACTGATGACGGCAGCTTCCGAAGCCGACAGCAAGCCTCTTATTACCTAATTTGATATTTAAGATGAGTCTCGTTACCATCCGGAAAATACTCAAGAAGTTAGAAGTCCCAGAGAGCGACCGATATGGTGCGCCCACTCGGTGGCTAAACTATGATATTATTCCTTTGCCGCCCACTAGGCGAAATTGGTCTGGTTGGACTTATGTTGCGATTTGGAACACTGGCAACTTCACGCCTGGTAACTGGGCTGGTGGCTCGTCTCTTTTATCTTTGGGGTTGGACATCGGGCAAACCATGGGCATAATTCTTGTTGCTAAGACTTTCATTGTTATTACTTCTATCATGAACGGCTGGACTGGCTCCAAATATCATATTGGTTACACTGTGACTCAGAGACAGGTGTTTGGAATATTCGGTTCATATTTAACTATTGCTATGCGTGTGATTTTGTCGTTCGTGTGGTTTGGCTCTCAGTCTTGGATGGGTGGACTTTCTTGCAGCACCCTCTTCATGTCTCTTTCCCCATCCTTCAAAAATATGAAGAATACCTTTCCAGACAGTGTCCCAATGACTTCTCAGCAGCTGTGTGGTTTTGTCGTATTTCAAGTTGTTGTCATGCTATGTCTTCTGATTCCGCCAGAGAAATGCCATCACTATATGACCGTGTCCAACATCTACAATGCGATTCTTATGTTTGCAATAATGATTTGGGCTAGAGTCCATGCTGGTTCTCTTGGCCCGCTTGCAAATCTTCAGACCACAGCCTCAGGTTCTGCCCTTGCCTGGGACTGGATGTATGGAATGTCATCTATTTACGGTGGATTTGCCTCTGGAGTCACTAATCAAAGTGACTACACCAGGTTCTCTGTGCGCAAGACGTCGTCTATACTGGGCTGTACTCTCGGTCTTTGGCTGTTTTCTGCACTTGTTCCTTTGATAGGTATTATTACGTGTTCTTCGCTACAAAGAAAGTATGGCCAACAGCTATGGAATCCGGTGGACATTATTGAGCTTTGGATGGATAACGACTACAGTGCTGGAACCAGGGCTGCTGCTTTTTTTGCTTCACTAGGATTCATTGCTACCCAGCTTGCTTGCAACGCCTTCGAAAATGGATACGCTGGAGGTATGGATCTTGCTGGAATGTTTCCCAAGTATATCAATATCCTCCGAGGTGGTCTAATTACTGCCCTTTTGTCCTGGGTAGTTCAACCCTGGACGTTCTACAACACGTCAAGTGTGTTTGTTACTGTGATGAGCTCTTTTTCTGTTTTCATGATTCCTCTGATCTCTATCTTATTGTGTGACTTTTATCTTATAAGAAAGAGGAAAATCTTCCTTGCTGATCTATTTACAGCTGATAACACGGGCAAGTATTATTTCTATTATGGTGTTAATTGGCGAGCCATGGTTGCCTTCTTTGCTTCATTTAGTCTTAATCTTCCCGGTATGATCCACCAGATAACTCCCTCAATTCCTGTCGGAACTGGAATCTACAAATATTACAAGGGAAATATGTATTTTGGCTTTGTTATTGCCTCTACTATCTATTACATTCTATGCCGAATCTGGCCCGTTCCATGGGCCGGAGAGCAGGATGATGCAGATTACTTTGGAACGTTCACTGAGCAAGAGGCAGCTGCAATTGGTATGATCGCACATTCCCAGCTCACTCAAGACCAGATTATCGAGAAGACCGGTGTAGATCTGCGAGTGTTTGACCGTATGGTACGAGTGGGGCGCAATATCGTTAATACGGATGAATTAGCAGAGAAGAATGGTAACATCACTGGAACAGCTGAAAGCTCCTCTGTGGAGGAAACTGCTGAACCGAAGAAAGCAGGTGCTATTGTTGGGATCTATAACAAAGTTCATGACGCTTTGATGTCTATCGCATAACGCGTTGTTTACATGTCGAAGCTTCAAGTCTGCCGTCTTAAGTTTTTTTTTTTCGTTATCCCGTAGCCGTTAGATTGCTTTTAGGATTCCACAGATAGTTGTTGAATTATTTTTTAATATACTACCTGTTATAAGTACTACCTGCTGAATTTTATGTAATCCTTCAAGTTTTAACAGTCGGTTTCAAAATAACCAGAGTAAGCTGAGAGCCATGATACAGCCGCGCAATCATAGTATCTAGATTCATGGTGTCTTCTAATCTGATCTATTGGATATTATCAGATATTATTCAGAGAGTTCCCTAGCTAAACACTGTACCCCCACAGTGCTTTGTCGCTTCTGTAATTGGCGGAATGTCGAGGCTCGGCCTTATCTCGCTGACGCTGTATGGCTTGTGTGCACCCAACAAAATCTATGTGCGGTTGTGCGACACTCCGATTTGTGAAATATAGCCGCAATCGATACCGGCTACCCTAATCATCTAGGACCAATCATGATAAGAATGGATGCCTCTTGATCTTAATCATCTAAACAGATGGACCCTTGCTTTCTTATCTGCCATTCAAGGCTCGACAGGTTTCCTTTATCTTCACGGTCTTCCAAGCTAGAGCAATCCACCAGCTAACAAGTTGATAATGACTAGCCCTACCGACATTGACATACCACCTCCATCATCAGAATCTCTGGATGAGAAGGCGGACCGGATGAAATGGTGGAAAGAAGCTCGGTTTGGTATGTTCGTGCACTATGGTCTCTATTCAGGCCTTGAGGGAGATCTCAACGGCAAGTGTATAGGTCCTAAAAACGTGGAATGGTTTCAGAAGCACACTGGAATGGACGCTATTTCATATCGAAACTTAGCGCTTCCAAAGTTCGTGCCTGTAGCTGATGCTACTGATAATTGGATTAAGGTAGCTCTAAGTGCAGGGGCCGAGTACGTGGTTCTCACTACCAAACATCATGAGGGGTTTGATCTGTTCAAAAGTGAGTATTCAGATTTCACATCTGAAAGCTTGATTGGTCGAGATATTGTCCGGGAGTTTGTTGAATCGTGCAGGTCTCATGGCCTAAGAATTGGTCTCTATCACTCTCTCCCTGACTGGCAGCACCCTGACTTCGACTTTACACTGGCGGAAGGCACAGATATGTCCTACCCGTTGGGAGAGATCAGTCGCAATGCGGGTAGGAAGAGGGATCACTACAAATATATCAACTTCCTGCATCGCCAGGTCGACGAGCTCATGTGTAACTATGGCAACTTTGACCTCATGTGGTTCGATTTTAGTGTCACTACTCTCGAGGGCGAGGCGGCATGGAAGGCACGTGAACTGATCGATAAAATCAGAGCCAAGAATCCGAATATTTTGATCAATAACAGACTCTACAGACGGCCCGGAGCTGGCTCTGTTCTTTCGCCTGATGAGGGACTGGAGTTTGATAACAGGTACGGTGATTTTATGACTCCAGAGCAGTTTATTCCCTCTGCAGGACTTCCAGGAGTAGACTGGGAAGCAGTTCAGACCTTGAATAATACATGGGGCTACAGCAAGTACGATGAAGCTTACAAGTCACCCGAGCAACTGATACAGTACCTATGCGATGTCTTATCGAAAGGAGGGAACTTCCTGCTAAATGTTGGACCCAAGGGGGATGGATCTATCGATGAGATACAGAGAGAAAGGATGAAGTCAATAGGAGATTGGCTTCTCGTCAATGGCGAGGCAATCAAGGGTGCATCCCAGAGTCCATTCGACCAGGTCTTTGAATGGGGGAAGGTTACATCTAAGAAAGAAGCAATATATCTATGCCTATTTTGTATCCCTGATTCCCGAAAGGTATCTATTCCTTTCCGAAAGGTTAAAGAAGCTATGTTCCTAGGTGGTGGTAACCCGTTGGATATCTCAATACTGGATGATAGTCTCGAAATTGATCTGGAGGTCAGCGAACTGCCCACGAAACACGTCTCGGTTGTAAAGGTTATATTAGATAATCAGTAAGTTTTTACTAGCTTGTTTAAGAATAAAATTCGTTTCGTAGCTAGAACGATGTCAGATTTCGTCGTGCAATTAATGCTAGTCTTTGAGCTTATGGAAGTCAGATGACATAGGTTGGAGTCTCAGTGACCAGATATAATTAAGTAAAACGTCCAATTGCAAATTCGCTTATCTATCCCTTCTGCCTAGCCATCAGCGGACATCGAAATGAATTTGAGAGCATCTTCTAATTTCAATACTCAGAATGTCGCGTTGCATAAAGTCTCGGAGTTTCTCCAGTAAAGACATATTGCTTTTTAGAGCGCGATAAGAAAACTCCACTAACATTCGGTAGTGACCAATAAGAGAGCGATATACCCGCTGTTTTAGCAGAAAGTGGTTAAATATACCTAGACGAAATGTTGAGTTATTATCTATGCTTTTGGCACCAGTGAAACCTGATAGTTTGATTCTGATAACTTGATTGTGGTGTGCTTTCATCTTCATTTGCTGTGTTCAATAGATCGTGTGCGTTGCCTTACGGTTCTATTGCGAAACATCTTTTGGCTTATCTTCAGATCTAATCTACTATTCTGCGTAATGACTAAGGAGAAGGTCTCTTATCTAGTTGGTGTTGATGTCGGTGGTACAAACACAGATTCAGTTCTCCTGAACCCGAACAAGTTGAATGCCAGTGGTGAAGGTGTCGTCAGCTGGCACAAGGCCCCTACCACTCCAGATGTTTCTGCAGGGATTGTTGATGCCATAGAGCGATTGTTTGAGGGTGCGTCTCATATTGGGCCGGAGGATATTGGTAGTGTGACAATTGGAACCACGCATTTTATCAATGCAGTAGTTGAACGTGATAGGAATCGGCTTGTCAAGGTAGCAGTTCTACGACTTTGTGGACCTTATTCCGTTGAAACACCGCAGTTCTGCGACTTTCCACCATCCCTTGCCGCGATCCTTAATGGTCATACTGGCTTCCTCAAAGGGGGGTTCAAGGTAGACGGCGCCATCGTCAAAGAGGTGGACGTGCGGGAAGTCAGAGATCACTGTCGTCAAATAATAGAGAAAGGAATCAAAAGTATTGTTGTCATAGGGAATTTCAGTCCTTTGAATAATTCGCAGGAAGATTTGGTCGCTTCGATCATTACTGAGGAAATCCCAGATGCATTTGTTGTCAAGTCCTATGAAGTTGCCAATATTGGATTTTTGGAACGAGAAAACGCATCGATCCTTAATGCGGCTATACTTCCATTTGCAAAGAGGATTGTGGCTTCGTTTGAAAGTGCTGTTCGTTCGCTAGGAATCACTGCCCCTCTTCTCCTTACTCAGAACGATGGCACTGTCCTTCCAGCAAGGCTTGCGGCTAGGATACCCATTCGGTCCTTCTCATCCGGGGCAACTAATTCCATGAGAGGAGCATCTTTTCTCTGCTCTCACGATCCAGAGTTGCAGGGACGGAATGTAGTAGTCATGGATATTGGCGGAACTACTACAGATGTTGGCATGCTTCTGGCCAACGGGTTTCCACGACAGGTAGCTGCTTATTCTGCAGTGGGTGGTGTGAGAATGAATTTTCCCATGCCTCATGTGGAAAGCGTTGGATTTGGAGGTGGATCTATCGTAAGGGAAGTCAAGGACAGCAACGGTGAACTTACCATAGGACCTGATTCAGTCGGGAGCGATATTCTGTCTCGTAGCATGGTATTTGGTGGCGACACAGCTACAGCTACAGATATTAAGCTAGCGGGGGCAATGACTAGAGGAGAGAAAGAACACTTCGATGGCCTGCCTGAGTCTGGCGCCTCAGCCCTCGATGCAGTATTTTCCGAGGAGTATATTGAGAAGTTTGATGCCAAAACGAGAGAAATTCTTGAAGCTGCTCTTGATCGAATCAAAACTTCACCGGATCCAATCCCAGTTCTGCTTGTGGGCGGAGGCTCTATACTGGCTCCTACTGAGCTCAGTGGAGCCCTCAAGGTCATCAAACCTAAATTCTTTGGCATCGCCAATGCTATTGGTGCCGCTATTTCCAAAATATCTGCAGTGATTGACAATATTGCCGAAACATCAGAGAAGATGACGATGTCGGAAATCAAGCGAGTATCGTGCGAGAAGGCCCTGGAAGCCGCAGTGAAGAATGGCGCGTTGCGAGAGTCAGTCACGATCGTGGAGCTTGAATGTATTCCTCTTCCCTATGTTGCGAATAGAGTACGTATGATCGTCAAGGCGGTTGGCGATATGGATATCGACAGAGTTACTGAGGAAGCCTCTAAGCAGTCGATCATTTCTTTTGAGATCTCGGAACCCACCAATGGGGGTGGTCCTCTGTGCAAAGACTCAGCAGTGACCAACGGCAAAGATACTGCTAAAGTTGAGGATGGAACTTCTGTCATGGCATCCGTTGATGTCGAGCATTATCGACCAACCATCAATGACGACGGTGAGTGGATAATTTCGATTGTTGACCTTGAATTCATTACTCTGGGAGCTTACATTCTTGGTGCTGGGGGCGGCGGTAATCCCTATGCTACTTATCTCCGTATCCGAGAACTTATTCGTCGAGGCCGTGTTATCAGGGTAGTTGACATCAATCATCTGGTCAAGAAAAACAGGGCGGCTGGCGTTGAAGGGACTATTGTTGTGTGCGGTGGCGCTGGTTCTCCGACTGTGTCTGTGGAGCAAGTCCAAGGCCCAGAGATAGAGAAGGCCTTTGACATATTCACGAAATTTTTTTGCAAAGATAGGTTCCCTCAAGCAGTAATGAGCGTTGAGATCGGCGGAGGCAATGGTATAGAGTGTATGAGACTCGGAGCATCGCACAATATTATCTGCGTTGATGCAGACTTAATGGGCCGAGCGTATCCTACCATTTGGCAGACAACTCCAACGCTGTATAATCCTAACAGGACTGTCATGGCCCCTGCTGCGTTCAGTGATGGCAATGGAAACGAAGGTATTATCACTACTGCGGAGAGTAGTCTTATTTTGGAAAAGATGCTACGAGCGACGTTGGCACAAATTGGATCACGAATTGGTGTGATCAACGGGCTGAACTCAGTCGAGGATATGGCTGAATGGTCTATTCAGCGATCAACTTCAGCAGCATGGAGATTGGGGCGAGCAGTTTTCTTAGCTCGTTCTAAGAACATGATAGACAAGGTGTCTGATTTCATTGTGGATGCTGCTGGTGGTTCTGGTGCTGCAAAGGAAATATTTCGGGGCAAAATAATTGAGGTCAATCGTCGACTTGAAGGAGGATATTCGTTCGGTGAGGTGGTTCTTCAGTCGTCGTCAAGCTGCTCTGCGTCAGGAAAGCCTCTAAGACTGAATGTGCCTTTCAAAAACGAAAATATCTCCGCAGAGCTTATAGATCCGGATACTGGAGATGCGACTGTAATTGCAAGTGTTCCTGACTTGATTTGTGTTATTGACGAAAATAGTGGAGCCAACATTGGTAACCCAGACTTCAGGTATGGTATCAATGTATTTGTGATTCTAATTGCGAGTTCTCCAAAGTGGAAGACGCCTGATGGCTTGGCTCTTGGTGGACCTGCTGGTTTTGGATTAGACTATGAATACGTCCCTGATCTGAAGTACGTGGAACCCAGAAGCGTAATAGAGGAGTTCTCCAAGGCTGGCACATGAATGTAGCTCTTTTTATCTAGTATTAGTTCCGCTATATCTTAACGTATTTACATTGCAAGCTGCTTAGAGCAAGTGAATTATTTCGCCTGATTAGCCATATCCACCAGAAATCTGTTGTTGCTAGGTGGCATTCGCAAACAAAATATATCTAACGCAACTGAATTTCGTTCATGTAAATAATGTGTATGTGCTCCATCAGGCAAGCAATCAGAAAAGTGATGTCATAACACAATACCACCAGTCGCTGCTAGGCATTTTCTTATCAGACTCTCTTAGCTTTGATTTAAGCAATTCTCATCTATGCATAATTTCGTCTCTGATGGATTTCGGGCTACCACAGCACAATAAGCAGTAGTTCAACTGCTCTTAAGCTTCATTCGATTAGTTATGATTACCAAAAGGATTACCTGGATTATGGAGCTAAATACCAGCGTCACTAGACCGTAGCATTTACCGTACTACTGCAGAGTAAAATAATTAGCATTAATATAGGATTTCAGGTGTTCATATCAGTCTGCACTAAGCTATCTCTATCTCAACTGTCGTTTCTTCCCGCTTTCCATTTGATCTACTTAAAGCCTTGGTGTAGTTGTGCCTCTCAGAAGCACCTGCCGCAAACGCCTTTTCGGCATCCCATGTCCAAGGGGTAGGGGCGGAGAACAAATCATCAATCTCCTCGAGTGTTCTATTCGCAGTCTCCGGGTACAGACAGTATACCACTAAAATGGCCCCAAAATTGCAGGCCCCGAATATGTAAAGTGTTTTCTCGGCAATCACATTAAACATGATTGGGTTCAAGAGCGTCAGCCATCCGTTTCCAATTGACCACCCAATCACGCCCCATGCGTTTCCACGCGCACGAATCTGAACAGGAAAAATCTCGGCGGGATAAATTAACGGCACTGTGAGCCATGTTGCACCGAATGCAGCTGTGAAGATGAATATAAATGCTGCACTAGCTGCGCCATAAGCAGCACCATTGTTCTCCGCAAGTTTACTAAATCCTCCAGCCAGAAACATTGAAACACCTTGAACTGCTGCACCCCAGAAAAGACTCGTTCTTCTTCCCCATTTATCGAGAGTAAACACGGCCACTAAAGTAGAGAGCATGTAGATAATGGTGTTCAAACCGCTAAGCCATCCGGTCTTCACTGTGCTAAAGCCAGCTTGCTTGAAGATTGTTGGCTGGTAAACTGTAACAGCAGCGATGCCTACCCATTCTTGGATGATTGTTATCCAAACTGCGAGCTGGACCCGTCGACTGATATGATACTTTCCTTGCATCCTAAACAGCATAGACAAGTATGAATGTTTAATGGTGTTCTCTGACTCGGCAATTTCTTTGATGTCCTTATATTCACCAATTGCTCTTGGGTCACTTTTGTCTCCATCGCCTCTCAATCGTCCCAGAATCTCCAATGCTTCGTCATCGCGACCTACTTTCACGAGCCACCGTGGAGACTCGGGCATAAAATTAATCACTATGAACAGGCCTAGTAGAGGAATAATTTGGAATGCAACAGGAAAGCGCCACCTAATGACGCTATTCCCGTTATTAATAAAGGAGAGTCCATATTCTAGCCAATACGCAACCACAACACCAAAAATATTAAGAGTGAATTCCATTGCAACAAAGAGACCTCGCGAGCTGAATGTAGACATTTCGACAGACCACACCGGTACAATGGCATTAAGATGGCCTGTCCCTATTCCATTTATGACCCTTGCACATATCATCCAGTCAGAATTTTGAGCAGCTGCCTGCAGCGAGGCGCCGACGACCACCCAACCACAGGCAATACGAACGCAATTTATTCGCCCGAGCTTGTCACCTATCCAGCCGCCAAGCAGAGCACCGACCAGAGTTCCTAGATAGTAGACTGAAACAATGCCTCCGAGCTTTGTGGAGTTGGTTACGTTGACAGACCATACTGAGTTTGTTTCACTCGGCGGGACAGCCTCCCCCAATCCCATCACCACTATGTAGTCTGGCGTATTATTCACTCCACTCATCATGCCCTGGTCATATCCAAAGAAGAATATAGACAAGCCGCAAACAAGGTTGACGGCAATCAGAAGCTTATTCCCTGTCAATGTCATGTTCCAACTGATCCTTAATGGTCTTCGCCTGACTGTCACCCCGCACTATATATTAACTGTCTCGATCCGCAGACTCTGACCCCGCATCTCCATACATCTCGGATAGCCCAATCAGGAAATCCGAGTAGAAAATAGCAGAAACGGACTCCACAACCCCTGACCAAAATGTTAGTTAGATCCGCAGAGATTCCGCAGAACCAGTTTGGGGTCTGAAGATGGCGAAAAATTACACCAACCAAGTCGAATGCTACGAGAATGTGGCACTTGTGCATCAGGAATCATCAATTTTCATGGAGAAGCCACGCATGGATGTAATACTGTCAGACTAGCGAGGAACGTCTAAGAGAATCTCCCTGCTGGCAGACGCTGCAAGCTCGGTTCCGCTTTAGTGATCCGGGAATTAGCTTACCCCAAACCACAGCCTTCGGGTCAATATAAAGAACATGCTCGCGCTTCCTGGTTTTTTTGGGGGTAGCCAAAAACCGCGACTTTTATTGAAAAGGCCTTAAAGCTCTCCGATCATGACAATTCTCGATACCCAACTGCCTGAGTCTAGTGAGCCTCTTTATGCAGCAAAGAAAATACGGCTCGTCTGTGTGGGGGCTGGGTTCTCGGGACTCGATCTCGCTCACTACCTTCAGCATGAAAAAGGAGCTACTGTGGAATCTGGAGGGTGGATTGATTTCCAGATATACGAGAAGAATCACGCAGTTGGAGGCACGTGGCTCGAGAACACGTATCCTGGTGTGGGATGTGATGTAGCAGCGCATGTCTATGTGTTTCCCTTCGAGCCTAATCCAGATTGGTCGCATTTCTTCGTTGATGGACAAGAAATCCTAGAGTACATCAATAGAACGACAAGAAAATATGACTTGGATAGGCATGTTAAACTGAATCATAAGGTCATAGAATCCATTTGGGACGATATTGACGGAGCATGGAGGTTGAAAATTGAGCTCTCGGACGGATCGATCGTCAGCGATTACGCGCATATTCTTGTGAATGGTTCTGGGATTCTTAACAAATGGAAGTGGCCTGGTATCGAGGGCTTACATGATTTCCAGGGCGATCTGTTACATAGTGCCAGGTGGGACAATACCATTGATCTGACTGGAAAGCGCGTTGTTCTGATTGGAAATGGATCTTCCGCTATTCAAATACTTCCTCAGATACAGAAAACGGCTGAGCATGTTTACAATTTTGTAAGACATCCGACTTGGATTAGCCCTGTGCAATCAGAACATTTCACACGAGACGGCACCAATTTCAAATACTCCGAAAAAGAAAAGCAGCACTTCAAGGATCACCCCGAAGTACTGGAAGAACTTCAGAACGCAATTCAGGATGACACTAATGCTTTTACCTATTGTATGCTGAAGAATGGGCCTGGCCAGGCTGTTCTTCAGAAGCAATATACTGAATTAATGCAACAGCGTCTCAACCATGATCCTGTCCTGTCGAAAATGCTCATACCGAGCTTCAAAGCTGGTTGCAGGCGGATCACGCCTGGCGTGGGTTATCTCGAAGCACTCCAAGCGGATAATGTTGATATAATGTTCACGCCGTTGGAAAAGTTCACAGCCAGTGGAGTGGTAACCAGAACAATTAGCGATGAACCTAAGGAGATCGAAATCGATGCTATAATTTGTGCCACTGGATTTGATGTTTCTTTCACTCCGTACTGGAGAATTATCGGCCAGGGGAATACTGATTTGGCTGTGCAATGGAAAGACATACCTAAGGCCTATTTAAGTGTTGCCGCCCCCAACATGCCTAATTATCTCATATACAACGGCCCTAATTGTCCAATAGGACATGGGTCAGTTTTGGCGGCGATAAGATCAGAAACCAAGTACATCTACTCATGGGCTGAAAAAATGTCTAGGGATAGGATTAAGAGCTTCTCACCCAAATCTGAAGTCGTGGAACAGCAAAACTGTTTCTTTCAACAGCTGCTCTCTGTCTCTGTCTATGCTAGTAACTGCAGTTCATGGTACAAGCCAAGGGCTAATGACCCATATATTTCAGCACTGTATCCCGGGACAATGAAGCATTTTGCAACTATGCTTGAATCTGTGCGTGGTGAGGATTTCGAACTCTCATATGACCATCCTGAGAATATATTCTACTTTTTAGGAAATGGTAGAACTCTCGAAGAAGAATCAAAGCCCAATACGTATATGATATCTGAAAAAAATTTGTAATTAATGGAATATATTGTGATAATTCAAGCAATCATGCTTCACTAGTGATAAATCACTTTATTGTCCTATGTGTCTTATATAATAATATTTAGAAAAAACTATCTGTAACTCACATGCATGATAGACATCATGATTCAGCATATTGACCCTACGCGGGTGTTGTTCCAACATGTTGCAGCATCCTTCACTTCGTGGAAAGTCGAATCAAACAGCCCCGGTTCGCCGAGATGAGCAGTCTGTGGTTAGAAAATTGAAACCGCTTATACGGTTGAAACACCAAACAACCAATCCGACCCACCGACATTACCGTTGGATATGGGCGGCTGGTAAGAGCTTGGTCGTTCCAGAGCGAGGACGGAAAGTCTTCGGATACCTAATTAGGCAACCGAGCCCCGCACGTCCTGTTTCCGGATATCCCAAACAATTGGGGGTTCGGTTCCAAAACAGGTATACAACAACGGAAAATGACGAAGCTACTAGCTCCATATATATTTGAACCTTTCCAGGCATCCAATGGCGGGCTCCGAACGTCCGTGATATAACTTGGAAGCTCCTATGGTTCATCTAACGACTGATTCGCTTATTGAAGCATCGCCGAATAATGGCGTAGCGCGTGCCATCAAGAATATCAGCGTAGTAGGTGCTGGAACGATGGTATGTAACAGCAGCGAGACTGAAATCGGTCTGTGCCTGTGTTAATGATAGGACTAGGGATCTGCTATATCCTATGTTGCGATAACGGCTCCTAAGGCTCGCTTCAAGGTCACGCTTATCGATCAGAGTCAAGCGATACTCGAACAAGGAGTTTGCAGGGTAGATAACTACCTGAAGGTCGATATAGCTCAAGGAACACGGACTCATAGTGATGCAGAGGCAGCTCTGTCTGGTCTTAACCTGACCACTGATCTTTTGGAGGGCATTAAAAATGCTGATATGATCATAGAAGCGATTCCTGAGGTTCAGGAGATGAAAAAGGAATTGTTTTCTGTTCTGGCAAAAGAAGCTCCAAAGCACGCCATCTTGGCCTCAAATACTTCATCTATAAGCATAACGAAGATAGCTAGTACTGCTGTTGGAGCTGAGTCTCGAGTTGTCGGAACACATTTTATGCATCCAGTACCTGAAAGGCCCGGTGTAGAACTCATATCTGGCTACCATACATCTCCTACTATCATGTCCACGGTCGTAGAGGTCATCAAGACTATGGGAAAGATCCCTTCCATGTCCGGAGATTATCCAGGATTTCTGGCAAACCGAATGCTGATTCCTATGATCAATGAAGCTATACTCCTCTTTGAAGCAGGAATCGGCACCAAAGAGGATATTGACGGAATAATGGCAAATGGTTGTGCATTTGTCCTTCCTCCCTTGAAGTGGGCAGACCTTATCGGGCTTGATACTATCCTTAACATTATGAATGTCTTACACGAAGAACTCGGCGATTCCAAATACAGACCTGCTGTGTTGTTGAAGCAGATGGTTGACTCAGGGCTATTGGGTATGAAAACCGGTAAAGGGTTCTACGATTATTCTTCACGCTAGCGTATATAGATGATGATGTTTGGATTGTTTGGATCAGCAAATAATTTTTTTCCATTAGCGTTATATAATATTATGACCTATAACATCTTTTGAGTCATCATTTGGAGATTTGGGATCATAAGACAGAAATCCGTTTAATTCTAATCCTGTCTCATATGTTTCCATGCCTTTTGGATTTATTCGGTCGATCGCTGACAACTTAGGGTCTTTGAAGGACGAGTCTATTGTTCCTGATAGGAAAACCCCATATATATCCTCGCTGATAGAGTGGTCAATTTCGCTAGCGAGCCAGCTTCTCGTTGATTCATCCATAGTAGCCCTGCGAATAACACCCAAATCTTTTGTTTCAATATATCCTGTTGCACCCGTAGATAAGTCGACATCAAGTTCAGATGCAGAAAGAGACTCAAGAGTACGTGTGTGCCACGAAACTCCTCCCCAGATACTCTGCATGCGATTTAATATTTGCTTGCAAGTATTATAGGTTCGCTGCCGAGTGTGAACCTCATGGGCTGGTGTTTCCGGGGTTGATGAGCTCCAAAGAGTCAGAGAGGCACATGCGGCCATATAAATAGGTTGTGATAGTAGTGGGCTGGCAATAAATGAATAAGGATCTATCAGATTTGCAAAATCAACCATATCTGAAATACTCACAGCGCCAGAGGCTGTCAGTTCTGGGTGGTTCCCAAGACTCAAACCATCCATGTCAAGGCTGCAACGAGGGTAAACTAAGCGTGATTGATGGACTGCTAAAACAATAGCCTGATTCCAACCATGCAGTAGCAGAAATACTTGAGAACACTTCAACTTCGCATAAGCCTGAAAATTCTGGACATCAAAAACCAAATCCGCTGGTAGCGTTCCGTAGAAGTCACTCACATCCTGCTGGAATTCTAAGAACCGTCGTTTTATATCATTATCGGAACTTGAGTCAGGAATTGCTGATTCCCTGGAGGAAAACATCATTCTATTACCACTCTGAGTTGAAGAATTTAAATAGTTTGAAACATTCCCCACAATTATTGCCAGGCGACAAAGGTATGGAAATGGGTCAGTACGCGTGTCAGATCCCTCCCCTACAGCTCCATTCTCTGGATTATGCTCTATATGACCATTTGGAATGGTTGTCATACGCCCTGTCCCACATGATATTAATCTGTCCAAGCATACAACACCCCAGAAAACTTTACGGCAGAACTCATCACCAATCTTTTCTGAGTCAGCTTTGTGTAAACCGAGATCGTAGGACATCCGTATAGCAATCCCTGACCAGGTCCACAGCCCGGAATCTCTGTCGTCGGCAAACTCGCACCATGCAATCAGCATTGAAGTATACACCACCTCTACGCTGGGGCACGCTAGGTGAGGGATAATCAACTGTTTAGCAATAGAAGAGTATCTTTCCGCCAAAGACATCTCCTGTCGACTTGTACTACTTGCAGATTCCGCTCCTGGCACTGCCTGCTTCAAAACTGTTCGAGGGTTTAATCGCTCGGCCAAGCTCGCCATGGCGTACAGTTGACATTGTGCAATAACACCTTCTGATAAATGTTCTTCAAATATGTCCATAGGCATATATGGCATGAAATTGGCAATATTTTCGTAGAAGCGACGATAAACTGATTTATCTGGCAACGGCAGCAAAGGAGACGGCGTGCATGGCTTGCCCTCCTCCAAACCAGTCTCTACTGGGGAAAATTCAGAGGAGCCGTCCTGAAATGGAGAAAATGGTATTTGTCTGACTACCACCTCGGCCTTACGCCTGTTTTCCAGATCGTCTGAACGAAGATTTACAGATAGCAGTCGGAATACTCCGTTCGCCGGAGGTGCGATTGCAGTAGACCCCAGCCACCGAAAATAGGGCTGCCTAGTGGATTTCATTCGGGGTATATCATTATCATCGACCTTGTCGGATTCAGTATTTTCTTTTGTGGCTGAAGCTTCAGCTGGCCGGTCAGAGTAATCGAGTTCGGTAGAAGTCCTCCCTTTCTTGTTTCCAGATTCATGAGCATCTTCGACTCCTCGTTTGCCCTTTGTAGATTCCCTCAAGCTGCAAATAACACCCCTATTCTGGCACATGAGACACGGATCCGTCCCACTACATTTTACCTGAGGAAAAGTTAGAGAATGTCTCGTATCTCACAATCAGCCCCTCGTACCTTTCTTGCCTGGCATTGTAGACAAGCATGCTTGACCCTATCAGCACGCTGACTCTTATTACGCGCACGATTTCCAGAATTATAATGCTCCGAAGACTGAAATACGAACTTAATCTCATTCATGTCGCGCTTTCTTGTGACGCAACATGCGTGAGCATAACCGCGAGTGTTTGATCCAAAGTGTGGGGGGGAGAACTTGACTCCGCTTGCGGTTCTCAGCTTCGGCAATTTTACTCCGCTGATCAACTCCAACCATACTGGTACTACCGAAAGCGCTACTTGAATGAACTTATTGGGCCTTTTGTAGTTACATTATCTATTGGTATATACCTGCTCCAGCCCAGTGCCTGGCTTTCTCGTAAGATATCATAGTATGAATTGATTTATGCAGCCTTATTGTTCGGCGCCATTACTGGGGAACTGAGAAGAATTCCAGTGAAGTAAATCTTCAGGCAATGAAAGCATTGATCCCTGATTCGGCGACGGTAATGCCCACCCAAAGTCTTGAAAATTCGAATCAGGTGTTGCAAGGCGATAGTGATCCAATATGTCCCTGTTGTACGCAAATTTATCCATCACTTTACGGAATACAGCATCCAATCTAAGAGTCGCCAATCCCGTTCCATCTTCCCATCCTTGACTTAATATCCGCAGTGACCATAGCCATTTCTGAAGCTGCGCTCTTGTTTCAACGAACTCTTCATCTCCTGTGCTTGTGATGTGATGAAACAGAATGAAATAAGCGAGGGTTGAAAAGTTCAGACGGGTCATAGAGTACCAGAAGGCTCGAACATGTACATGCGTTATCTCCGAAGTAAACTTCAGAATCTTAGAAATAATACTTGCTGCTGCTGCCCTGCACTCCTGAGCTTCGCTCAAGCTCAGCAGAGATGAGCAGATTGGGTGTAGCTGAATTCTGAAGAGTAACGCCTCAATAGTTAAAGAAGCTAAGTGAAGGGTTCCGTTGCAAAGTAGACCTGAAGAAAAGGATTTCATATCCAATTCATCCGGAAGGCTCGATCTCCATCTTTCCAATTCGCTGTACAGTCTATTGATCTTGTTGGCTGTGTCCTTAATGTCATAATACCGATTTTCGTAGCCCTGCGCGCTGTACAGCTGCATTCCAACCTTGTCGAGGATTTCAGTCAGTTTCAGCATATAAGAGAATAAACTCAGCTTGGGATCACTATCCATAACCAACTTAGAGGTCATATTGGGACCGAATAGCAGTGAAGGTCGTCCTCCTGCTATAGAATGCCACTTCTCGACGATGAAAACACAGCCCCACAATCTTTTTCGAAGAAGCTTCTCTGCAGCAGGAATCTTCCAATCTGTACAATCAATGTGTAGTCCAAGAGTGTGAGATATCGAAACCAGTTTCGCTATCGTGATTCCAAGAGATAAAGACTCGGCATTGGCGGTAGGCATTAGTCTTTTCTGCAAGAGAAGAAGCAAGCCTTGAATGCATGCGAGGTTGGGCATTGCAAGATCTCTTTCTATGGCTATTTCGCATTCGCTGAAGAGTTCATTATAAAGATTTTCTGGTACTGCATGGACACTCAGAGATTCATTAAATTTCCACCAACTACAGCTGATAGCGAGGACACCAGCGAGCAGTGCGACGCTCACATCAGGGTCGTTGAAAGCTTCTCGCTCCGTCACCGGATATCCCGGATATACGAACTGGAAAAATAGATCAATCAGCGAATCCTCGTAGTCCACTACAAGAGCCTTTATTCTTCGCCTTTGTACTCTAATCTCCTCCAAGTATTTAGTGCCCTCGTCTTCTTTTATGGCTAGCAACTGCACTGGAAAAGCTGGATCATCACTGACCCTTCGGATTGCAAGCTTTACAAACTTGAAAAAGTCGTTGCTGTCGTATTCATAGAGCTGAAGAAGATGCGGATCCTGCTCTCCCGATAATCCTAGTAATGTTGCAGCGCGGTACTCTCTCGGAAGAAAATCAGACGTCTCGTTTGAATTAGCGCGGGTATCGCTGATGTTATCAATGGCACCGCTAGCTGGAACTTCTTCGGGAGATACGGTACTAGATGAGCTTGTCGAGTTGTTAAAATGCACGCTTCATAATTGGTGGATTTGGCTTACCTTCTCTGAGTTCGATTCTTCTTCTTGAGCGGCTCTCCCACGAAGGTGCAGGCTTTACTACCCTTCTTACAAACTGTACAGATGCCATCAGCTTCAATGATGCATCTAGTTCTCCTGCGCCGACACACGTCGCATGGTCTTGAAATGTGGGATCGGTACGGTCGAACTGGCTGTTTATTGCCTAGCTGCTCAAGTTCCGCCATGCTGTGAATATATAATAACAAATTTCTATATCTTCTCTCTGATTTCGCCTCGCCGAATTAGCAGATTTCTTTGCTGCATCCTTAAGCCCTGCTGTTGTGGCAACTTGTGAGTGAGTGTTATCGTGATAACGTCGGGCCTGGTAGGACCATTTAAGGGCACGGCGAAACCGGCGAATAAAAAAATATGCTCCGAAATTAATCCGCGAAAGACATATAGTTCTGCAGCTCTACGCAGTCTCCATTCGAGGCTTTGAATATAAAAGTACAGCAATCTAGGGGCTTTCTCTTCGATTCATATATATCAGAAGTTGAACCTAACACTGCTCATTGTCGCATAGATTTAGTATTATATCGCATATACAGCCATTTACGTCTCATAGTTTTAGATCTGAGTCTGACTGCTGCGGTGTACCATATTCAAGTCTAGTTTCACTTGCCATGTTTCAATTATAGGTGTATTATCATAGTATTATACATCTGGCTGCTAGAGTGAGTCTCTGAGTGACTAACGCCGTCCTCGTCCCTATATGAAACTGCAGGGCATTTGCGGGCATACATCAGGTAATCGACCCCCGCAAAAGGTTAGTCCACCACCATAATACTTTCACTTAAGTACCCTGCAAATCAACAGGCCCGGACAGACTGCTGCAAAGTTTGTACAGCTTACACTAACTCTAAGATGACCGTAGAAAGTTCCGTTAGAAGAATCGAGCAAGATGACCGGTATGACTATTATTACTATCTGCCGCCCCCCACAGACGCAACGCTATTGATGGCCTACCGCCCGTCGACTTTACGAGGCATTCCTGAATTTCGAGGAAAACAAATCTCAAAAGATATGTATATTTAGGGGCGCGGATGGGTGCTTTTCTTCCGGATTTGATTTGCACGAGATTGCTCAATACAGCGACGGCGATGGTGAATATAAAGGACCAAGAATCAGTGCCGACCAAACCGTCAACAGTCGAAGCCTCGGACCAATTGGTCCATCCCGGCTTCGGATAAAAAGCCTGTAATTTGTGCGGTCTCCGGCTATGCTGTCGCTGCGGACTGGAGCTGTCTCTTCTGGCGGACATAAGAGTTGTTGGAGGATGCCAAGTTTGGCGTGTTTTCACGGAGATGGGGAGTACCACTGATAGACGGTGGAACAGTTAGGCTACAAGCAATAGTTGGAATAGGGAGGGCTCTTGATATGATATCGACAGGACATGAGGTAGATGCGAAAGAGGCTTATACTATGGGCCTTGCTAATTATGTCGTGCCGTCTGGCCAAAGTTTCAACGAGGCGCTTAAGCTCGCCCGGAGAATCATTACTTTTCCTCAAGAATGTCTTAGGGCTGACAGGGATTCGTGCTACCATTCAGTATACTCGGCCAAGTCATTTGACTATGCTCTAGGCCATGAGTTTGAACACGGCATAAAAGTGGTAAATACCGAGAGTGTCAAAGGGGCCGACAGATTCAGCAAAGGGACCGGAAGGCACGGTAGCTTCAAGGCATTCGGCGGTTAGATAACTCAGAATTTGCTTTACTGCACCTACACGAGCTGAGATGTATTCGGCGTTTTCTCCTTAACATCCGCCTGAATTTATGCCCAGGAATAAAAGACCGTACCCCACACAACAAATATCCCAAAGAGAGCAAGTGACCCATGAAGATGGCTGAGTGAAGTTCTAAAGACATATACGTGAATAACCAATGCACGAGGGCCCGATAATTCTGACACTAGTCCCGCACGAGAATAACCAAGTACAGCGTAGACTACGGCGATTTTTCCTAGAGGCACTGTCCTTCCTTAATGAGATTCTATTATTGCTACATAGATCTCAGCTATCAGACTACTGTTTAGCATCCATGAGAACACTTAGGTTGAAACCGTAAATGAACCGTTAAACATCGCGGCAATAGAAATGATAAGAAAATTTCACCGAATCAGATTACAGCTTTATCAGATCTGTAATATTGATTTGTTTTCGATGCGGGGTATCCGTATGCCGGAGAAAAATTGGAAAGTTTGACGTTGGATGCATCGTGTATCCGCGAAGCTTAGGCGTCGGCCAAATTACCGAGATCCGTACATCGACTGTCTCCCCCCGCATTCCCACGGCCATACTTGATTACCCCACGCCAACTTCACGACATTGCCTCCAGAGCAGCAGAAAATATGCGGACATAAAAGGCCATTTTCCGCACCATGCCAATTTAAGTTACTGAAGCTAAGTACTAGCCCAGTTTAAAATGTCATCTGGTAACAGCGAGTCAAATGTTGAAGCGAAAGGACAACAAATCTTGATAGAAAAGATCGAAGTTTCAGCCGAAGATGAACCATTTGTCAAATATATCACAGCAGGCCTTGGAACTGAAGAGGAGCCATTTCTTATTGACTTCCCAGAAGATGATCCTGAGAATCCCAGGGCATGGAAAGCGCTTACCAAGTACTTCTTGTTAGGGGTTCTGTCGTTTGCTAATATGGGCACACTTGTTTCCTCAAGTGCATTTTCTTCAGTTATTCCATGGGTAATTGAGACTATGCATGTGAACCCCACAGTCGCGACACTTCCTTTGTCATTTTTCTCTCTCTTTCAAGCTGTTGGCCAAATGATTTGGGCTCCTATGGCTGAAACTTACGGACGAAGAAAGGTTTTTATTGCGTCGAATATAGTAGCTATTGCATTTGCATTTGGAACCCAATTTGGCAAAAATATTGAGACACTTATTCTTTGCAGACTGTTTCAAGCATTTTTCAGTGCTAGTATCACACCAAATATGAATGGATTTGTAGCTGATTGTTATGCTCATCATCATCGTGGCCATGCTCTCTTTTTTTACGGTATCTTCTTGAGCATGGCTTCTCCTCTTGGTCCTGTCCTAGGTAACCTTATAGTTGCTAAGACAAATCAAAACTACAAAGCTGTTCTGTGGTTTGTAACTGGATATCAGATACTTCAGCTGGCTCTGGGAAGTTCTGTCCCTGAGTCTTACAAAGTGATTCTGTTGCGACGAAAGGCTCTAAAATTCTCAGAAGCCACCGGACATTGCTACATATCAGGCTACGATACGGGTAGAACGAAGATGACGCCAAGAATCTTGGCGTACTATCTGGCTCGCTCATTCCGAATGCTGGTAAGTGAGCCTCTCATTACCTCTTTGGCATTTTACATGGCATTTTCGAGTGGAATCATTTACCTCTTCTTCACTGCGTTCCCTATTGTGTTCAGTGACGGTAGACATTGGTCAGAAGCAGCTTCGGGGCTTTCTTTCATGGGGCTAGGTATTGGTAGTTTCATCGGCCTTTGCGTCTATATGATCTTCCAAACACGTTATACCAAACTTGTACGGTCTTTGGGAGGCAGGAGACCCGAACCCGAGACGCGTCTACCTGTTGGATGTATAGGATCTATATTAATTCCCATTGGTCTCTACTGGTTTGCGTGGACATGTGGACCAAATATACACTGGATTGTTTCTATGGTAGCGTGTTTACCGTTCGGGTGTGGTTTGACAATGCTATCTCTTTGTATCTATGCGTATATCATTGATTCCTATGTTTTATATGCTGCATCCGCTATTTCAGCTGCCAATTTTATCTTGGGTTTATTTCAGTTCGCATTACCGCTTGTTGGTGGACCTTTGTATAAGGGATTAGGAGTTCACTGGGCTTCGACTTTAATCGCCATTCTCACGACAGTTTTAGCTCCTCTCATCTTCGTCTTTTACTTCTGTGGAAAGAAAATTAGAAGCTGGTCTAAACATAGCATTGACTGAATAGGATAGTACGTTAGTTAACAAAATAGCTTTATTTCGAAATATCTAACCAACTTCCAAGTTTCGTCTTACAAGTTTTGTGCTGGTATTTGATTTAGATTGGCTTCTGCATGTTAAACTTTTCCTGCAAGACGTTTGATAATACTAGACAAGTAACAACCAATATAAGCCAAAGCATAAATTCTTCTATGTGGACTATGAGCATCACGCCTAGTAATTACCTTCTGTAATTCTGTTCCAGCTCGGAGGCTTTTCAATCTTCAAGCTTCACTCTGGGTTTTTGAAGCAGGGTCAAAGTATGGCTTTTCGCCTACAATCACGACTCGGAGACCAGCACGGGTATGGGGCCAATAATCCCAGACAGCATTATGTTGAGCACAGCGATTATTCCAGATTGCGATGGAACTGGGCTCCCATTTAAATCGGATTTGACAATCAACGCTAGTATAGAGGTGTTCATGGATCATCTCATAGATGACCTTTGACTCGTGCCCTGTCAATACAGAAATATGATCCTCAGCAATGGGAGTGCAGTATAAAGACTTCCACCCTTCCGCCCGGTCACCGGGTGAGTTCTCACAAGAGGATGAAATGTCTGATCATCCCTGGCTACTTCTCTGGGCGAGATTTTCGACTGGGCCTATAATTGAGACTCTCCTTGCCTTCCAGAAATTCTCTCATGGGTTCGGGAAACTTCTCAAAGGCGGCATACATGCTCATGAACATCGTATCACCTCCAACTGGAGGAACAGTCTCCATTATGAGAAAAGAAAATGCCAGTGGATTCGATATCTCAGACATGTCAGAGTGCCAGGCCTCACCTGCCACCATTTGGCTGTTCCTGTCCGATTTTACAGGAATCAGTGCTTCATACCTGCCGTCTGTATGAACATGAGGCTGAAGCTTACCCATTCTGCTGGCTAGCTTCACCTGCTGTTCAACATTCAGCAGTCAAACCCTGATCTCTGAAAAATACCACACCACGTGCCGAGATAAACGCTGCAAGGTCTTCAATCTGTTCGTCAGTCAGCTGAGCCAATTGAATATTCTGAAGCTCGGTACCGATTATTTGAGAGTGGTATTTTCTAGTGCACGATGAAAGGAGACTAGAGTATTCCTTATCTGCTTTAAGGCCAGCAACTGGTACATCATATTCTTGATCTACAGTCATTGATTGAATATTGCCCCCAAAATAGGTGAGAGAATAATAGTTCGTCAAAGACCTTGGTCTTATATTTTCGCCTTCGGTAGATTATGACTCGCGCTACAGCCGATATACTCTCGGATCTTCTGCTAAATAAGTTTTATGTAGATTATAAATTCATGATTTCGAGAGGAAAGGGGGTGAATATTTTCATCGGTCGATACCCCGACAATAAAAGATCAACAACGCACTGAGCCCGCACCTTGCATGCAAACTGTTTCATCGGCAGAAACATCGGAGGTTACGCGACGGCTTACTACTGACTTCAAGTCTAATGTTTCAAGTTATTTTGCAAATTCTATATACTAATATTTTTAACTAGCCAGTTATTAATGAAAGCAGCAATTTCATCACTATTTTTTTCAAGCATCATCATGTGGTTGTTACCATGAATACCATGCTTTCCAAGCTCGACCCAGTCATTTTTGACACCAAGAAGCTCTAGGTATTGGTGAGTGAAGCCATCATAGCTGGCATGATATGAGGCCTCTCCTGTGACAATCAAAATATAATGATTAGCAAGGTTTGGTAGTCTAAAGTGGGTTTGCTCCGGGAACTCCAATCTGAACTCAGGGTCCATATAATGCTTTGGTACAAGCTCTTTTAGTTCCTCCTTAGGATGGATCACTGCTGGCTCATATGTTATAGGTATATCAGTTATTCCCCAGTAACGCCGAAGCCTTGGTCCTCTGGGCGGCGCTTCAATGAATGGAGGTCCGCCAGGTTCCAGAGCTACGATGGCCTTTACTAGATCTGGACGAGCATCGCATATCAGCCAACCAAGAGGACCAGATCTAGAATGAGTCACCAAAATGGATGGCCCGATCTTGTCAAGTAATTCGACGCACGCAGCCTTGTTTTGCTTCTCCAAGATCTCCTCATTCTTTCCAAATTGAACCAAAGTAGCGTTATACTGATCAAATACCGGGTCTCCTATTAATCCACTACCGGGCCATTGAGTGTGTTTCTCAGCCAATGGCCAAGAATTTTTTTCCCTTGGAGCAGTAAAGTGTGCCTCCATCCCCTCAGCCGGTATAATGCCGTATTCCATATCATGCTCAGGATGATTAGGTGATCTACCCCTACCAACAAAATCAACAACGTAAGTCGCATATCCTTGTCGAACGAAATAATCTGACCACCCGTCTCGTCCATCTGGAGTTCCCAAGTAGTTTGTACCGGTCTGCCCTGTCCCATGGATAAGGACTATCGGGAAAGGCTTTGATTTTTCAGCTGGTATCTGGTACTGAACATACATCTGATCCTTCATAATATGTCCCGCTGGAACTTTCATATATTTCCCTCCAACATAGAGGTAGCCTTGCTTCTGGATCACCAGTGGCTCCTTCTCCGACCCATAGAACTTCATTATCACAATTAGGAGTTAGATCCGGTTCAGCTATCATCGGGTACAAGACATTCGCATCCTTTTATTCATGATCCAGTGGACTAAAGTGGAGTCCAGTTGATGCATAATGTGCAGATCATCCAGCCAAAAAATTTAGGAAACAGTTATCGGTGATATCCCCGACATACACTCAAATTAAAATACTGAAAAATGGTTGAGATCGGGAGAAATACCGAGATTTGCGGGGTATGCCCTTCCACCGCAGAGATATAGCACGCGCGATATTAGTCCGGAGAAAGTTGGGAGCGAGTTTTCCCGTTTGAATCTAAATTGTAAATCTAATGGGCATATATTGATCCGTACTTGTATACTAGTATGCCAAAGATCAAGACTGCAGCCCAAACCATGGAGGTTCTCAAGCTGAAAGCGTGCTCTGCTTGTCGAAGGAGAAAGCAGAAATGTGATGCGATGGAAAAGTTCCCGAATTCTTGCACACGGTGTCAAAAGCGCGGAACAATGTGCGAACTCGATACTAGAAGTCGGATTTCATTATCCAGTAATAGTTATGAGGCTGAAGATATGAGTCCTAGCTTCGGGGACTTTGCCGAGCCCAGTGCCGGCAGTTCTCCTCTCCAGTATCATGAAGAGCACATTGACTATTCAAATTACCTCGCAAGCTTTCGAAAGACTTGCAGTAATTTCATTGCCTATGTTCCTATGAAAGATGAGACAGTGGAAGACGTTTTGATTACAGATATCTGTCAGAAGAATCTGTTTGAGACCTATTTCAAAGAATTTCATTTCATGTTTCCTATCATCCACAAGGAGCTTCTTGTCCAAGATTCTCCATTATTTGAAAGTAGGCTCTTACATTGGGCAATATGTCTAATAGCCTGTCCAGTGACTGCACCTGAGCTGCAGGGACTGCTGTTAACTCATGTACAAAAGGAGATCTCCAAAAGCTACGGTAAAGTTCTACTTCGTGATTTTAATGATTCGTTTTCAATGATTGTTGCGCTTGCTTTGTTAAGCAACTGGTCAATTGGTGTGAAAAACTTGCAAGATGATCCAGGCTGGGTATACTCGGGGATGTCTATGCAACTAGGATTACAGTTAGGATTACACACCATACACAACCTAGAATACCATCCTTTCACTGTTAAGGATGCAAGTCATGGTATATTGGCATGGATTGGCTGCTTCATAGTTAATTCCCAACTAGCTTCATTTTGGGGGGTACCATCAACAGCGCCAACCATGTCGGACTGGGCAGATTTCTCTAAAGCAGATCGTTTCACGATCGAATTGACCAAACAAGTAAGGATTCTTTCCTCGCTAAGACATGCAAGCGATACTCTTGCAAGAATGAGAGAAAGGGATTCTGCAGGCAAAGCTTTACTTCTGCACTCATTTATTGAAACACTCTCTCAAATGTCTTCATTCATGAGTCCGATGGTTGAGATCACAGAGCTCTGCTTACTGTTTTCCAAAACTTCAGTCTATGCCTTTTTACTTCTGCCTGATGCACAAGAGTCAGATCGTAAAAGGGTTATTCTGCCTCTATTTATTGTCATCATGCAGGTACCAACGATCATTCGACGATTAGAAGACAAAGGCGTCAAGCTCAGGGCAGTACCGGTATTCGTTTCCAGAATGCTTATAAATGCTATTGTAATCATGTACAAGATCTTGGCATCTCCATATAAGCAGCTGATTGACAATGAGGCCGCACTAAATTGCATTGCAGAGAGTTACCGAGTTCTCCAATTGCTCAGAGATCGGGATGGTGAGTGCCGGCATCATTTTTTGTTTCTTGAGGGTCTGAAAAGAATGTATTCAGATGGTGCATTATCACCTGTGATTACTGTCTCGCGATCACGACAAGGAGCAGGAGTTCTGTTTTCGACTTATCTAGAGTTTTTTGTTTGGAGAGCGAAACAGAAAGGATATCCTCAAGTAAGCAAAGAAAACATTCCAAAAACTGCCGAAAGTCGCGCGATAGCAAGCCAGACTGCCGATTATCTAGATACTGCTACTTCAACAGAGGGCAGTTGGTTTTCATCCTTCGAAACAAGAACAGATACTGATTTCCATGAATTGGATCCAGAGTCGATTGATTGGGGCCTGCTCTCTGCGATAATAAGTGGTCAGAACCTAGACAGGCAAATATAGACAACAGAGTAGCATAGTTAATATATCTAAATCTCTAGTAGAAAATACCTAGGTCATCTCCCCAACATAAGCTTTCATGGCCCCATTTTCCTCATAGTATCGGCGATTTCACCGACCAAGTACCTTCGGGCCGATCTCGCACCTCAGCTCTGGATATAAAAGCCAAATAAGCCAGATACTGATAGGAGTATCAATCATGATTGAGGCAAAATATTCTAAAATCCTGTCAGAGGTGACAACGTAAGGTCTTATATGGAGAAGGTTTCGTTGATGTGTGCTGACCGAACCGCAACAGCTGCGACGTATCTGACACTATTTTGAAGCTCAACCTTGAAAATGCCGGTCTATTACAAGGACTTCGACTGCTTTCTCCACAAGCTCAAACAGGTGATACTAAAGTCATTGGCACTGTATACACAGTGAAGTATGTCAAGAAAGACGATGCCAGTGCGCCGACTCCGGATTTCCATTACGTAAGCTGAAGCCCACAACACTCGCACACACAAGTGTAATGCTAAACAGGTACATTCAGATCGACCATGTTCCCGAGGGATCAGTTATATTAGTCAGCAGTACACATCATACGGATAATGCGTTATACGGAGGGCTTATGAGCAATCGCGCTAAAGTTCTAGGTGCTGCAGGAGCAATAGTGAATGGAAATGTTAGAGATCTGCAGGAGCATAGAGACCTGAACTTTCCTGTAAGTGAGATCTTATGTCACCATTCTAGACACGCTCAATAGCTGATATTTTATGCTCTTAGGTATTTGCAAGGGGCTCGAGTACAAATGGACCCTACGGCAGCGTCAGGGTGAGCGAGGTATGTCTGATGTAAGCCAAGTAACGAACAGTTAGGTGCTAATCTAGGAAGATCAACGTACCAGTATGTGTGAAAGGAAGTGACAGCCTCTTGACCGTGACTCCTGGTGATATCATGTTTGGCGATATCAATGGAGTCGTCAGTATTCCGGCTAAGAGCCTGGAAAGCGTGTGTTCACTTGTTCAGGAAATAGTTGCTGACGATGCTGCTGCACTTGAAGACATAAGAAAAGGCATCCCTTTCCTGGCTGCTGCGACAAAATATCGAAGACACTAGGACATGCAAAAATTGCGCTATATGTAGCCAGACCAGTTCCCCACCTCGTCTAGATCACATAAACTCTTGATTTCAAAAAGGTGACAGCCAGCTAGGTATAGCACCTTGGAGAAATTATAATTCTTGTTTTAATCATTTTTTAAATCAATTTGTTGATTGTAGACGGAAATCCCCAAGCATGCCCACTTTTCGAGTTTTTCCCCATGAAGTAGTAGTAGTCCGCCCATAGATCTACCAGAGGTTTACGCTCTATTGTACGGCAGCATTTTGAGTTACACGGCACCCCACAAGCCTCTTTCCCTTCGATTCTGTGGTGGACTATAGTGCTCGCTCATGGCTGAAAGTAGATCGACTGTATTTTACGCAGGTGCAAACGAACTAGGAAAGATGCCAGGGGTTACTGAGAGCCAGGGATACGAACCCCCTAGGGATACGACCTAGACCAACCATTTGGTTGAGAGCCAGGTCATCAGAAAGGACATTGCTAGGGAAACGATACAGATGACGTATTTAATCCATTATCCGGCGCCTGAAAGGGCACGAAGGATAAGATGGGCCAATCAGAGATGAGGATCTCCATCTCTGCACCTGAGAGGCGTCGCCCATGGATGTGGATTTACCACTTACGAACAACGAAGGCAGTATGATTCAGCAGGAAAGTCTCCGATTGGTGTAGAGAGTGGGTGTGGAGCGCTTATCTGGATATTAGGCAGGGCCTTGCCAAGAGAAAATCTATTACTGAGAGATATATTTGTGTTTGGTGGTAATATTCACGCAATAAGATCCAGGGCCTATTTCTCAGGCATTTGTGTGTGTGTGTACTGAGCGATTTATCATGGACCCCGTTTTCATTGCAATCAGAGAGAAAGAGAGGGTCAAGTACCATGGGAGATGAAAATCCCGCAAAGAGAATAGTAGTCGCGAGCAGAGCCGCCATGAGACCAGTATAAAAAGAAGCACTGGTGCCATTACTTCATGCTTGTCATACTTCGCGTGTTTCTGATTGAAGTGAATGGGAAATCTGGACAAGGTGCGATTGGAGATCCTGCGCGCTTCTTCAGGCGCTGCTACATCAGAAGAGCATTCAACTACAGGCGGTGATGACTCAAACGATGATTTAGAGTCTCAGATCGAGCGTGAGCGCGATTTAAGAAGAAAGAAGCAGACGTTCCAGGGATGGACACTTGCGTGGCTTTCATTTCAATCGCTTGGCGTCATCTATGGTGACATAGGTACCAGTCCTTTATATGTTTATTCATCCACTTTTACGTCGAACCCATCATATGATGATTTGGTGGGTGCGCTTTCGATTATTATCTGGTCTTTGACGTTGATTGTCTCGGTAAAATATGTTATAATTGTGCTGATGGCCGATGATGAAGGTGAAGGCGGTACATTTGCATTATATTCTCTTATTTCTCGATATACCAGGATTGCAACTATGGGAAATGAACCAACCCAAGGCAAATTGTTGAGATTACATAGACACCTGACTGGTGATCTGAGCGCGCCATCTCGAAATCTGAGAACAATAATCGAAAACAGCGCGGCAGCAAGAGTGGTTTTGAAGTTTGCAGCCGCTATTGGTGTTTCTTTGATCATGGCTGATGGTGTATTAACACCAGCACAGTCTGTTCTGGGAGCTATTCAAGGACTCGAGATTATTAAGCCTGATTTGTCAAGTAATGTCGTTATCGGTGTGTCTTGTGCGATTTTGATCCTGCTGTTTATTGCCCAACCTATTGGAATCAGTAAGCTTTCAACTACATTTGCACCAGTTATTCTGATTTGGTTGACTTTCAACCTTGTGTTTGGAATTTACAACTTGGCTGTCTATGATCATTCAGTGTTGAAGGCATTCTCGCCTTTTTTTGCAGGAAACTATCTGGTCAGAAATGGCCGTGAGGGCTGGAAATCACTTGGTGGCTTGTTGCTCGCTTTCACTGGTGTGGAAGCTCTATTTGCCGATGTTGGAGCTTTTGGAGCTCGTGCAATCAGGCTTTCATGGCTTACTTTCACCTACCCATGCTTGCTATTGGCCTATATTGGACAGGCGGCATTTATTAGTGTCGATCCGACTGGACTGGCATACACTAATCCGTTTTTCAAAACTGTACCCCATGGTTTATTCTACCCAAGTCTTGTGATTTCCATTATGGCGGCAATCGTTGCGTCGCAGGCAATTATTACTGGTACATTTCAACTCCTTATTCAAGTCATGAATCTTTATTTCTTTCCTCAGATGCATGTCAAGCACACCTCGAAAAAGTTTGAAGGCCAAATTTATATTTCCCTCGCAAACTGGCTGTTGATGATTGGAACCGTTGTTGTTACTGCCGCGTACAGTAACACTACTCGCCTGGGAAATGCTTATGGAGTTTGTGTCATTTTGGTTGCATTTCTCACCACATGTCTTGTATCTGTCGTGGCCTTAGTCGTCTGGAACTACAATTGGCTCTTGGTCACTTTTGTATTCCTAGTATTTGCTTGTCTGGATGGTGCTTATCTGAGTTCTGCTTTAGTAAAAGTACCTGAGGGTGCTTGGTTGACTTTGGCTATCTGTGCTGTTTTGGCTACAATATTCTTGACTTGGAACTATTGCAAGCAGATTCAGTGGCGGGCTGAAAATTCCAGCAGTCATCAACCATATGAGATCCTGTCTAAGGGTGAGGGCAGTTGTAGCGGAGATAACCCGTTGTATCTGAGATCTCATCCTGACAAACCACTGACTATCATTGGTGGAGTTGCTATTTTTGTTTCAAGGTCTTACGATAACCTTCCACCTGTTCTCGAAGAATTTTTGAAAAAGTTTCGTGCCCGACATGAGTTTATTGTCATATTCCATTCCAGGCCTATTAATGTTCCTGTTGTCACTAGAGAGGACAGATTCTCTATATCGCGTACTTGGATTCCAAATTGCTTCAGAGTCATTATGCGCTATGGATATGCCGAAGATGCTCCAAAGGATGATCTAAGCTCCTTGATCTACGGTCAGCTCAATGTTTTCATGCAATCTGAGAGTGAAGTTGAAGCCTTAGACAGGGCTTATAATGATCAGGTGATCCATGTTACTCCTAAAGAGGCTCTGACGGTTTCTACCTCGCACAACATCTTTAAGTGCGTTTTGTTGACCGGGTTCAGTGCAATTGTTTGTAACACTGATCTCGCAGTTGATTCTTTAATGCTTGATGCTGATAAGGTTATTGAGATCGGCTACTCCCGCGAGATTTAGTTAGTGATTTCTGGGTCATAGATAGAAAATGTAATAGAAAAATATCTTTTGCTTTAATCTCTTTATCAGCCCATGGCTGACGTTAGTGAATCTTCGGTCCGTTTCCAAGCAGAACTGAGATCTTGCAGCTGTGAAAATAATTGACCCGGTGTGGTTTCGATCTGTTTCCAACCGTTGAAGTAGCCTTGATCGTGATTGTGGGGTCTGACTGACTGAGCCCTGGCTCGGACAACGGCGGGCATCGGCCCCACTAACTGCGAAAACGGAGTTTGATCAGCACCTAATATATACCAAGAACTTTTACCATGTTAGAAAGACCTAGAATATATAATAGTAGAGTAACTGTAGAGTATTCGAAAAAGAATCTATGCGCCAGCTCAGATTCTGACTGCTGATCTCGGAGATGGAGAACCTAGATCTTTTTGGAGAGTATCACTGTAAACACTAAACCTACGCGAGAACAGACCAACAGAAACGCTTAATGGGATGAACTATTTTGAGGATAGCAAAGAAACGACATCATACAAGACAATCGATCTAATACGAGGTTGCTCATCTACCTGAAAGGTGCTTGGGCACTTAAAATCCGCGGAGTCAAGTGCATACCTGTTAGTCATAGGTGCACGGCACTTTCGTACCGCTACTCAACATCAACTAAAGACTCTCTACCAGAGTGCGAAAATGAAGATGACTAGTGCACTCATGAGCAGCCTGCATTCTCATTAAGGAGGACCCAGATAGGTTCGAATTCGAATTCGGCCAGTTTTAGAAAACCAGTCACTAAGTCAAATCTGACGCAAATTTATGACACCCCGAGACATGAATATCAGCATAGCCAATTGGGACTCAAATATCCACAGTAAACTAAGTAGTAATGACCGAGCGTGATAATCCTCTGGGTACTTACAGAATCTGAAAGCAGCGCACTAGATACCATAATACGGACTCAGGCGATACACTTAGGATAATCCAGATTGAGTCACTGATTATGCTAAGGAATAAGCACGACTATTGAGTTTGAACGCAGCGGATTGTCTTTTCTCTGACTATTGTTGTTGCAACTTCAGTCTAGTGCAGTACAACACAATATTTAAATGAGCACATTTTCCACCTCATGAATTATGCCATCAAGATAGAATACAGTCATGAGTCCATCAGTATCTGGTATGAGATAACTGGAAGAATATAAATCTTTCAAATTTGGAAATCATTTTGTAGAGCATTACTCTTCAGCCTCTGATGACAATCTGACCAAGCAAGTGACTCATGTCGAGATTATGCGTCCAAACAACCCCCAGCTCAAGAGATATAAAGGTCAGATTTTCAATCCATTTCTCTGCGACTGGATACAATCAATATGTTTCAGACTAGCTAGGCAGTTAGACCTGTGGCAAGCAACATACTGTCTGGTACTGTCTGGTACTGTCTGGGGTCTATTTCGTCGGCCGCTCAGCTCTTATCAAGCTGAACAACGCTAGCGTCCCCAACATTTCAATATGATTCATCTTCCAACAGACTTGCAAGCCTAGAGAGGACTTATACTGAGCGTATCAGGATCAGCGGCGAGGTATCAGATCCTCTGCCGTAGGAAAAACAAGTCTGCAGCATCAACGTCCTAAAGCAACGATGATTCATTCAAAGAGAGCTATAATCGCTGATTCGTAGCTCTCGAGCAAGTCTTCGCATGTGCGTTAGGAAGCGGTCATGATACTAGTCAGAGTATGCATACTGCTGAGTCATAGAGACATATGGCACAAGCTAAACTTTCAACAATTCCAACATCGGGCTCTCGATCACAGAGCATAGCGAATCCTTTATTCTGCTCCGGAAGTCAACGCTCCCCTGAAGGCGTTCACCGTTGTTTGTCAGGGCACTCATCGTCCGCCCGCAAAGCTGCGCCAAGCTCATTTACCAGCATTGGCAGGTACCAGTTACACACACAACCCCAGAAAATTACCTGCATCAGCATGGAATTAAAAAGCCAAGGAGATACAAACAGTAATAGTCTGACCATGCTGAACGAAAGAACTCCATCTTTACTTCCACAATTAAGTCAATCTTCGGATGAACTACACATTATCTTGAAAATAAAACGGGAGTATCTGTCGAGTGCCGTCCGAGAAAAGATAGAGCGGCTCTGGTAGAGTATATGCAATCTTATCGGGCGATATCGTAACGTCCTATCTATCCGAACACAACGAATGTTCCTTGCATTGTGATAACATCCCCCGGCATACCCGTCTTCTAGACAGCAGGCTCTTTCTTGAATAATATCGCGCAGTCTGAGTAGCTCATACGGCCTTTAAGATCCACCTATCAGGATTGGATTGGACCGAATACTGGGATATGCATATCTAAGTGCCGTGCGAGGAGATCCCAGCGTGTTATGTAACAAATCGGACTTCTGTTGAGACAGACCTGCATATTTTGCCGTGTGGTCACCACAGGCAAAAATATGGAAATCTATTCCCGAACCGGAAACGCTTACCTGAGCCTATTCTGCACCTTCAGTTCGGAAATAGGGCATAGAGATCCTATCTTTGAGTGCGGTTTGGCCTATGAACCTGTCGGACGAGAAGAATCTCATGTTCAACGATCAGAGAATTTGAAAAATTTAAGCCGACCGCCGTTGCGGCTAGCACTTAGGCCCAACAGAACCACCAGCAACAACTAACACCGAGTAGAAGATGGCGCAGTCATGGATGGAACAATTAGCATCAAACACCCGGAGTTCAGCCGGGGAGTTTAAGGCGTCGGACTGCCCGAGGTACGGCAAGATTTACTGAGAATGGTTTAATTTTTAGCCTGTCATCCAGCCGGTTATACTTTTCATGCAAGAAAATTTTGAGGGCCAGGAGTAATGCGTGTGGAAAGTATGTTTGTGTGCGCCAAGGCTGGTGCCACTGCTGTCACGGAACGTGCGATGTCCCCTCTTCTCAACGTAGTTTCCCTTTTGGCATGCGCAGTAGCAAGCTTATGGGGGGAAACCATCATGGTGACAAAACGGCAGATATAAATGGAATGATCTCGTATAGTTGAGATAAGCCTGGGGAATTAATATTCGAACTAGATCAACAGAGCAGATCTCAAAAAGGGACCAAAGTGTGATTTCCAAAGCTGAGCGTATGCCGGGGAAACACTGTCAGGTACTTGTTGGACGGCTTGTTATTGTTGGCAACGGCGCTTGTACTTCACCCTGCAGCTGTTGCGTGATGCAGAGCCAATTATTTCCTGTTTAGAGGATCGGTTTTAGCCGGATCCATCTGAGAACGGCTCTATAGAGCCCGTTGACGATAGAGAGTGCCACGTATCGTTTTACTGGAATAGTGACGACTGGAATCAGAGTTGCTAACGGGGCTGTGAATAATTATCGTCAATGTGCCGTTTCTCGTTAAAAATTAGTGGGGAAGGAGTAGGCATCTTGAATCATGGGTGTCGGTATAATGCGTGATGGCACTAGATCCAAGGTGGTAGGCCAGTGCCGTGTGTAACTTAATTTTTTTCGCTCGTTTTTATTTCTTTTGGAGCGAGGAGCTACATGAACTCTGGGGCTACACGTCCATTTCTGAACGGATATGCAGGTTGAAGGACATTTAACTTTAGAGTACCCGTAGATTTTGGCTCCAACGAACCAATGATGCGCGATATTCAATCAAGATTAGCGACAACGGCACTCGTGCCGTGAATTTTGATCTTGATAAGACGAAATGGCCGACATACGCTGACGCCGTGTACTACTCGTGAAGAATATAAGCCAGGCTATCGGCATTCGAGAGTCAGGTTTTTTTTCCTTGCTTCTCTATTCTTTTCGTATATCACAATCACAAAATGGCTGTGGAAGAGGTCCACTCTAGTAGCTCCTCCGGGATTGAGGAGAAGATGGTTATCGAAAGATCCAGTGTCTCACCTAGAATGTCTGATAATAAGGATGAGAATGATTTCAGAAACGATTCTAAGGAAATCGCTGCTGTAGATGAAATCGAAGAGGTTATGAGAAAGGAGGTCCTAACAAATGAAGTCATCGTAGCTACAGTTATTGATTCTTCTGATGATATGGAGTTGAACCCTTGGACTTTCAGATCTGTATTTCTTGGTATTGGTCTGTCTATTTTCGGCTCTGTTTTGGCCGAAATTTACTATTTCAAGCCTCAGACTATTCTTGTGAATGGTATTTTCTTGCTTATGATTGCCTATGTCCTTGGTGAGCTTATGTCGAACTTGATCCCTCGTCACACTAAGCGTGCTGGTCTGCAATGGCTTAATCCTTTTTTGAAGTTTGTAAACCCTCACCCTTTCAACATTAAGGAGCATGTCGTTATTGTCATTATGTGCGGTACTGCTTCTACTTCTGCATTGGCAACTGAAGTTCTTGCTGTCCAGAAGTTGTGGTACTCTGGTAGTGCCCCAGTCAGCAAGGCTCTTGGTATCTTCACCATCTTCAGTTCCCAGATTCTTGGTTATGGTATCATTGGTGTTTTAAGAAAGACTCTGGTTTACCCCACTGCTATGTTCTATCCTAATGTTCTTCCCCAGGTCTCTACCTTGCAGACTCTCCACAAGGATCCCACAAACAACAAGAGCCGTCTAAAACTTTTCTACATCGCCTTCGTTGCCATGTTCCTCTGGGAACTTGTTCCTGAATGGATGTTTGAGCTTTTGATTGGATTTTCTATTCCATGCTTGGCCGCTCCTAACAACTCCGTTGTCTCTAACATCTTTGGAGGTACCAATGGTAATGAGGGCCTTGGATTACTTTCCATTTGCTTCGACTGGAACTATATTGCCAGTACCGCCAACCCCATGGCCATTCCTATTGTTGCCACTCTTAACAATATTGCTGGTTACTTTTTGTGTATCATTGTCTTCGTTGGTGTCTACTATGGAAATGTCTGGGACGCTCAGAAGTTCCCTTTCCTGTCTCAGAGTCTTTACACCAATGAGTCTGTCAAGGGAAACTACACTCTTTTCAACCAGACTGCAGTTCTTGATATTAACAACAACTTGAATTCTACTGCTTTGCAGGAGGTTGGTGTGCCATTTTTGACTCCTACCTACACTGTCTACTTGATCGCTACCAATCTTTCTATCGCAGCTACTTTCACTCACATGTACTTGTACCACTGGGATATTATCAAGCAGGCTTTGGGATTCCTTGATCCTCGTACCTGGAAGTCTAGTTTCCAGTCTCTCAAATCTTACAACTGGAGATTTTGGCAACCTGCTGAATTCGATGGTCGGTTGAATCAAGACGGTACTATCCCTGAATTGTGTGACGATCCTCATTTCCGAGCCATGCTTGACTACAAGGAGGTTCCTCATTGGTGGTATATGTGTGTTTTGGTTTTGTCTATGGCAGTTGCCCTTGTTTGTCTGTATGTTGGTAAGAGTGGTTTGCCTTGGTGGTCATTCTTCGTTTCCATCATTTTGGCTGCTCTGTTCACCACTGTCCTCGGAGGATTGGTTGGTATGTTCGGATTTGGTGGAACTCAAATGCAGACTGTTATTCAGATGATTGGCAGTTATATTCATCCTGGTAACCCCATGGCCAACATGTACTTCACTCTGTATGGATACAACTCTGTCCAACAGGCATTCAATATGCTGCAAGATTTGAAGCAAGGTCAGTACATCAAGCTTGCACCCCGATCTATTTTCTCTGCTCAGTTGATGGGAACTGTCGTTGGATCCATTTTCAACTACATCATGATGGAGACCATTGTCCAGAACCAGCGTGAAACTCTTCTTTCTATTGAAGGTACTGCTATCTGGTCCGGACAGAATGTTCAGCAGTACAACACTCAGGGTATTTCATGGGGTGCTTTGGCTAAATACATGTACAGTGTTGGTGCTCGATACGAGTGGGTTCCTTTGGCTTTGCTTGTTGGATTTGTATGCCCTGTTCCATTTTACATTGCTCACAGGATCTGGCCCAAGGCCGGTTTCCAGAATGTCAATGTTCCAATCTTGGTTTGGTACATTGGATGGCTCTGTGTTGGTGTCAACTCTTCCATCACCAGTTACTTTGCTGTTGCCATTATTTCTCAATGGTATCTCCGTGTTTACCACCCCAGCTGGTTCAAGAAGTACAACTACGTTTTGGCCGCAGGTCTCACTGGTGGTGCTCAAGTGATGGTCTTTGTGCTGTCATTCGCCGTTGCCGGTGCTTCTGGTGCTGCTCACAACTTCCCGTCATGGTGGGGTAATGAGCTCAACAGTAACTTTGACCACTGTTTCTTCAATGATTAAAGTGCTTGTTTAGCAGCAGATCTTATGAACAAGAGTTTTTTGAGTTTTAAATATATATATATATATATATATACATTATACGGCTGATTTGTCTTAATTATTTTATTAGTCTGAATATGACGATGGCTTTTTGCATCAAACATTTCGATTTCTTCCCTGAATTAGCTCAGAGCAAATTTTGAGCTTAACAGACTATATATAAGTGAGTGGCATGGGATTATCTACTTTGCATCATACAAATGGTTTATTCAGCTCACTTCTAGTTACAGCTGACAGCAAATATTAACGGGAAACACCTTATTATCTGCAATCTATCTTCTACTCCTCCTCTCCACCTTCACCAGTTCAGCTGATGCGTCAAAGGTTCACAAGGAGGTTGAAATGTTTTACTAGCCTCTGATTGGTCAGTTCTCTTCCAGTGCGGAGTTAAAGGGCCCTAAGAATGCGGGCCAAACTGATACGAACCCCTCGCGCGCGATGGGGATCCAACGCAAGATTAAAATTAAGTTTTGTATCACTGCCCCCAAAAATACGAAGTGAGTGGTAGCCAAAACCCCAACCACGATCTTACGTTAGTTGGTCGATCGTATAGACCCCACTATGGGAATGGAGCGAATATTTCCATGTTTTGACAATTGCAAACAAGAATGGACTCACCGCGATAGTATTGCGTGTGTGCTTGAACGCGGTCGAATCGATCCTTCTAATGCGATAGAAGGAAGCCCTGGTTCTGGCCGGTAATGGTGGTATAAAAGGACTAACCTATATACTGGAACGGGCCTTGTTAATGCTTCTCCTCCACCACGATCTAGGCCAAGCTTGGTAGTCGCAGCTCAGCCCCAAGCAGAAATATTTGGCACCACCACCGCAGGGATGGGCAGGGGAGATCCTAAACGGGGTGCTGAATGGCTACTTCTTGTTTAGGCCGTGAGACTACCAAAAAAAAGGTATAAAAAGGCTAGCGACTGCTCTCTTCTTGCGAAGGACCCCGGAACCACTGCACATTATTAGTTGAAGCATTTCGATTATTCTCAAGGTCTCGAAACAAAAATGAAGTTTTCTCAAGTCGCCGCAGCAGTCGCTGCTCAAATAGCTCTTGCTCAAGCAGCAGTCGTCACGGTGCAAGTGTCGGATAGTAGTTCGTCATTAAAATTCACTCCCGACAGTGTTACAGCGAATTCCGGTGACCAGGTCCAGTTTGTATTCAACCCCTCGAACCATTCTGTTGTACAGGCCGATTTCAGCTCGCCATGTGTTCCAATGGATGGCGGATTCTACTCTGGGTTCTTTCCTCTTTCCAGCTCCTCGGACAACCCTACTTTCACGATTGACATCACCGATACCAACCCTATTTGGTTCTACTGCTCTCAGACTGCCTTTTCTCATTGCCAGCAGGGAATGGTCGGTGTGATCAACCCTCCATCAAGTGGAAACACTCTGTCTGCATTTAAGTCCGCTGCTGCAGGCACTTCTGCGTCTGAATCGCCCGCCAAGGTCCAGGGCGGTGTTGTTGATGATTCAGGCTCTGGTTCATCAGGCTCTTCAGCTGCTGCTAGCGGCTCTGCCTCTGAAGCTGCTACTTCTGCCGCTTCTTCTGCCGCTTCTTCGGCTGCCTCTTCAGCTGCCTCCTCGGCCGCAGGAAGCACCTCAGCTGCTTCCAGCTCAGCTGCTGGATCTAGCTCGGCCGCTGCCAGCAGCAGCGCTCCTGCCTCCGCGTCTGCTTCAGGATCAGCTTCCTCCACTTCAGCTGCTAGCTCGGCGGCTTCAAGCAATGCTGCCGTCCCCGCAAACAACAATGCTGTTGCCGGACTGGCTGTCTGCGTCGCAGGAATGCTTGGAAGCATGCTCATGTGATTTTAAATTAGAATATCCTATTCCCTCTATACACATAACAACAAAATAATCTTGACGTATAATAATATCATCCAATGACAGGGCTCATTGATCGGCTTACACTTTCAGAAATGTACGGCTCATGCGTTGTCGTCGATCTTCGTATTTTATCCCAGTGCAGAATAAACAACATATTAAGCTCATCACAGCTTTCTTCCCAACGTCAACTCTGTCTCAGAACTGCGCATACGAAAATGCCCATGGCCAAGCAGATCGCGACAGTTATTTTGCTCTCATCACCATCATGGTGCAGCAGCAGCGCGTTCGCGACCAGTGGCCCCTGGCCGGCGGCCGGGTCGTCGTTGATCGAGAAAACATGGATTTGGGGTCCCGGCGACTGGAAAGGGGACTGCCGATCACAACGGTTATGCCTAAAAGGTCATTGTCGTCTCTCGTATTATGGCCCTATGGCAGGCAGTGCCCACCTTGGGGCCGCACAATATAGTGCAGAGATCGACGCTCCATTACTATGATATGGAATGTTCATTGGACTACGCTCTAATTTATATATAAGGGACAGGCCCTGTGTTCCGGGATACCCTCCTGGCAACCGAATTTTTTGTTCTTTTTCTTATAGTTGATCCACTAGTATGCTTGTCAAATCAACACTCGGTTGTTTTATTCTCCTTCTAGCAGGCGTAGCTCGAGCTCAGTCGGATGCTTCACTTGAAGCCGATTCTTATTCGCTATGGGTAAGTCAGCGAATCGGCGGTGGAATCCTCGGCTACTGGGCTTTGATCCTACTACTGAAAGCGATCTCAAATGCATTTGAAAGGACTACTCCGTCTGTTCTGAGAGCAATGGACTTCACTGTGGCTCGAAAGTTTCGAAAGTGGTTTGTTTTGCCTGCTACTATAAGATACTACCACTCGAGTCCTTGGAACTTTGGTCCTTTCAGCCTGTACCTTCCAGCGCGATCCGAAACACTTATAGTCCTGGGCTTTCTGATTCTGAACTTCGTGGTCATGTTTGTCGATTATCGAATCGTTCAGCCAAATTTTATTTATACTACAAAGGAAATGCAGCTTGCAATGTATATCCAGCGACGCGCGTCTCTCATCATGATCTCAGAGATGCCGTTAATGTTCCTTTTCGGGGGCAGAAACAATTTCCTAATCTGGGGGACAGGATGGTCTCTGGATACTTTTACTATCTTTCACAAATGGATCGGAAGAGCAATGTTCATTATGGTTGTGGTACATGCTGGAGCAAACACTATTGTGCAGATGCAGCAACATTCCTATTCTCTGGCATGGAGCTTCCTAAGCTATTGGAGGTATGGAGTTACCGCTGGTATTTCTCTAGGATTGATCTTTGGGCTTTCTTTCAGATTTCTTAGAAGATGGAGTTATGAGCTGTTTTTGTATCTTCATTTGGGGCTCTCTGTTGCCTTTGTTGTTGGAGTATGGTACCATTTGAAGCTCCAGAACTTGTACCGCCAGTATATATATGCTGCGGTTGCTGTATGGGCCTTCAGTGTTTTGGCTCGACTTGTTCGCCTTGTGTTTTCTGGCCTTGGTTCCAGAGCCGATGTTACTCTACACGATGGTGGGGTGATTGAATACAAGATTAACTATGCTCAGAGATGGCGACCTCAAGCTGGTACTTATGTATTTATTCATCTCCTTAGAGCTAATAAGTTCTGGGAGTCCCACCCTTTTACGGTGACAGAGTCGCCAAGGCCCGAAGATGAGGGTAAACTGATTCTTCTTACAAAGGTTACTCGTGGGTTTACTAGAAGTACTGCCAAGTATCTACTCGAGCAGCCTAAGCAGACTGCGAATTTACCAATCTTAATCGAGGGTCCTTATGGAACAAGACATCCTATTCATCACTATGATAATGCTGTGTTTATTGCTGGTGGTATCGGTGTTACTTCTCCTTATGCCTACGCATCTGAAATTGTCAGATACCATCACGGAGTGAAGCGGATTCTCTTTGTTTGGATTATCCAGGACAATCGACCTCTCAAATGGTTCCAAGATCGACTTGACTTCTTGCGAAACGACGATCGCTTTACCGTCAAGGTCTATGTCACTAGAAGCGGCTCCATGGGTGACCATGAAATGAACATGGACACTGCAAGCACTGCACCTATTGCTGCATCATCGACCAGTCCTGGTAGTCCCATACCTTCTGAACCGAAGGTCGATGATAGAATCACATATTCTCGACCTGACCTTGCAAGCTTGGTCAGCTTTGAGATTATCAATTCTATTGGCTCTCTTGCAATCATGTCCTGCGGCCCTGGTACTGTTAATGATGATGTCAGAATGAGCGTTTCAGAAAACCTAGAGCGATCTCCAAGTCGTGTTGACTACTTTGAAGACGCGTTTTCTTGGTAGACACAGAGATTCTATCATGTTTATTCTACTTTTGTTGTTTACGTTTTTATCTGTTAGCTTTTGCATTCTCCAAAATCTCTATCTCTATATAAGTTGTATATCATTAATTTCCGTTTGATTAAACCTTTACCGGGCTGATTCCTGAAGTAGTCTGAGTCTCTCCATATAAGATTGAAAGGGCCTCTCTGAATGACTCCACAGTAGGTTCATATGTACAAATGTAAGTTGGCGCCAGCTCTCTGTCAGCTTCGCTCAAGTAGTCGTATGGAACATCAACCGCAACCACGGCATATGGTTTCCCAAGCGTCTTGATATGCTCTAGAATCTGCCTTTGGAACTTCATCAATCCGGCATTCCGACTAACAATCAGTATTCTATCTGCTTGGAGTAGTGCAGAGTCCTGTGAACTGATATCAACATCCGGCTCGTATCCGGCTGAAGTAACCTTTCCTCCAAATGACTTCAAAGCTAGTTCAAAGGATGGTGGGATAAATCGAGTATCCTTTCGGATATTGACTACGCCACTGACGGCGTTACCTTTGGGCCTGCTGGGCGTCACGTACGCGACAGTCTCGCCGGACTTGAATGGAATCGCCGCATTCTTTCTGACTAATGTAACACTTGATTTGTATACAGCTTGTGCGAGCTTCTCATGTTTGAGGAAAGTTGATGTGCTCTGAACCTGGGCACCTTTGACTGCTAGTGCTTCTTCCCAGGATAGATTTTTTTCTTTGAGTTGTCGTACTTTTTCTGCTGACGACCTAATTTGGTCCATGCTCACTTCACCATCCTTGACCGCTTGATACATTTTTTTATACCCTCCCACTTGTAGGTCAAACTGGTTGCAAATCATCATACAGTCAACACCGGCCTTTAGCGCCTTTCGTGCACCTTCTGCTGTGCCAAAAGGCTTCGCGACGGCATCCATTTCCAGACAGTCGGTGATTACTAAACCCTTGTATCCGAGCTCCTCCTTCAAGGTCTTAACAGCAGAGGGCGATATTGAACATGGCAGATCATCTCCTAAAGCAGGAATAATGACATGTGCCATCATAACAGAGTCAGCATTTTCTTCGATACTCTTTTTAAATGGGAACAGCTCGCATTTATCCAATTCAGACCGTCCTTTCTCGATCAATGCAGTGCCGTGGTGGGAATCAACTGCTGTATCACCATGACCAGGGAAATGCTTGACGCAGGAGACGACCTTTCCGTCGCTCAGCCCTTTTGCTGACGCACAGAGGAATTTGGCTACAGTCTCTGGATCATCTCCAAAGCTTCTCACACCCACAACAGGGTTTCTGGGATTTGAGTTTATATCTGCGACTGGAGCATAGTCATACTGTATTCCGTAATACTTCAGATACTCGGCAGTGGCCAGAGCTATGTCGTACGCCAACTCAGGCGATTTAGTTGCACCTAAAGCCATCGCCCCTGGGAACTGTGGAGCAAGTGGAGGTCCCACTCTCGTCACCAGACCATTCTCCTGATCAATGCTGATAAACAGAGGATGCTCATGTCCTGCATCTTTTGCGATCTGTTGGAGACTTCTTGTGAGGTCTAGAAGCTGCTGGGCATCTACGGAGCCGGTTGTTAGCAACACACGTCGTCACCTCTCGACCCTGTAAAACTTACCTTGGACGTTTCTGATAAACAGTATAACATTTCCCAGGTGATACTTGGTGATCAATTCTGTAATTTCTCTATTCGGCTTCAAACCTTCAAAACCAGCTATTAGCATCTGAGTTTTGCATCAGATCAGTCAGTAAACAGTACATGCATGCTATCCTCTCGCATTACTACTCACCTGGCCCAGCGATTTTCGCAACTTTTCATCTTCGAATGTCATCTTGATTGATTTCCGAGGAACAGAATGAATTTTGACGAATTACTATCTTATCGAAACACTCCAGCTCCAGCCTTGCTACATTTCGTTGATAAGTGGAGAATATCAGGCTGTTTAAGTCAGAAAAGCTTGGCAGGACCCCCCTCCAGTTGTACCCCCGCCCCCGCCAGATTGATGTAGCGGGTTCTCCGAAATACCATTCTCGTCGACTCCAGCAATCGATAAAAATGTAACAGTTACATGTGGATCTGTGGAGATCGATTTGGCAATGTGATGCTCCATGCTAATTCATGTTGAAAATGCGGGGCATTATTAGATTGAATTCTGACTGCGGCAGGAACTTTTTAGTTAGCGCCCCATTTCGGGCATGCCAACTCTGAAGACTATAGACGTAAAGAACCTCTTACAGAAAAATGTGCAATACTCATTCGCTGAATTGGTATCTTTTTTGTTCAGAGACAACTTACTTATTCCCACCTATCTGCGAATCTGGACCTCGGCGGTTCTGTGACCAGCCTGGGCAGATACGAAATTACTAAGAGCTAATGATACCAATCATTAGAGGCAGATACGTGAAAGATCATAGAGACCTGACATTCTGATCACAAGGTATAGCTTTGTCGGCGTCGCACTAGACTGTCTGGTATGTATGTCTTGTAGTATAAAGGACTCAGGGGCGCCCCACGGCCGATTGCATTCAAAACAAGAACTAAGGCTAGTTTTCTCAACTTTCCTTGGGGTCAAAACGTAAAAATGAATTTCGTGATCTATTTAAGATAGCTAGCACAATTAAATATACTCAACTGCAGGACGGTGCTCTTTAATAGTGGTACTGGCTTTTCTAGGGTTTGGCGACTCGAAAATCTCATCCAGCTCTTCCAAAGTGATACCTTTGGTCTCAACAAACAAGAAGTAGATGGCAAAGAACTGAAGAAGATCCCAGAAAACAAAAAAGACATAGAACCAGTATTTAATGTTCTCCATAGCAACTGGAGCAGCAAAGGAGTTGATAAAGGACGAAGCACCAGACATAATCTTATATACGCAGAATCCCTTTGCTCGCATCTCGTTACTTAAAACCTCTGATGGATAAATAGGAGTGATGGCAGTGAATCCAAACGCATATGTTGATCCAAACACATAAATAAAAAGAATAGCCGCATTAGATGCACCTCTGCTTCCGTTTCTTTCATAAGTGGCGGTCGTAGCGGCGACAATCGCTAAGCACACAGACATACCCAAGGTCGAACCCATGAGCATCTTTCGTCGTCCAAATAAATCGTGGCAACGAGCACCAGCAATAGCTGCTGCCCAACCAGTGATAGAATAGATGGCATTTAGTAACAGCTGGAGATTAACCTGAGTGATACCAGCAGCCTTCAACATGGTAGGTAGATAGTAAGAAGCGACACTAAAGTTTTATTTGTTAGCATATTCATAGCAAAAAAAAAGGCTCAATGAAAAGACATACTTGTTTCCAGAGAATTGAGCAAACCAGGCCATCATCATGACAAGCATGGTTCTGTAACGAGCAGCACGAGTGGAACCAAGCTTTCTGAAATCCAAAACAGTCTTCCAGCTGGTAAGTCCAACATCACGGAACGATTCGACCATCTCAGCCATCTCGAGTTCAACTAGTGGATGGTTTTCATCGCCATTGGCATGGAACTCGACAAGAATCTTTCGTGCCTTATCGTATTTGTCAGTAGCAACCAAGAATCGAGGACTCTCAGGAATGAACCAAACACCAATGCAGACAATACCAGGACAGAGAATTTGTAACCAAAGAGGAATCTTCCAGGCTAGAGTGCTATCTGGATAACTGAGCTCAGTACCGTAAATAGAGAAAGTAGCCATAATAGAGCCCAAGTAAAACAAAGTATTATAGAGACCTGCAACAGTTCCTCGGAGATGAGGAGGAGAAATCTCAACTACATAGAGAGGAGCTGCAGTGATTGAAAGACTTGCAAAGAATGATAGCAGGAATCGACCACCAATGAAAACAGATACTGCTCAAAGTTAGATCACCAAATGAAGTTATAAAATAGGCATTCGAGACATACAACTATGGGTAGTGCTCACGACAATAGCACCAACAATAACACCAACACATCCTACAAAAACGCCCATTCGTCGTCCCCACACATCGTGGAACCAAAGGAAGAAGGCGGCAACCATTTGTGCAATCTAAAGATCGACAAGTTAGAAGATTTGTACCCCACAATATTAACTTGGACTGAAGTTTTAGTCACATACGTTGAAAATACTAAAAACAATACCAGTACTAGTCAAGGCACCTTCGAGATGGAAGTATTCTTGATAATTTGGTAATGCATTGATACTACCCATAAGACTACCATCAAAACCAGACATAGTAGCACATAAGTAAATCACACCGCAAGAAAGATACATCTTCCAGTGACCCCATGCCCACGGATTGGGCTTGTTATTCTTCAGAATTTCTTCCAAAGAAACCAAAGAAACATCACCCTTACCGGGCTCTACTGTAACAGTTTCAGTAATCTTCTCCTCGTTTGATGAAATCATGATGAACTAACGACTGCAAAACCGATTCTGTTACTTGCCAATCAGAGAAAGGAAAACTAGATCTATTTATCTACATTACTGTTGCCCCCTCCGCTAATAGATTAAACGATAAGGATCAGTCCTGCACGCCGAGATATGGGGTGTCCCGTTCATTTTCCCGGCGGTCAGTTCGCTAGAGAGGGGTCGGCGGGGGTCAATAAATGATGTGGTGATGATGGCCCGCGAGGCGGGCATTTACCGACCTCAACGATCGCCCAACCTTCATCTGTTATCGCAATCAACCACCAAAGCCCTTCTGTTGCTTTCCCGGAATGATCTACGTCAATTGAAGATAAGATGTAACATATTTGAGGGGCAGGTGATATTACCACAAATCCGGCACTCTCTAGTGAGATAATCGTTTAAGAATCCGGTTCCGGTGGGGGGGTGATAATAGACCCTTCGCTCAGGAGTATCATGAATACCAAGCAAATTAGTTTCATCAATAATGCTGCACTAGCTTACACAGGACTTGTTAATATACAGACCATATTCGGTTCAAAGGTGGAGGGGGTCTTTGGTATCGGTATCAAGAAGACCGATTAAAGGACCAGGACCCAATTCGTCAATGTTAACACAAGCGTGAATAATCTTTTCCTGCAAATCTTTAGAGATGATACCCTCTGTGAGATCCTTGAATTTGTGAATAATTTGCTCTCCAGTAAATGGCTCCGCCACACCAGTGGGATTCTCAATTGTTGTTGTGATCACAGAGCCGTCTTCAAATGTAATTGTAACTCGAGTACATAGTCGGAAGAGAGGATTAATTTCTCCTTCAAAATTATTCTCAACGCACTCTGTTTTCTCTACTATGCCCCATACATCATCTCGCGAAAGGCTCTCCTCTGCAAAAGACATCATACCAATGTTTCCGTCAATCAGCATGGAGGCAGCAACATAGGCATTGCTCATCTGAGCGCCAATGGCATTGATAGGTCTCTTTGCCTTCCAACCGCCATGATGAAAAGGGGAGTTGGTTAGCTCGATCTTAACCTTCTTTACCACGGCAGTATCAATGCTGTGCTTTTTGTGTAAGTCAAGAATAGCATCGCAAGTAGCATGGATTCCTCCCATACAAGGATATGGCTTTACTAACACGCCTTCAGTTCTCCAGATTTCTCCTAAACCTAGGGTGATCTCTTCTGGCTTTGCGGGCAGGCCACCCAGTGTGAAAACCGGAATATATCCACCATATTCACGTTCAAAGACCTTGCTGATTCCCTTATAGTTGGACTGGGCCATAAGAGCAGCAAAAAGACCATTTCTAGCAGCGAAACCATGCTGCATTCTCTTAACAGACGACTCAAACTGCGCAGACATAAGACCACATGCCTGAGTACATGCGATTCCGAACGCGTCTTCAATCTGTTTTGAATTCAGCCCCAACAGCTTAGAAGCAGCTGCGCTTGCAGCCGGAGGACCAAAAACAGCACCGCTGTGCCAGCCAAGTGATAAAATCTGACCACCTCCAATTGACCGACCGACTCGCGGCCCGACTTCATATCCAACGATCGTCGAGAGTACGAAGTCCTTGCCAGAGAATTTTTCAGGTTCACGTGCTGCGAGAGCCAAAAGCACTGGAAGAATGATAGAGTTACTATGAAGAGGAGCATATCCGTGGTAATCATCAAGTTCGAAGCCCTGGATGAAAGAGGAGTTGAGCATAGTAGCACCAATCACTGTGCTCCTGACGCCCTTCCACCCAATAACTGGGCAGTCGTCTCCCTTTTCAAATTTAAGCATCGCTCGAACAGCATCTTCAGACCACGGAAGATGAGCGCCCACAAGTGCACAGGCTATCCCATCAAGGATAAGGTACTTTGCCCTAACTTGGATCTCTTCAGGAACGTCATTCCAAGCAACGTTCTCGACCCATTCGCTGAGAGTAACAGTAACACTGCTTTCCGTCGGACTGGAAACAGCTTTGCCAGTTGTTTTTTCCATTGCTGCTGTCACTTCTTAGTTTGGTGTCTTGTTGTCAATCTTACAGCTCGGTCGCATAGTCATGTTATATAGATTCATACAAGAAAGCTTCGGAACCGGCCTATCCGATTTGAGGACCGATCCATATCGGAATGGGAATTTACAGGCTGACGAAGTAGGCTTCTATCCAGTAAAGTTCAAGACAGTAAGCAATGTTTCGGGATTCAGAAGAGCTGGGGTAAGAAATCATAGTGGAGTCGGAAGTCGGCGATCGGATATCGGTTGGGTAAGCGAGCTTTACACACTAATAATTGACCCACATTTCGGTTAGCGGAGGATCAACACATACTAGTTAGGCAGCCAGCTGGAATTTAGCGATGAGGTCGGTTAGCGTGAAGCTAGTTTGTAGAGTTATCCGATTCTTGACACAGACCCCATGCTTAATCTGCTGAGTTTTCCGAAGTGATCGTTAAGGTATATAATGCGGCCATTACATTCAGCGCCATGCCGTCGCACTGGCCATAATATAATCTTTGTTAAGTATGGGGAAGCCTTTGAACATTATTGAAAAGATACTGCGCGAGCATTTGATTGGAGATTCAGATGTATCTCCAGGCAACATGATATGCGTCAAAGTTGATTGGACAGCTGCCTCTGAGCTGAGTTGGGCAGGTCTCTACGGCCTATACAATAAACTGGGAAAGCCAGGAGTATACAGAAACGATAGGATCTGGCTGGCGGCCGACCATATCGTGGATCCGCGGATTAATGATCTCCCCAAGCCTCAATACTTGATTCAGATGGCAGAGAAAGGCGCTGCCGAGCTCAACATCGTAGATTATCATAAGCCAAACGTGACGATTATGCACACCGAGTTTTATCGCGAGAGAGCACAACCAGGCATGCTTATTGTAGGCGCTGATTCACACACTTGCTCTAGCGGTGCTCTGGGGAGTCTTGCAGTTGGATTAGGAACTTCAGATGTAGTATTTCCCTTGGTGACCGGCGAAACTTTCTTTCAAGTGCCTGAAACTCTGCGTATCAACATCGTCGGGAAACCCGGTTTTGGAATCGGGGGCAAAGATACGATCTTGCACATACTGAAGGTTTGCAAGAGGAATACTATAGCTGCAGGTCGGGCAGTGGAATATGGTGGAACTGGATTGAGGTATCTTTCTTGTGATGCTCGCTTCGCGATTGCGAATATGTCCACAGAGTTTGGTGCTCTGGCAGGTGTTTTTGTACCAGATCAACAGACCTCAGCTTTTGTCAATCGTAGATCAAATCCGATCTATAAGAACGAGAGTCTCTATTTCCGACCAGATGAAGGTGCGGAGTATGCAGAAACTGTAATCGTTGACCTTGGTGATGTTAGCCCATACCTCGCTCTTTACCCATCTCCAGATAATGTTGTCCCGGTGCGCGAAAAGGCTGGTATGAAGCTCGATGGTGTTTTCATCGGCGCATGCACTACGGCTGAGGAAGATTTGATCTTGGCCGCTCTTGTTCTTAAAGCTGGCATAGAAAGCGGCTGGACCCCAGTCGCGAATAAGCATAGAAAGGTGACACCGGGATCATTGCCAATAATTGCACGACTGAAGCAGCTCGAATTACTTCAATGGTATGAAAAGGCTGGCTTCACAGTTGGAGTGCCGGGATGCAGCTATTGTGTTGGAATGGGCGCGGACCAGGCCGGTGAAGGAGAAGTATGGCTCTCGTCTCAGAATAGGAATTTTGAAAATCGTATGGGTAAAGGGTCAATAGGTAACCTGGCCTCATCGGCTACAGTTGCTGCGAGTAGCTTCTCGATGACTGTCACAGACCCACAACCACTTCTGGCCAAGATTGATCAGGATCTTTTTGACAGGGTCAGACTTTACTGGAAAGATGCTGAAGAGTCGATCATGTTTAATGAACCCAAGGAACCACCTCTAATGCAACATATCAAACGTTCAGAAGCATATACTCAAGAAACTTTTGAATTACCAGATAGCTTTACATCTAGGGTTCAGAGATTTGGCGACGATATAGACACTGATGCTATTATACCCATTGACAAGATGCAAGGTGATGATCTAGCCGTTAGCGCATTTGCATACGTTAGACCCGATTTTGTTCAGAAAGTCAAAGATGGTGCTTCAATTATCGTTGCAGGTCGCGGGTTTGGATGTGGTTCATCCAGGGAGCCAGCACCTCAAGCACTCAAGTTATGCGGGGTACAGGCAGTAATAGCCAAATCTTTTGCATATATTTACAACAGAAACCAAGCGAATATTGCCCTTTTTGGCATAAAAGTTGCCGATGACAAGTTTTATGAAGCTGCACAAGAAGGAGTTGAAGTTTCTGTCCTGGTTGCGGAACGAAAAGTTCAAGTTAACGGGGTAAAATATCCATTCAAGCTTGATGCTCTGGAGCTGAAGCTGCAAGCAAGTGGAGGAATTATGAAGCGCTTTAAGAGAGATGGGAAGAATGTGATCCGTCAATTACAGGCAGATCTCATTAATGATTCTACTCAGGCTTGTAGCACCTCAACCGGCGGGGATACAAATTGTGGCTCCAAACAATCCTCACTCGTTTGGTAGCTGAAACTACGTAAATTTTTATAATTACCTGAATGAATACTCAAATCCTATTTTATTGGCCTTTGATTCAAACCTCGGATGCTTCAGGCTGTATTTTCAGTAATAACGGCAGGCCCGAATTTGATCCGTCATTTGCCGCTATAGCCTGAGCCGCAAAGTTTTCGCTCTCACCTTCAAAAAATGGGCGGAGTTGATTGTTTGCAGCCTTTACAAGAGAACCCAAAACAAATTGGCAAAACATCACGCCTAAGTAAGGTCTGTGAGTATAATTGCAGAAGAAGACGACGATGGTGATCGAGAAAAGAACCAGGATCAAACATAAACGCTCACCGAAGGCCTGTACCACCTGTCGACAAATCAAACTGAAGTGCGATGCAGTAGCGCGATTTCCAAACAGGTGTTCTCGATGCGAGAGAATCAACGCCATATGTGAGATTGATTCAAATTATAGAAGGGCTCCACTGAAGAATGCTGATATACCAAAGATTGAAACAGGTCTTAGTGGCAGTCCTGTCAGCAGCTCAATGTTGTCTGATACGGCGCTGCCTGAAGTACCGGAAGCTAAATACGATTTTTCGGCATGGCCAGCGAACATCGAGGACTTCCCCTCATTGTATGGTCTCGAGCAATCTCAGATAGATGCTCCGATTCCAGTGGACAAGATTAGACTTCTTTTCGAAACGTTTTATCGTGAAAACTATCAATATCTGCCTATTCTTCCTCGTAAATTGCTTGATCCGGTATTTCTTTATACAAGAAATAGGAAATTTCTATTCTGGGCAATATGTCACGCCTCATCCGCAGCTTGCGCGCCAGAGCTGGAGGACTTTATTGAGCAAAGAGTTTTGGAATTCATATATCCTGCCGACACTACTTATATGGTGGATCCGTTTCGGTCGTTAGCTGATGTATGTGCCTTGCTGGTAATCTGCCATTGGCCTCTCAGAAGTACCACGATCCAAAATGATGAGTCACTGATGTATATGGGCCGAGCTATTCACTTGGCGATGAAAATTGGGCTTCATAGATCGTCTTATACTCGGGAATATTGCATAACAGCTGACGACACCTTACGGGAGCAGATAAGCGCTGCAACGATATGCTGGGCTGCCTGCTTTGTAACCAACCAGATGATAGCTTGTTTTAATGGCCTTCCAACAGCAATATCACTGAATTACGGCATTTTTACAGTTCTGGGCAATATCAGTCCGCGCAACAAGAACCTATGCGATTTTGCGAAACAGCTGAAGGTCTACAATGCAATCAAGAAGGGTGTCGAAACTCTTGGCAATAGCCCTGAAACTGAATTCGGCATGATCGACCCAATAGTTCGAGGTGTGCAACATAAGGCTGTCATCGATTCATTGTCGGTGATAACCGCAGATATATCGCCCTGCGGAAAGCTCACAGAATTAGCGAGCCTGGGAGCAAAATTGCAAATACATTCATTTTTACTAGCACCAGATACCCTGGTGTCTGATCAGAAGGCAGCTATCATTCCTATGTATCTAATATGCATCAAGATTATCAAAATTCTTGGCGAGCTTCTTGATTCAGAACCAAGTCATACATCCTGGCCAGTTTCGGTGGTATTCTCAGTTACCCAGGCAGCCGTGATTTTATTTGGCTTGACTATTTCTCCATTCGAGGCCCTTGTGAATAAGGACATGGCTCGGAATAGTCTGTCCGACTACTATAGGGTGATGCAGATTCTGAAGCGACGATCGGATGATGGTGCAACGCGAGGAATGCGTTTGCTAGATGGACTCCAATTAATGCATACTCACAAGCTTATTCGATATCCAATCTTTTCTGTTCGGACAAGGCTCGGCGCAAGTGCATTCTGGAGCTTGTTGCTTACATTCAAACGATACCAGACAGAAGAATCCCGAAAACAGGCCTTGACATCTGCTGCTACTGGTAGTAACGACCTGGAGATGGCGAACTTCGCCAACAATGCGAATAACGATAGCGTAGTACTGGATGCGTCTATCAATGATATCTTAGACGGAATGTGGGAATGGGAGCATTGGTCGAGGTTTAGTGTTGAATCTGTTGGTTTTACTCCAGCAGAGGAAGTTCTGAATAAGGCACAGGCTGCAAGCGGATTTTAGACATAGCGATCAGTTGATTATTTATTTATTTATTTATTTGTACAGTACAGTCTGTCTTTTAGAAGTGGCCGATCTGCTCAGGAACAATGTTGATCACTTTACCAGTTTCGACTGCAGACACGAGGTTTCTCAACGTTACGAGCTCCATTTCGCGACGCGTTTCGACAGCATGTGTTCCCACATGAGGGAGAAGAATAAGATTGGGGTTGGAAAGCAAACCAGGGTGAATCTCCGGTTCATTCTCAAACGAATCTAACCCAACAGTAGAAACTTTGCCTGACTTCAATGCATCAACTAATGCGGCTTCATCAATTATAGTACCCCGTGCAGTATTGACAATCACTACACCATCCTTACATTTTGCGAGGGTTTCAGCATTGATGGTATGCTTCGTCTGAGGATTCAGGGGGATATGAAGCGAAAGAACATCGCTCGAGGCAAGCAGGTCGTCAAAGGAAACATATTCGGCGCCCTTTTCCTTCTCAGGAGAGAGTCGCTTGCGGTTGTGATACAGGATTTTCTTGAAACCAAACACGGCAGCCTTGTCTCGAAGAGCACTTCCGACCCCACCAAGGCCGAGAATGCCTAGAACTTTACCCGCCGGATCATGGGCCTCAGGAACATTCTTATTCCACTGGCCGCTTCTCAAGTCTCGCTCCAGTCGTGAAAAGTTACGCAGAGCGCCAAGCATGAGATAGATTCCAGTGTCTGATGTTGCTCCGTCCACGGCATTAGGCGTATTGGAAACCTGTATGCCTCTTTCGGTTAGACATGGCACGTCGATGAGGTTATAGCCAGCACCGCTATGGCATACGCATTTGAGGGACCTAGGCAAATGAGAAGCAATTTCCTTATCCATTCCTCCGAATATGTGTTGACCACCAACCATGCTGAAAACTCCTACGATATTGGCGTATTTCCCCTTAAGGTCCTGAATGAACTCCTCTCTGTTCTTGGAGGTGAACTCCACAAGTTCGGCCCAAGATGATAACTCGTTCCATTCTTTATCAATATGGTTGGGTTTACCCAGCATAAGTAACTGGGGCTTCGACATGTTCTCTTTTCAGCTTTCAGTAATAAAAACTTCGACTAGTTTTATGAATCGGATACATGATGGCCGAATATACGTCTTCATATATTCCACGAGAATGTTTGTGATCCCCCCAAGTTATCAAAGAACTGTGCTCTGCAGTGGGGGTAGATTTGCGGAGAAGTTTAATGCGGCTTCTCCACGTTTTATGCCCCCAATCGCACACAACCTTGGGCAGTCTGGCCTTTAAAGCCTGTGCCCTGGGTTTCCACTCACCTGTAAAAATATAGTGCATGATGGCATATACTATAGTGGTTGGGTGTGACAACGCGGGTGTCGACTACAAGAATGTCATTAAAACTGATCTTGAGAAGCTAGGGCACACTGTCAAAGACGTGGGAGTGGACTCCAAAGATGCAACTAAGGCATATCCGTCAGTTGCAACTGCTGCTGGCGAGATTGTGGCCTCTGGTAAAGCTGACAGAGCAATCTTGATATGCGGGACGGGGCTTGGAGTTGCAATTGCTGCCAATAAAGTTAAGGGAATACGAGCCGTCACTGCGCACGACTCCTTTAGTGTGGAGCGAAGTATCCTGAGCAACAACGCCCAGGTCTTATGTATGGGTCAGAGAGTGATTGGTGTCGAGCTCGCACGAAGACTTGCCAAGGAGTGGCTCACGTACGAGTTTGATACGTCCAGCGCATCAGCAGCTAAAGTAGCTGAAATCGTCGCCTACGAAGATTCATGCTGAAAATACTGCCAGAAGAAACACTTTTATAGATCTATAGCTTATGTGATGATAGGATGAGCCTTTCCTTCTGCTCCTAATTTCCTGAGTGACTCGCGAGCTTCGGCGATCACCACCTCAGCAACCTGTTCTTGCAGCCCAGTCATTCCCAATTTCTCTACGTTCTCTTTCATGAATTTTAAATAGCGGCCCGTGATGTTTCCATTGAGGTTAATCTTGCGGATACCCAGGGGGATTGTTTTCGTGACGATGGGGTCGACTTCGCCCACTCCATGGAGCACTAACCTCACAGGACTTGACTCCGTCTGACGACCGATCTCTGCTAGTCTCTCCAGTTGCCAGTACTTTTCGGGGCCTCCAGGAGGGTACTTTCCATGGATGTTTCCAAACGAGGGAGCCAAATAATGTACACCAGACTTCTTAATAAAGTCTGCAGCAAACTCGGGCTCTGTATAGAGAGCTTCCATGTCCACCATTGGAAGGCCATCTTCCCCACCCTGGATTCGGCCCATTTCAGCCTCAATAGTGATACCCCTCTGCTCTGCCAACTTGACGATTTTGCTCACGAATTCGACGTTTGTGTCCAAATCGTGGCTTGAAGCGTCGACCATAATCGAGTCGAATGGCAACTCAAGAGCCAGATACACATCTGATTCAACTGTGCAGTGGTCCAAGTGCAAAGCTATAGGGACAGACGCAGCATGAGCGGCGGCAGCCGCAAACTTTACGAACTCAGGTCCCTGGAAATGCATAGACCAGGGAAAGATCTCGATAATCGCTGGAGCACTCGAAAGTTCGGCTGCTTTGATACAGGCCAAGATCGCCTCGGTGTTGTAGCTTCAGATTCTCAGTTAGACCACTACAACAGAGTAAAGTAGAAGGGGTTTCGTTTGAACATACCAATTGAAAGCCGGAACGGCATACCCGCCCTTCTCAGCATTAGCGAGAATCTGCCACGTTCTATTGTTCTCGGGGAATTTTGCACCTGTCATGGCGTTCTACTATATAGCGCTTCTACTGGAGTACCACTTTTTATTACTTCAGTTCAAGGGTTAGTTAGTTGCCAGTCGGCCCCTTTTAGGCTGTGGACCAACACCACCCCCCAATTCGTTGGCGGTGTGGGGGAGGAGTGTTGCTCTGTTGCAAACAGTCCTCTCCCCCCATGAGAACTATCATCTCCACGTCTTACCTGAACATTTTTTGAGCCGCACATTCTTCAGAAATTGAGCTGGACTGAAACCAATTGACCCAGTTGCCACTGGCGCCTGGATTATGCATAGTTCAAGATCAGCAGAAGCTCTGTCTGTCCCACTCGGATTACTATTGAACTGTAGCTAGTGCCTTCAAGCATTAAGCGTTTGGCATGCATCCATTTTAGTGAAACTGCTGTTAGTGCTCGCCAATAGATGGTGTCATCCATATTTGCCTTGAGAAAGCACCTGAATCTCCAGGGTCGAATGCAAGAACGCACCACGATAAGATATATATGCCGATCAATGCTCACAACGCGAGAGATCAGCTGCCTAACTGGGTCACGATATAAACTCGCACAACTATAGGTCATCAGACCAAATTTAATTATATAGACATTTTCCTTTTGAATTGACGAGGCCCGAGGAAATTCGTAGGTGTGAATATGTTAGAGATGAGTGAGGCTAGTATCAAGTTTTGAGATTAAAAAGGCTATATCTAATAGTATTCTACAGGAAGCAGCGTCCTGTAATCGAACTATACCAGTACACCAGAAGCTTTCACATTGGCTTCATAGATGCGAGTTTCGTTAAATAGTATCATTCGGCCGGGATCCGTGAAGCAGAAGTTTGCAACGCCTCCGGGAACCAAGATCTTGCCGATAAGCTCACCATCACTGTTCCACACTTGAACACCATCCTGACAACCAGAATAAACGTTGCCAACTGTATCTACTTTAATACCATCTGGTGCACCACAATCGGCAAAAGCGAACAAACGCTTGTTCAATAACACATATGGTCGGTCTTTTTTGTCAGAGCCCGGCGACCTTGCCACATCAAACGCATATATACTTGCTACACCATCATGATTGAGTTTACCATCACCATTATATACCATGGTGTCTGTAATATATAACGTCTTCAAATCAGGCGAGAAAGCAATACCATTGGGTTTGTGAAAGCCATCGGCGACAGCCCTGATCTTTCCTGTTTTAGGGTTAAAGCAGTAAACTTGATTAGGAAGCCTCTTATGATCACGCAACCCTTGAATAACTCCATAATTCGGATCTGTGAACCAAATTGTACCGTCAAGAGGCAATATCACAACGTCGTTGATGGCATTGAACGGCCGACCATGGAAGTTATTCAGTATGGCTTCACTCTTATATGGAGGCTCTGCTTCCATATAAACGAGTGCCCCAGGGATACTGCCCAGGCCCTGTTGGCAGATCAAGGCCCCGTCCTTGTAGTTCGTCCCACCATTACCAGAGACGATATCCGGAGACGGTTTCACAATTTCCCACTTATACTCTTCTGCAGGAGCATCTCTTTTCTCAGGGATCTTAATCTTAGATAGGATAATTGTGTTTCTTTTGTCACCAGGATGCGCCTTGAATTGGTTAGACGTAAAGAATACCTCTCTGGTTTTTGGTATCCAGACACCAGCCTCGTGCGCGAATGGAAACTTCAACTCCTCAGCAATAAGCTTCAGTGAGGGTTTGTCCCCAATGACACTAAGAAACTCATCAGAAAACACTGCAAACGGTTTTAAAGCCGTGTTGTTCACTGTATTCAAGTTTAGCGCGTCTTCTGAGCTAGCAGAGGTCGCCGACCATCGAGGGCTGCCTGCGCCGCGCTCGGGATCATAAGGCAGAACTGCTAACGCCTTGGAATCGACGATTTGAACCGAATTGCTAGCCATCAATATTAGATCGGATATATCTTATACTTGGTATCGTTTTCACTCATCGCAACTATGCCGCTATATATCGTCCCTGAATTGTGGGGTTCCAGCCCCCATATTTCAATCTCCCCCACCATGAAATGAAGTGGGTCGGCTACTGGCCGCCCCCAATCAGTTGAAGAAATCGGATTAAACATTTTCATAGATTGCTCTACTTCAAATAAAGTCAAATAAACTAAGTTATATTGAACCTTGGAAATAATATAATATAATACATGATCGTAACTGAGTTAACCAACTTGAACATCGCGGTCGGCCAGCTCATTCTCAACAACATCTTCCCATCCCAGACTGCGCTTCACGCAGTTGTCCATCATTCTACATATTTCAACCATAAGCACCCACTTACTATCTGACAGAGTCAGAATAACCCATTTCAATAGACCAACTGTGTGATTTTTTGTTGGGAAATAAGCCAGATCATCTGCAGTTCTCACAGAGCTAACCCGCTCTAGGAACTTACTTCCACTTTCGGCTGCTATCGCCCATTCGTGCTCATGCCACGACTTTGAGTTAACACTCTGAAGATTGTCCTTGTCAGCTAGTATGTCGGATTCTGGACCATCAGTACAGAATGCATATGCCCAAAATGTCAGAGTACAGTGAGCTATTATCATTGCTCGGTGGATAAACGGATCAGACGATACCGAATATATCTGAGAAACTGGTCCTGCTGAGCCTTCAATAAATACATTTTGCAGCGCTCTGATCGCATGAAAAGCTGCTATGCGCGCTCCAGGGGTCCTCGACCATTCATACATGTACTTCTGTGCAGCCAAATAATCTTGGCGCAAAGTGGTAAGACCAAGCACTCGACGATCGCCAGCAAACACATGCAGTTCATATCTCTTGACATGCATTGAGATTTGGGCAAAATGATAATGAAGTCTGTAATCTGGCTTGTTTGGACTTGGCAGAATTGCTTCGGTTGTAGAAACAGATGCCGGGCTCTTCTCTGGCGCATATTCACCATTAGTCGCTCTATCATAATCGGTCCACCAAAAGTCAAATGCATTTCCTATGGTGCTTTTCCATTTGCCCCGGAAAGAGCCGGCAAATGTAGATTCCAGAGATGATTCTATATCGAGCTGCTTCATCTGGTTTGACAAAGAAACTATACCGTACAGGAGAGCCAATCTACCAAGCTCACTGGCTACCTCCACCTGTTGACGACTCAATATTCGTTTGATTCCTACCATGAACGGGACAGTTGGCTTATTCAAAAGCTTTCGCCGATCGTCTGAAGAATCCCATACCCGATCGTCACAGGGTAGGGATAGCCTCATTTCGCTTGGATGCATAAGTTGGCCGTGACTGAAAAGGGAAGTATGTGCAGCGTCTAAGATGAACGCCATAAACACTGCTCGCTTAATAGACTCGGCTTCTACCCACTTGCGCCATGTACTGCCATCGGCATCATTTGTGGGGAGAGATACAGAAGGATCAAGTAACGTTGAACCGCGCCGTATCAGCTGAAGGGTTGCTCCGTGATGAATATGAGCTCTTTCGTGTAGTCTCCGTCCTGCGGAAAATATCTTTTCATATGTTTCGAGTAGAAGAAGGCTTTGTAATATCCAAACTCTAGTAGGTGGATGAAAATGAGGCGAACTGAACAAGACCCATCTTAGAGGATCAGCAATCGAATTTCGAAACTCATCTGATGCTCCACCATAAGCAGAACCAATCAAAACTATGCATAGCAGTAGGGGAGACGAGGTCATATTGATTTCAAAAGACGGCCTGTGAATTATAGGGAATTGAAAATGGAATTTTTCCCAGTACAGTTCGTTGTACCTCGCAATTCCTGCAAGTGTGAACTCTGGGAAAGCTTCCAGTTGTGGGAGTTCTTTTATCATATCTTCTCGTTTAGCCTCCGAGATAACCATGGTCTGAGTGAAGGACGGAGGAGTAGATATTTCCGAAAAATCACGCAGTGGTGATACTAAAAATGAGTTTGCATCCGTAATGTTCATAGCAAAACTACCTGATAGTAATCCTGATGTAAAGAGCCAATCAGTAAGATCAGCAGAATCCGGTGAAATCATAGACATAGAATTTCTGGGAGATGTACCTATTTGAGTCGAAGACTGTGCCTCCGACATGCGGTGTTGATTTTGTTCATGTTGGCGGTGCTGTTGTCCATTACCGTTCTGATCCGTGGTTGAAGTATAATCTTCTGTAACAGTACCATTTGAATACCCATTCAACTCTGGCGACGCAACCGGGAGACCCCATATCTGGGGAGTCTGCTCCAAGTCCATGGAAGAGCCGCTGGAAAGAATTACGCCTGCAGCAGGAGAAAGGGATGTCTCAGCCGTGAGGTTACTCTCTGAGGCCCGCAGAACTCCTTGAAAGGTCAGCATTGGGCTGCTGCCCACGCGTATATCGGAATGAGAAAGAGTACTCTGTGGCTGAGCGTTCATTATAGCATTCTGTGATGCCTGAGCATAAACGGACTTGTCCGTTGTCGTCTTCTCTTCGTCAGCTTTCTTGTGCCGATCTACGTGCCTGACATAAAGATCCTTTCTCACAAATGACCGCGAGCAATCCGGCACAGTGCAGTGATATACCTCTTTAGGGGTGTCTAGTATAGAAAAAACGTCAGCGACTCTGGTTCCACGCTCTAGCTACAAGCGAAGAAATCAAAACTTACGATTCAGTTGGTGCCTGCTTAGATGCTCCATTCGCGTGAAAGCCTTGGAACACCCCGGCGTGTTACAGACAAAGCTCTTTTCCAGGCCCTTCCTTGACTTGTTCTTCTTTTTGCTGCTGTCCGGCTTATGGCCCTCCAGCTTTATCTGTCCCGTAGCCATGCTCGCTAGGGACCTAAGATTTTTACCTCTGATTTGCAGCGGGCGAAATGAAGGAATTCCGTCGGAGCAAATACAGCCAGGCGAACAGCCCTAACCACCAAACCCCGCACTCCGCATTTGAGAAGCGAAACGAGGGTCCTAAATTTGACCCGTCATACACAGACGAGGATCCATTGAGATCTTTTTCCTCTCTGTATGGCGGTCAGTCGATTTATTGCTAGCTGTTGAATGACTTGGTAGCTCGAGTGTACAGATTTCGATAGCTTCAGAATTGCCTGGCAGGTGTGCGAGAGGGAATAGTCTGAATTACTTCACTGATCCATAACAGATGTGCATCCCAGCAGAGATACTCATATCACCGTGCCGTCGACTCGCTACGGTAATGCATATTTATAATCGCTGACAACCTTCGAAAAATCCCAGTATGATCTCATGGTTGGGCGGCGTTGGTACGAGCCCTGCAGCGGAGTTTTTCCAGGTAGCTTTTGCGTCAACCACAGCTAATCTTGCGGAGTGTTCTATCAACCTTTTTGTCTGGAGGACATATATCAAATCTATACAATACCACTGCAACAGAGCGCACTGCGACATTGCCGAACACCACCTATTTATGCCCCCAATCACCGAGTCGTCAAGGCCGCTGTTACACGACGTGGTTGGGAACGATAAAGTGTACAAGACCGTCAGGCAACGGCAGAGGAAGGTCAAATCTTGTGTCGACTGCCATGTTCGAAAGGTTAAGTGCTCTCAGACACTACCGACCTGTAGCAACTGTGAACGAAGGAAGACCACATGCAGGTACTATGAAAGCGACAGTTCGCCGGCTGGTCTTATATCACCCCCGCCTTCAGCAGATACTCCACCAAAAGCTCACGGAATAGAGTTCTCGGCGAAGTCGCTGGGCCCCTATCAGGATGCTGCACAGGCCAGCTGGCCCAATAAGACGGGCTGCCGTCCCGTTGCAACTATGACGTCTCTTTTATCCAGGGTGACAGTTATTGAGGATGACCAGCACTCGATCCCAGGACAAGAAAACAGCTTTGCTAGGCTCTCCCAGTATCTACCGACGACTGCGGTATCCGACAAACTTCTGGACAGATACCTGTGTTCGATCCATCCGATAATACCTATTATTGACTGGTCCGAACTGCTCTTCCAGTACGAGGTTTACAAGAATTCGCCTGGGAAGTCGAACGCTCAGTTTTTACTTCTTCTATTTTCTATTTGCTATTCTGCATCAGTATCCCAGTACGAAGAAGCCAAAATTTATGATTCTAATGGCGAAGATATATTAGTTCCTATGCAGGAGCAAATTTTACAGTTTGTTTCTGGAGCGGAAACGGCCCTCTGGATGATACACTTCCCTCGAAAGCCTACTATGATCGGATGCCAGGCTGCAGTCCTTCTATATGCTGCGTGCCGGAGCGACTGTAAAACAGAAGATAGCCCTGGTTTAGCTGCTTTGATACGGGCTGCCCAGCTTATGGGGCTTCACCGTGACCCATCTCCAGATATACCTATTAAAGATGCTCAGCTACGGCGGATGCTATGGTGGCAGATTGTGTATCTGGATATAATGGCCTCTCTATCTAACGGATTGCCGCCATTAATTGCAACTGGTCAATATGATACCAAAATGCCGGATGAACATGTTCACTCGCAATCAGAAAATTTTAGACTTTCTCATCCGGCCGTATTTGCGAACGGCCGGTTCTTGTGGGCATCTGTAACATCAGACATCCTCCAGGAAGTGCACCGGGTACCAAAATCGCCAATGACTACAGAAAGATTTCGAAAGCTGAATGAGGCGATCAAGGACCTTGGCATGTCTCTAAGCTCGCGGATCATGCGGTTAACCATGTCAGATTCTAATCCGGTGCTGACAGTATTTATTAAGTGGGCAGCATCTGTTCTATACACACTAGAGAAAAGAGCTCAAATTTTATTATTCCGTGAAGTAAGCAAAACTAGTGACATTCAGCACCAGCAGATATCAGATACTTCATCGCTTGCGGATACAGCGCTCGCATCCTCATCTGACATTTCGGAACAAGTGCTGGTTTCTACGTGCTTGATGTTCCTGGATGAGTTTTGTAAATACGGCAATCTATCAGAGTTTTCGATTTTTGTATGGGAAATCAGAAAGTTTCAGCCATTACAGGCAATGCTGATTGTTTTGCGTGACCTGTCAAACGAGGCAATGAAGCAGCTGGATAATGTCTTGACCATCAACTCCAGCACCGAGTCGGAGCGCAAAGTTCAATGCATCGATCGAAGCTTCGAATACCTGAGTTACTTAGGTGAGCGAACAACAGCATTGTGTGTTGAGAGATGGAATGATGTTAGAGCCATCAAAACCAATGTTTGGCAGCATCTTTCTCTTGTTGATGACTTTCGGAGACTTTCTCAAAGTAATAGCCCTTCGACTTCAGTATCTACTGGGCAGGACAGTGACAGCCTAGAAGAATTTGACGTGGATCAAGTGAAAGCCGATTTTCTTCACTTTAGAACTGAAATTGAAGACACTCTTAACATTCAGCTATGGGATGCTGTAGCTGGTCATTACGTATGGTAGAAAATTTAGGCTTATTAATGATATTTTTTTCCTACTGTCTGCATAATTTATGCAATGTATTTTAATTTCGAATACTCCAGCTTAGACTTCTCATTGCTTTCTGAGAGACTCTTACTGTTGTCAAGGTTCCTCAGAAGCGAAGTGGGCATCTGCTTGGGGTTGCTTGAGTTTCTTTTTTTATCTCGGCCGAGACTAGCGCATTATCGCCGACATATCGGGTGCGAACCTAACAGAGTTTTAAAATCGACTGATCGGGACCGAGCACTTCTTGTATGACTGCTTTAAAAACGGCAAAATCCATGCTGCAATTTGTAGATATGAAGACGTGATTGCCACCCCCAGGAGGGAAACACCCACAGATACTGCAGCAAAATTTGGTGGTGGAAATTGCGTGGCCTCCATGATAAACTGATCAGCATGTCGGTTTATAAATCACCATACATCTACCAGAATCTTTTTTTTATTCTCCCCAGTTTCCTCATCAATAAAGGTATCTTTTAATGACTTCCTCAATAGATAGCCCGGAAAAATCTGAGCCTGCTTTGATCTCAGAGATCCAGCAGGGAAGAGTCATCAAGTCTCGCGATGCGGATGCGACTCTTGCATTCATGGATCAAAATGATAAGGATGTACCCCCAATTGATCCGGCTTACGAGAAGAAGCTGAAAAGAAGAGTTTTCTACATAATCTTGTTTCTGACAGGATTTATCAACTTGTTAATGTATATGGACAAGGCAACTTTATCATATGCCTCTATCCTCGGATTCTGGGAAGATACTGGCCTGGATCAGGATAAATATGATAACGTTAACACTGTATTCTATGTGGGGTTTGCAGTTGGCCAGATTCCTGGAAACTATCTTATGCAGAAACTGCCGCTAGGAAAGTTTATGACTGGGTTGCTCAGCCTGTGGACAATAATCATATTCTTGCATTGCGCTGCATATAACTATGCTGGTGTTATCGTCCTTAGATTCTTCCTTGGAATGACAGAGGCAGTCTCTATTCCTACTATTATGATGACCATGGGAATGTTTCTGGATGCCGAGCAGCGAGCTACCATCCAGCCCGTATTTTATGCTTCCTGCATGGGATCACCCATTCCAGCAGGCTTTATTGCTTACGGAGCATTGTTTGCTAAGACTTCGATTGAACCGTGGAGAGTGCTTATGATCATTATCGGAGGGTTGACATTCTTTCTGACGATCTTTGTGTTTTTTTACTATCCAGACAATCCTTCCAATGCAAGATTCTTGACTAAAGACGAGAAAGTATGGATCATTCGACGAGTCCAACAGAGCACTGGAAGCTCGATCGAACAGAAAGTGTTCAAGAAGTATCAATTTGTGGAAGCCTTGAAAGACCCGATTTCATGGCTATTTGGAGGATTTTTCCTGCTACAGCAGCTTGCAAACAATCTTGCATATCAGCAGAATCTTCTATTTGTTGGTATCGGTGGAGTCTCAAATCTAGGAGCTACTCTTGTTTCTGTTGCCGGTGGTGGGTTTGCAGTGGTATGTGCGATCATTGCTTCAATTGTGATTGCATATATTCCAGGTTATTCAGCGTGGTTCGCCTTTTTCTGGACCCTGCCGTCGCTGGCTGGCAGTATTGCAATCGTATCGCTGCCATGGGACCAGAAGATGGCTCTACTTGCAAATCTGGTCCTTGCGTCGCAGACATTTGGTATTCCCTGGATAATTGCATTCGGTTGGACTACAGCCACCTGCTCCGGTTATACTAAGAAGGTTACTCGAAACGGAATCATCTCGGCCTGTTATGCGATCGCTAATATTATTTCGCCGCAACTTTGGAGGCAAAAGGATGCCCCACGATATGTTCCTGCATGGATCGTGCAAATTGTTCTTTCGTTTTTTACTGCACCTATCCTGCTCGTGATTGTTTGGTTTGTTTTACGTACCAGAAATAAGAAGAGAATCTTGGCCGCCAGTGCTGACTCTAAGCTTGGAGTCGTTGAACTTTCCGACAGTGAGACCACTGAGCGCGAAATAGTCAGCGTTGCTATGCTTGACTTGACCGATCTGGAGAACGAGTCCTTTATTTACCCTCTTTAGAAGTTATGGATGTCGTTTTACTTTTAGTATAGTTGCCTTTTAATAATAGTACATGTAATTAAATGTTGACATGTTGAAGCATTACGCTTGATTTCTTTTTCTGAAGCAGACAAACCACGGCTGAATGAACTTCGAGCTCTTTTACGCAATAGCACCCGAAAACCGGCCAACTGCGTTCATCTTCGGGGTTAACATGTCTGACTTTTGCATAATCGCCGAGCGGATAGCTTCAGCCGACAGTTTTCGTGGTGGTGAGTATACTCGCATGCTCGGCCCGTTATTTGGGAAACTCCAGATATCGTGATCTGACGCTATCTGGAACAATTAATGTGCCAGCCGTTACCTGTGTGAGTGAGCTGATGCATGAGAGACTTATTTATTCATGTCGCCCTCAGGATCTGTTTTGATTTCAAAAATTTTAGCAAATGACTCAAACTAAGGGCCCTGTCAGAGATGTTGCGGTAGTTGGTGCTGGAGTGAGCGGATTGGTTGCGATCAAAGCTCTGCTGGCCGAAGGCGGATTCGGACGGATCAAGGGATTTGAGCGCAGACCACTTGATGGTGGAATATGGAATTACAGCGACAAAGTAGGTCCTGAGTGGCCTGCACCCTGCTTGGACCCTTCTATAGAGCTTGACACTAAGTTTGGTGCAGTTTATAAGCATCTCGAGACCAATGTGCCATATTATGATATGGAGTATAATGATTCCCCGTTTGACGATGGGTCTGTTGAGCATAGACCTCTTTTCGCATCTCACCCAGAAGTAGCCCGGTATCTGCAACGCTATGGATCATCTATTGATGAACACATAGAGCACAGTGTGGCAGTTGCCGATGTACGGAAGGTCGATGAGAAATGGGTTGTAACTTCAAAGTCTGATCTGACTGGCAGTGAGTCAAGTGAGCTTTTTGATGCAGTAATATTGGCAGGCGGCAACTATAACACTCCTTATGTGCCAGATTGGCCCGGTCTATCGGAATGGTATCAGAAATATCCAGGCTCTATCGAGCATTCGAAAAACTACCGGATCGAAGATCCATATACTGATAAAATTATACTCGTGATTGGATCCGAAGCTAGTGGTAACGACATTGTTTCAGCTACACGCACAGTTGCCAAGAAGGTATATCATTCCATCCATGATGCAGAAAAACTGGCCAAGCTGCGGAATGAGGCACTGGCTGGGGTAACTTACGTTGCCAACCCCGAACGCTTTGATGCCGCATCTAGAGAAATATGTGACATCGAAGGGTCAAAGATTCCTGAAGTTGATGTTGTGATATTTGCAACAGGATATCTGCGATCATACCCGTTCCTCAACGAGATCAATAAAGGAAGGCTTCCAGTGATCACAGATGGGCTACGGCTCCATAATACATATGATCACTTATACTATGCGCCAGACCCTACTCTCTCATTCATAGGCGTCCCTAAGTATGTTCAACCTTTTCGAACGTGTGAAGTTCAAGCAATACATGTGGCGCGATACCTTAGGAATAGAATTGAGCTTCCATCATTAGCAGAGAGGCTGCAGTGGGATAAGGATGCCGCAGACAGAATAAGCAACCAGAAGTCATTTCATAATATGCGCTACCCCGTTGACTTCAAGTATTGCGATAAGCTGCTGAAGGAGATCGAGGAATCCGCTCCAGGCTCCACTGGGCTTGTGCCTACAGATTTCAATGATAAGAGGAAACGAGATAGATATAACTTGTTTTGGATCAGACAAGCTTTCTGCAAATATAGAGATGATACAGGAAAGTTAGCACATTCCCCTGACGAGCTGGTTGATGCCGGTTACTTCCAGTGGAGTGATGACTACCATTACTGAATCCATCAGCATGAACATATATAATATAAAGCTACACAGACTATTTATAACGATTTAATACCTAGTAGAATTGCGCTCAAAAGTACCGTGCATAGAACCCTTGGCAATGCCAGATTCCTTGATAATGTTCATAACCTCATCATAAGATAATTCTGGCTCAAGGCTATTTTGCTTCACAGCAAAAACCTGGAAGTAGTAGCGATGAGGCCCGTCGTTGATAATGGGACGGGGACCTTCATAACCATGGCGGCCCATGAAGGCCTTTCCGAAAGTCACATCTACGCGATTCTCTGGGCCATCGAAGAATTTCTCAGGGAACAAAGTTTCCGAAGGAGACAGATTGTATGCTAAGAAATGACAGATCGGCACTGGCATCGGAACATCCAGATCCTCCATGATCACAACGAGTGATCCTGCTTCAGCAGTTACACCGCTTACAGCTAATGCCGGAGAAACATTATCTCCAACCGAGGCCCCTCCGTGTTTCCAGGGAATAACCCCTGCATCCTCGAACTCAGGGGCAGTCACTTTGATGGTGTCGGGAATTTCTCTACTTTCAGCTCTGTAGAATGCGAGCTGTTCCTTTCTAGGCGGATTGTAGATAAGGCCGATAACAAATTTAAAGGCGCTGGTAAGAGCCACTTCAAAGTAGTACCACATAGCTTTAAGAGACTCAAAGAGATGTCTTAAAGAGACGTGTGTGCTAGAACGCAGGTTTATAGTAATTTTACTCGCAGCGGCTGCTCGCTGCTCCTTTAAATCCGCCGTTGAGCGGAGTTCAATCACGAACGGCGATGCGATGCTCTATACCAGGACTAGACGACTTCTTTCCAGAATTAGATCATGAAGACCCATAGGTCCTGCTCCTTGTAATGGGAGAACAACACGACCAGTAGCACAATCATGCTCCTGATCAGATGATGCCATTGACTGCATTGAAGATAATAGTGCGGCGGGTTTCGAATGGTGGGAAACGGCCACGAATACCAGTGCGCACATGTCTTCGATCTGATAATGATTCTTGACATAGAGACAGCATCTCCTCAGAATACTTCCGAGACTAAATATTTCGTGAATGCCAAGATCGCGTCGACAAGCTATTGACGATCGTCGTCCAAGGTCTTCATATTACTAGTTAGAGCTAGTTCCTTTATTTTGGGATATATGCGATTTTGTTATTACAATATCTAATAGTATCAATGCGATTCTTACTACTGTAGTATTCTACTTGAGAGGTTCTATGATTCCAAATACGCCTTCGGTTGCAATCCGCACGGAAGTGCAGAGTGCTTCCATTGAGTCCACTATGCATTACAATTTCCTCGGTTGAACCGCTTTTGAGACCTCAATAGTGCACAGATTATTAAGCCCTTCCAAAATACCAGTCTGCCAAGATGAATTTCCTTATTAATCTAAGCAAAGATTATCAAGATTGACATTCAAGATTATCAAGATTATTTATAATTCATGTGCTGTCAAAATGGCCTAAACCCTATTATCTAAGCTTATTGGTAAGCCGCTAGTGTATATAGATACGAGGGACTTTACTGCTACAACCTTATTATCCGATTTGAAGCCTTGGTGAACTATGACTGGAAAATCTGTTTTAATTCTCGGTGCAAGTGGCAACTATGGAACTTTCCTTGTTGAAGAGTTCAGAAAGAATCTACACAAGTTCAAGAAGGTCGGTATTCTTGCTGATCCTTCAAGAGCACGCAAGTTCGAGGAGCTCAAGTACAAAGACTTCGATATTGTAATTGGGTCCTATCTTGACCATTCGTCTTACAAGGGGTATGATGTTGTTATTTCTCTGGCGGGCAATTCGCTGTTGAGGCTTCAACCGGCATATGCAGAAGCAGCAATTGTCGGTGGAGTCAAACACTTTTATCCGTCAGAGTTTGGCATTGATCTCGAGCAGAAGGCTCTGAAGAATCTGAGATATTTGAGAGACAAAAAGGTGACAAGAGACCACTTGGAGTACCTGACCAAGCTGCATGCTGATTTTGGCTATACGTTGGTTATGAATGGTCTTTTTACGGAGTATGTCGCCACTCCATTCGGAGGGATAGATAGGGAGAAGTTGACAGTACAGGCCTATGGCAATCCCGATGCCTCAATTTCGGTAACTAGTGCGCCGGACATTGCTCGATTCACAGTCGAGTCGATCTTAATGCCACTCAGCGAAGGAGAACAGCGAAGGGAGATCAGAGTTTCCGGAGAGAGAACTACTTTTGAGAAGCTGCTCCAAACTCTTGAAGAAGTTCAAGGCGTCAAGTACATTTCAGAGTATGAAGATCCCGCGAAGGCATCTGAGCTCGAGGACGAAGCTAGAGAAAGACGAGATGAAGAGGGCGAAATGCTCTGGTCAGCTTCTACTCTGCCAGCGAGCGGACATGCAACTGTACCGGGTAGACTTGATAATGACAAGTTTTCTTTCAGACCCGAAACAGCGAAAGAGACCTTTGCCAGGATTTTTGCTTCTAAGTAATCAGTAAATTATTTTTGTAAGGGGTTTTAGTTGCAACCACCAATTAACCTGAATAATTGATATTAATCGAACTCCGCACTGTCTACTTGACCATGTGAGCTGACCTGCACTTACAAGCACTCAGGGCTACCGAGCACTTCGAGTGCAAGCTTAAGTGACATCGAGATGCTGACTCTTATATATTTAGTATGTAGAGAAGAAGAGAACTTTCGAAAAATACTATGGATTCTAGTGGTGATTCACTAACCGTGTTACTAATCCTGATTGTTAATCGATGGGCAGGCACAGCCGCACGATTTTACTACTTATAAAACTGAGGGTTCTTGCCAGCTTGCTTGTAGCGATATAGCAATCAAACACGGCAAGAAATGAGTGGACCATCAGTTTTGATTCTTGGTGCTGGTGGGGCATTTGGAATTTATATTGTAGATGAGTTTAGGAGACATTTGAATGAATTTAAAAAGGTGGGCGTGCTCGCGGATCCTTCGCGAGCTGGCAAGTTTTCTGAGATTAACAACAACGGATTCGACTTAGTTATAGGATCTTATTTGGATCCAAATTCCTATAAGGGCTATGATGTTGTTTTGTCCCTTGTAGGGAATGCATTGCTAAGATTGCAGCCTGCTTATGCTGAAGCAGCGATCGCCGCTGGGGTCAGGCATTTCTACCCGTCAGAATTCGGCTCGGACGTCGCCCAAGAAGGTCTCAAGAATTTGAGATATTTCAGAGACAAGCGAGTGACCAGAGACCATCTGGAAGCTAAAACTAAGGAACATACGGACTTTGCTTATACGCTGGTATTGACTGGCCTATTCACGGAATGGGCCGCATCGGAGTTTTATGGCATAGATACTGAGAAGCATAGCGTCAATACTTACGGAAAGCCGGACGCAAAAGTGTCGGTGACATCAATAGCTGACATTTCAAGATACACTGTTGAGTCTATTTTGATTCCGCTTATGCCAGGCGAGCAGCGGAGAGAGATTAGAGTAACGGGAGATCTGACCACCTGGGACCAGCTTGTTCGGGATCTCGCTGAGGCACAAGGTGTAACATACTCATCAAATTACCTTAACCCAGAAGAGGCGGCCCGGCTAGAAGAAGATGCGAGAACGAGAAGAGACGAGGTTGGTGAAATGGTCTGGTCTGTGAAACCATTAGGTGCTAGTGGGTACGCTATTGTCCCTGGCAAACTTGATAATAATCTTTTTGGATTCAAGCCAGAATCTGCTAAAGAGACCTTCAGACGTGTTTATGGGAAGAAATAAGATAGTATCACCGCATATAGTAGTGGTGTACAACAAGGTTATTTGAAAAGCGAAAATCAAAATCGACCCGAGCCCAAACTTAATAAGAGGTGCACCCAAAAATAATCTGTAGACCATCGGTAGCAAATGTAATTGAACTTAATCAGTCTAAAAATATACAACATATCTAAGCAAAGATATATGCCAAAATTTGTACATCTTACTTCGAGGGAAGTTAAATTATTACGGCATCACCGAGAACCACGAGAAAAGAGATAATTTATTCAAAACAGTGTGCCTATATCACCCATATCTGTCTGTTTTGAAAATGTCTTACATCCTTCACGATAACCTTAATTGGCGCGGCAACAGTAATTATCCTGATACCGAACAAACAAAGGATCAAATCGTGCAAATGTTTCAGAAATATGGTGGAAAAGACAATATAAGTAAATAGCGAAACCTGCATCTCTCTGCTTTTATTTCTGTTTCCAACTCTCTTTCATTTTCCGTGACTCTAGCCATGAAACTCACATCTGTCCAAGCGCTGGCCGCTATTATCACTCTTTTACTAAACGGTGTGAGAGCCATTGTTGATCTGCCGTTCAATGATGACTTCTACAGTCCTCCACAGGGTTACGAGGACAAGCCTCTGGGTGCCATACTCAAGACCCGACCCGTCCCAAACTATCTACCTGGCCTTGAAAATATCAAAGCGGCGTATCAAGTTATGTTTCGAACTGAAGATACGTTCTCAAAGCCTGAACCAGCAATTACAACTGTGATTGTCCCTGAAAATGCACTCCGTGATAGGCTAGTATCCTATCATACCCCTGAGGATGCCGCGTGGCTTGGATGTGCGCCTTCTTATACTCTTCAGAAGACCGGCGAACCTATGTTACAGCCGCTGTTGGATATGGGCTGGATTGTTAACTACCCAGATTATGAAGGACCGCAATCTGCATTTGGTGCCGGTATTCAGTCTGGTCATGCAACTCTCGACTCTCTCAGAGCAGTTTTGAAGACCGGAAATATGACAGATATCACACAAGATGCTTCAATTTCACTTTGGGGATATTCTGGAGGTTCGGTCGCCAGCGGGTGGGCAGCTCAGCTTCATCCTTCCTACGCACCAGAGCTTAACATTGTTGGTGTAGCAGTTGGAGGGTTCGTCACAAACATCACCAGCATCGCACTCAGAGTAAACAGGCATCTCTCGGCCGGTTTCATCTCGGCCGGATTTTCTGGTCTGGCAAATGAATACCCAAAGCTGAGAGAACTTGAGTCAGACCTGCTTATTCCTGAGAAGGCGTCATATTTCAATAAGTCGAGCAGTGAATGCACAATGGCCGACCTTTCAGACTTTATTTTTCAAGACGTTTTCACGTACTGGAAGGGTGGGGAAGATATTCTTCAGAATCCCGATATCAAGCAAATCATGGATGACAACACTCTTGGTGAGACTGCACCCTGGGCTCCAATGCTGATTTATCAGGGCATGGACGATGAGATTGTTCCTCTACGGGATGTTGATCTTGTTGCTGACAGATATTGTCAAAAGGGCGGCAGAATTCAATACATCAAGAGCCCCGGAGCTGGCCATGGCGATGAAGCTATCGAAGGAAATGACTATGCTCTTGCATGGCTCAAGTCACGCATGAACGGCGAGCCGGTCGAGGACAGCTGCAAGACTATCACTAGCGTCTTCTCTGCGCCCGGTTATACAACATCTACACAAGTAGCATCTGCTTCTGGAGCAAATATGACAGCTGTTACTAATTCTGCCCTACCAACGTTTTTTGGTAACTCATCACATGGCCCAGTCCAGGCCAACACAAGATTCGTCAGCGTGACTATGACCAGAGTTGAGCTCGTCACTGAGGCAGTTCCAGGTGTAACTGAGTCTCAAACTTCGATTGTCGCACCTACGTCAGACTTGACGGTGACAACTATCAATATTGAGACAGCTCTAGAATCTGTTCCGATCGCCCAAGAGACCACAACTATTCTCCAAGCCACACAGACTCTATCTGCAGACACCCCGTATACGACGCTCCTTCCCGCTGAAAATATCACAGTGCCTACAGCTGATATATCTATGAGAGAGTCACTGCCTCCCTTGAATCAGCCAACTATCCTGCCACAGTACAATGTTACCGTCCTGGGATCACAAGATGTATTCACCGAACCTGACGTGACTGACGTTGTAACAACTAGCAAACTATCACCAAAAGTTACACCACTAGCAACAGGAGCTTCACTTTACACATCAACCCCGAGGTATATTAATACCACTATTGTGGGCGCAACTGGATTGCCTGAGATTACTAGCTATCCAAATGGAACCGACGTTACAGATCCTGCGGTGGACCCGGCGGTGGATTCATCAGACGATCCAAATGGTGGTACAGAAGTCAATGAGGATAACGTTATCACAGAAACTACTGTGTATGTTGATCCTACCAGTCATGCAACAGTGACTGCTATCCTTACATGCAGCGACGGAGTATGCTTGCCAGAAGCAACTGGTACCGGATCTGCAGATACACCAGGAATGGAAAAGACAGGCGATGCCAGCAACGAAGGATCACAGCCTGCCACGGGAACAGGTAATGCAGGGGGCGAGGGATCCGAGCCAGGCACAGGACAAGATGTTCCAGGAGTAAGCAACAACGGTCCGCAGCCCACAGGTACAGCTACATTAGGGGACAGTAGTAATGGCGGTTCAGAGCCAGGGTCTGATACAGGAAGTCCAGATGAAGCAGTCGGAGGGGACTCAAGTATCCCTCTGCCAGTGCCTGAACCAACTATTATATCTCCAAGTGAAGGAGAGTCCGAGGCAGGACCAGAGCTTTCCAATGAAGTTGGTAAAGTCACGGTTAACTTTGCTGTTGCGGCGATATGTGGCTTTGCTTTAATATCTCTATAGCCGATGTAACAGGGTAGAACCGGTTCCTTTTAATTTGTTGTTTTCCTTCTATAATCCAGTAATAAAATAGATAATTTGTCTAAAGTGCCAATTGAATCTGTAGCGCGCTCAAAAAGAAGATTACTGATCGACCTATTACTTGGAGGGCACTATGGAGCCGGGGATTGGTTCTCGCCAAGGACGGATTGCGACGTATCCATCTAACTGCCTTCAGAACGGCGGAAAGGAACAGCAGATCAACAAAAACACGATGTGATAGGGTGACAGCATACTCTGCAACTACCAGAAGCCATGATTTCTGAGGATGCGGAGAGTTATGGCTGGAGGCAGATGCTTGGGGTGCTTTGGAATGTTTCTGTCTCATAGCAAATATCTCATCGTTTATTGTCTCCAACGCCCAGGTAACATCACGCCTCCAGTTCTTGAATGCCATGCTTTCTGTGTGAGATTCGACGTTCCTAGAATCTTTCTGCTCTATCAGGGCATAGCTAGAAACCGGATTTTGAAGCGTCGGGGTGCTCACTGCAAGGGTTGAGCTGCTATAGACTGATCCTGACGTACTGAGTCGACTGTCACCCGCGACAACATCTTTAATCTGACTCCAGGAAAATTCGAGAGACTCGAGCAGGTTCATTGCTTCAGAGCCTCCTCGAATGTGGGATCGCATGGTCTGGAATAGTTAGTAACAACGAACAACAATAAGCAAAATCCTGGTACCAACCTCAATTACGACCGAAACATATTTGAGCCTGGCCTGATTTCTGTCCAGCCCTTCCTGCTTCTTCCACGCATCCCTTATTGTCATTAGACACCTATAGGCTCAGCCTCCAAAGGTCATGTATTTACGTACCATTTCTGCCTGTTAGCTTCATCTTCGCGCGCGACACCCCTAGGCCTTGGCATGAGCCCTTTAACGTCACCCTCTAGGGCCAATATCAGTTATGCTACTACTAATCATCTTTATGACCAGGAAATTGCCGTACCTGTTGCCTGCTTATACAGGCCATACAATAGCGATCTGCTCTTGGCCGACGGCCGTGTGAGACCGGAGGAGTAAGGCGGCGAGGAAAGCGTTTTAATAGTAGATATAGCTTGAACGAATACTCGATCTAGCTTCAGTTAGGACTGTACAATATATTTAATACGACCAACAGAAGCATACCAGTTGTGTCGGTCATTATCGGTTTGTTTACAATTTGCGGAGGGGAACGCGAAGCTACCATATAAACGTTCATATTAAGATGCGGACTATGTTGAAATATATCCAAATCATATATCCTTGACATTACGTGTCTACGACCACAACGCTCCTGTGGTCGAGAATGTCTCGCCGCCCGATAGTATTTCAGTGTGCGAAGTGTGGTGAGATTATCGCAGATAGTAACTCTTGGGTCTGTGCAAATATTGACTTAAGATCATTCTCGGTGAGCGAGGTGGTTCCCGGTTCAGTAATAGCCAGTAGTAGGAGGCTTGTTATTCCTGACTTTGCCAAGCAAGTCGATGTGGGTAGCACTTACTGCCAGATGTCTTGCCAATCGTGTAATAATGATCTAGGCCGGGTGTATATTGAAGTTCCTGATCACCTGGTGCAGATCAAAGGCAGGTTCACATTTTTCATGTCATCCATCAAAAGCTATGAGGTTGGAAGTTCTTCGGGCGCAGTGATAGCACCTATGAAAGAGGTGATTGAGACTACGAGACCGGATCCAGACGAGATTGCGCGGAGGTTTACTGCCCTGGAGGCAATTGTATTATCATTACATCATCAAGTTGAAACTTTGGACCGCAAATACAACGCACTCAGAAAGCAAATGCAGAGGTGTACAGAGCGGGAACCAAGCTGATATCATTCTATTTACGGGAGCGCTTCTTGGAAGTATGCGATGCAATCTCTGATGCGCTTATTATGAGACCGTGCCGAGTATTCCTGCCTACAGAGTTGATTTTTAGGCCCTTATCACGCTTAGTAGGGACGGTCTTCTTTGAAACATTCGCAGGACGGGCCAAAATGATGCCGGCTTCTCTAGCGTTACGCTCGTATTTATCTTGTCTGTACTTTTGTTTCGACAGCATACCCTTCCGCATGTTCATTGGCATGCTCTCTGCGGACTGCGTTTTGCCCCCAAGGGTCTGCATTCTGGATTCGAGTGCTTTCAAGCGCGATTTGCCTATCGGGTTTAGATCAAAGTCAGTAGATATATCAGCGCCAGTCATGTGGCCCTTTGCGTTGGCTTCAGCCAATATGTGGGATTCATTGATCAGCCGCTGCAGGGCCACGTCGTTCTCCAAATTCATATTATCCTCTTCTCTGCTCTCTTTTGAAACTTTTTGTGATGCTGCTACCTTAGGTGCCTTAGATGACTGTAGCTGAGTTAGATATGGATCTATTAAAACTGTCGAACGGGGAACCGTTTGCTTACCATGAATGATTTCTTATCATGCCTGTTCACTGCCTCAGCGGGCCCTGAATCTGTGAATTTGACGACTTTGGGCCCATCATCTGAAGAAAAGTCGTCATCGCTGAGGCCTTGAAACTCTTCTTCCCCTTCTGTTAAACTGTCATCTGGGGAATCTTGAGCATGAGCGGAATCGTCTTCGACATCCTTGGTATATTGATCTGCATTGGCAAACTGGCTTTCGAAGTTTTTTCTAAAGATATCTAGAATAGCTCTATCATCACGTTCCACATCGCTCTCATTAGAGCTGTTCTGCCGCTTTGAGATCCTGGCCATTTCGCAGTTTGTAGTTAAGTTTCAGACACAATTTTTCAGCCTTCGATCTGCATATCTCCGACCATCACGTAAAACACAAACTATGACGAAGTTCAAGGGATGCATAGATATACACGCCGGACAAGTGAAACAAATCGTCGGTGGTACATTAAATGATACTAGCGACCAGAGTTTAAAGACCAACTTTGTATCGACAGAGTCGGCCGGCTATTTTGCAGAGCTGTATAAGAGTAATAATGTCACAGGTACTCATGTCATAAAGCTTGGACCGAACTGTGATAAAGCAGCAGAAGAAGCTCTTGCAGCTTGGCCCGGTATGCTTCAAATCGGAGGAGGGATTAGTAAGGAAAATGCGCGCAGTTGGATAGAAGAAAAGCACGCAGGCAAGGTTATTGTGACTTCATATTTATTTCCAGAGGCTCGGTTTTCGCTTGACCGACTAAAATTCCTTGTCGACATAGTGGGTAAAGACAGGCTAGTGATAGATTTGAGCTGCCGAAGGAAAGGAGACGAATGGATTGTGGCAATGAATAGGTGGCAGACTTTGACTGATACAAAGGTGAATCGGGAAACACTAGATGATTTATCAAATTACTGCAGTGAGTTCTTGATACATGCCGCAGATGTCGAGGGGCTCTGCAATGGAATTGACCAAGACTTGGTACGGGCATTAGGCGAATGGGTTACGATACCGACTGTCTATGCAGGGGGTGCGAAGAGTATAGAAGATTTACAGCTGGTCAAGACGTTAAGTAATGGAAAGGTTGACCTGACATTTGGTAGTGGCCTAGATATTTTTGGGGGAGACAAAGTGAAGTTTCAAGATTGCACAAGATGGAATGGGCAACAGTGATCAAGATAAAATGAATGAAACAGCGATGAATGTGATTTATTGTACAATATATATATATAGAAACATGAACGCACCCAGATTTAGAACCACGGGTTTGCAGAATTTGCATTGTGCGACGTAGTCTGGCCTCCCCAAGCATCATCACGAGGAGTGTAAGGAGTAGTGCCTCCATATCCATCACGTTGAGGGACGCTCCGGCCATCGAGTTTGTCCAGCGCCAGAACAATCTCGGCCAGCTTATTTTGCAAAACTGCCATACCCCTCTCCACAACTTCATTGGGCTTGAGTGATCCAATTGTTTCGACACTGAAATAGTACTTATCTGGCTTGGCATTATAATCGAATGGTTCATTTTCCTTTGGAGGCTCTTCCCAGTCTGAGTTCTTACTTTTGGGCCATTCGTCTTCAACGCTCTCCTCATACCAATAATCGGTATGTCGCAGCTTGTTCCAAGGGTCGTACTCGAATCCAATAGCTGAAACTGGCGACCATTTGGCATGCTCTTTTGAAATACCCTTTTTAGCTATACATTTGAGTCGCAGCTCCTGATGCTTTCTAAGTTTGCATATTAAAACTCCCTTTTTCGCAGGGTCGTTGAATACTGGCCTTCCTATTGATTCGTCTCTACTCATCGCGCCGTGAACCATTAAGTCTCTTGTGTATATTTCCATAGTGGCGTCTCCGGTGCATCTAGCATCCAGCGACAGCTCGACAGAACATTTCTCGCAGTATTGGCTGCAGGTACAGTCTCTTGTGTACTCCAGCTCATCTACTCTTGTGGAATCCAGTGGTATTAGCCCCAATCTATGTGCTATAAATTCATCAGCAAGTACTGAAGTATTGATTTCGATCTCCACCAGATCGATCGCTATTTGACATCGAGTTAGACATCAGTACGAGTACCACCAAATAGCTGTTAATACTCACCTATTGTAGGTATCTCAGCAATCATAGTTCTTCGGATAGAATTGGCCAATCTGGATATTTCAAAAGTTAGAAGAGAAATTAAGCGGCGGCACTACATCAACGAGGAACAACAGCTTACGCTAGATCAACATCGGACATGACAAAATCAACCTCATCCCTGGCTATCCTTCTGATGGTTACCTTAGGTCCATCATCCTGATCCATATTGGACTAATATAAACCACCTTTTAGCGCGGTCTGTATATCTCGATTGATATTTCAAATGTCGAGCGATGCACGAGTTTCGTAAAGTTTCAGTAGCGGCCAGTTTAGACAATCACTTCAGGGTAGTTTAATCTATCACGTGACAACTCGGGTTACTTCACCAACTGTTTGAATGACGATCACCTTTTAACTTTGACTTGACGCTCTGAACATACGTGACATTACGTGACGTTTGAGTTTATTTTGAGCTCTCGAATTTGACTGTTTCAAGTCTTCCAAACTGGAAGGTTTCACTGGGCTAGGTCACGATGGATTCCGATTCGGAGAATAGTACATATTTGCCATCGTCGATAGAGAAGCGAGGTCCGGTTCTGAAGCCGCTCCCTCAGCTTCCTGATCTTAGATTTGAGAGCTCGTACAAGAGATCTATAGCTTCTGCACAAGGCTCATGGTTTTGGATTGGCATGCTGACGCTGCGCGATCAGGTTTTGTTCCCGCTTGCGCAGGGGTTCCTATGGTCTTTAATTCTATTTGGATTCAAATCATGGCAACGAACAGCAGCTACAAGTGGAAATAACTGGGGCCGTAAGTTTTTTTTAGTGCTGGCATTTGTTGACTTGACTAGTAGGCGACTAACAATCTTCTGCAGAACGCATCAGCATATGGTGGGCACAAGTGAATAATCGCAGGTATATTTAATCATACAATATTTTATCATTCGTGACTAGAAAGAAACACGTAACATATATAAATAGCAAAAAAAGGAGCCAAATCGAGAGTTTAATGCACTGACCCGCGCCCATTCATTCTTTTTAGTCTCACTGGTTGAACTGCTGCTGCTGCTGCTGCTGATACTGTGGCTGGTTATACTGACGATATCCGCCATTGCCTCTGCCTCTACCTCCTCTACCGCCCCTACCGCGGCCTCTTCCACCTCTTCGTGCAGCTGGCTCACCGAAAGTCTCCATGTTAAGTGCTCGTTCTTCTCCCCTTCTCTCAAACCGCGACTCAGCGGGTTCATTCTTGTCTTTAGCAGCTGAAGAAGAGATATTATCAAAGAATGATGTCTTCCTATTGTAAAACTCTTCTGAATTATCAGCTGCAGGAATTACAGACTCAGTAACAGCCTCCTGTGCAACAGCCTCTTTTGAGAATTTAGCATTGTTCTCGGCAAAATCAAACTCAGGCACAGACTGCTTAGGCTGCTTTGGTCCAGCAGACCCATTCGATCTACTTGCTGCTGGTGCCACTGGCTTTGTTTCAGTTACGGGGGAAGGTGCCTTTGCGGCAATAAGAGTGTTTTCCTTAACATACACCGGTGGCACAGCTGGTGGAGGCTGGCCACGCATGCCTCTAGGCGGCTGATCGGCCTGTGAAGGTACTGGAGGACCAGAATATGGAGGGTACTGCTGCTGCTGTGGTGGGTACCCAGAAAACTGCTGCTGCTGTTGTTGTTGTGGTGGTGGTGGTGCGGCAGATTGACCTGACTAAAGCATTCAGTTAGCAATTCGCTGCAAAAGAAATGAAGAAAATAGCTCCAATTCAGAGACATCCGAGTTATTGTCATCGAGATCAGAAGGAAGGCAACGGAAAGTATCCACACGGTTTTTGCGCTCTCGGGAGAAATGGTTCTTTACATCCGAAAATTCTTCATCATATAAACGTGACAATTCAAAGTAGACGGGATCTGAAAAAGAGTGCAAAGCAGTGGCGAGCTCGAACTTACCTGTATTATAGCAGGATCGGCAAATGTAGGCTGTGGTCGAGAAACAGCAGGACTCTCTGCGATCTTGAGGTCCTTGACGTCTGATCCTCGAAACACGATAAATTCATACACACCCTCCGAAGGGGGGATTTCATTAACCCCGCCCCTACGGCCCTCAGTACCATGGGATCGAACCTGCTTCAGAGAAACAGTCGATTGTTCTGAGTTGATTTCGTGCAGTATACCCACATATCTATACTCACGTCAGCCATCAATTCCATCAATTCCATGAATTAGCTGTAAACGCGTCCACAGATACACACCTTATGTCACTGTTTGACACCAGCGAGATGGTTTTACCAATGTATTGAGACATCTCGACGAATAAGCGCCGTGCTACAGACTGTTTTTCTGGCCAGTGGACGTTTCTGGAGCAGGAGAAGAAATTTCACACGCAAAAGGTGTTTTGCAGGAGAGAGGGCGGTGAGACATCTGCATTTTCAGGGTAAGTCCGAGCCCCATGTAAGCCGCACCGGCTGATAAACTGGCAGCCCCAGCAGCTGCAACGGCACGATAAGCATTCCGAGGAGTTTTTGAATCTGCGCTAGATCCAAACTTTGGCCGGGCGCAATTTTTGGGGCTTTCGACAAACATTTCTACACCTATAGCTAGGCGTTAGGGGCTAAGTGGGGGGGGGGAAATGTGATTTCTGTGCTGCCTTGGGATAGGTGGGAGATTGCACAACGTCGGGAACTCCCCTCTAGGATTTTTTCCTGAGATAATTAAACGCTGTACACGAAAAGTAATAGGAGTAATAGCTCTTTCTGTTTCTTGCGATTGACAACACAGGGTTTTTTGGAGATATATTTACTGAAGAAGAGTACGGGGCTTCTTTCGTCTTTTGGAAAGTGCAGTTTTGACACAGAGCTTTTGTGTGAAATTGTTGTCTGGAGATAATATGTCTGAGTGGGCGGGCTACAATGTTTCAGCAAAGTTACCTGAGTCTCCAGACTTATATCAGGGATCCAATCAAAGTACACCTATGTCATCTTCGAATATGATGACTCATGAGTCGATGGTCCATGCTCATGACGGGGACCCGGACGCGCACTTCACGGGCAACCCTGAGGAGATGCACAGCTTCTTTGACTTCCAGGCTGATTTGGACTCAGGCAATCCCGAGCATCCAACCAGTCGAAACAGTCCGTACCAGGACCCGAATAACTTTCCGCATGCCAAAAACGAGCAGTCTCAACAAAATGCGTATACGGACATTTTCCACGACTTTCTCTCGCACGACGTAGGTGGCCACGCGGGGTTTCACGGCTTCCCTGGAGATCAGCAGCACCAGCCGCCTCAGCACCAGCACCAGCAGCCGCCGGAGCAGCACACACAGACAAGCCAGTCGCCTGAGCATCAGCAGAGCCAGCAGCAGCAGCATCATCATCATTCGCGCCAACATCAGCATCCGCAGCTCCGCCGTGAACATCAGAATGCGGGAAGTATTTATGAACCAGTTCACATGGAGAACCGCCACGGTCCGGATGGGAGCTCGCGATCGGTTAATCCTAACGACATTTTTACTTCACCAATGATTGGACCCACATCGGTGACCGGAGATGAGAACTATACCCCCTTACTATCGCCAGCGTCAGGTACTCCTCTAGAGGTAGCAAACCAGGGAGGGCAGGCGCCTCCCGAGTTCCATATGCCGGCTTCATATTTCAGTCCTATGGTATCACCATCTCTGGATGCTACCTGTTCTCCTGTTCTCAAGACTTCCTCTCGAAGTTCTAGCCGACGAAGCAGTGTGAGCGGAAAGAAGCCTAAGACCATCACAAACTCTAGCATTCAAGCACAATCTTCGGCTGCCACCGCTCGAATATCAAAGATGTCACCCATGATTCGTGCGACTCGGCGAAGGTCCAGTGCTCAGGTTGCGGTTGCTCCTGCTGCTGCCAACCATGCTCACGATACCAGCAGCGGCTCATCGGAGTCGCTCTCGCCCGAACAGTTAACAGATCTTGCCATGCCGCCTCCTCAAACCACAAGAAGCCGAAAAGCATCTACATCCTCCACCATCAGCACAACCAGCTCTACAGCTGGCCCCGGTACTCCAGTTACACCTGCTACTCTAATGAACCTGGGTGCCAAGAGGCCGTCTACAGACTCGGTTTTGTCTGCTGCGACAGAAGACCGTCTGAAGAATGCTCTCCAGGTTACTGCCAACATAGCTTCCAAGCCTCAGATTCGACGAAACTCGTCGCAGAATTCATCTCCGAATATGGGTGCAACCCCGCCTGCTATTATGCCAAAGATGCCGCCTGGAACAACCTGGAAAGGCCGGGGATCTGGGTATTCGGTGGTTTCACCAGTAATAAAGCCAAAGATGAGTTCACCTTCGATTTCGCCGCAGATTCAGCCTAATGGGAATTCTTCAACTGCAGATTTTTCTGCGCTTTTAGCGTCAAAGTCAAATTATCAAAATATCGTCGAGGGCACACATAACCAACTTGGCCTTTCCTACCCTGAGCACCTCAGTGCAGATCTTACATCCAAGCGAACTAGTCATAAATTGGCTGAACAGGGTCGGCGAAACAGGATTAATACTGCGTTAGCAGAGCTGGCCTCTCTAATATCTCCTACAGTTTCTGCAAATTCCAAGGCCAATACTGTTGAGAACTCGATTGTCTATATCAAGGGCTTACAGAACCAAGTTAAAATGCTGAAAGCTAAATTAGCTGAGCTGGGGGTATCTGTGGACGAAGTCAAAGAAGAGCAAGTCCAAGAAGATGCTGAGGTTAAGACAGAAGACCCCTAAAGGACGGTTTTAATCTTTTTTTTTTTGAAGTTTTGACGAGTGGATGCGTATGTGGTAGTTTTGATAATCGAGCCATAGTTTTTTGCGACTTGGCATTTTTACCCTTCCGGAATAGAGCTGTAATTCTTTTATAAGTAATGTGTGAATTATTTTTGTTTAATATCTGCTTAATAAATAACGCCTTATGTTTATGCATTTCCACTAAGAATTAAAGGATCAATGATCTCGAATTCGCCTGACCCTACACTCTGGACTATTTGAAATCCTGGGAAAACCGAATTTTCAGGAGCAGTAGATAAATCTACATTACCCTGAGTGCCATCCTGCTGTGACTGGTGTATCTGGTGTATCTGCTGATCCTGCAACTGCTGATCCTGTTGTTCTTGCAGCTGATGCTGATGCTGTAGCTCCTGTTGTAAGGCCCCGTTTTCTTGAAGCTGGTGGCTGTGATGTTGACTATGACCATGCGAAATGTTTATTTGATGCTGCTGCTGAAGCTGATGATGATCATCCTGTCCATGCGGCATGTCCATAAGCTCAAGCTGCTGTTGCTGGTCATGCGGATTCTGTACCATATTCATTTGCATTTCGTCCGTGACTTCAGACGTAATGCCAGCATGCATGCTAGCGAAATGTCTCCGCAAATCATAATCTCGTGAGAAGCGGTACTCACAGTCCGGTACGGGACATTTGATATCGCGCCCACTATCCCGATAGCCAGCACCGGTGATGCGTTCAATCATGGACAACTTCTTTGCTAGTGGCTTTCTCGAAAGGTTGTTGAATGCAAGCTCGACTGCGGACTGTGCCTCATCAACAGCCATGGAAGAGGGACCAACCTTGTCAAGGTCATTCTGAGCCATGCTATGCGGAGTCTTTGGCTCCAATTCCTCCGGGAACTGGAACGAATGCATAAATGTTTCGGGAACAAACCCATGACCTGTTTGGTAATGTGTGACCAAATCGGCTCGAGTGGGGAACGCAGGAGCCCCCAGGCATGCTTCCTCCGTGCACTGCCAGAGCTTACCTATATCATCCTGCTCGTGGACTTTCATATGATCATTTAAGCCCGCGGGTCCCAAGCACAGCTTGTTGCAAATTGCACAGGGAATCTTTTTATGCGCAGTCTTGATATGTCCCTGGAGAGCCGACCATATCGGGAAAACTGCCTCGCAATTATCGAATCCACAATGATACCTGTCGAATCCCGGATGGCTCTTCGCGACATGCGCGTCCAGTTTCTTCTTGGTGTTGAAGGCCTTGCCGCAATCTTCATCATCGCATGTGAATTGGGGCTCAGGCGCATGCTCCTCGTAAACATGTTTCTTAAGCTGCGACTGTCTCTTGAACGCCTGGGCGCATCCTTCAAACGTACATACAACGCTTGCGTAGTGTGTTCGGATATGCCGCCGCAAATGCTGGTTCGTGTTGAATCCCTTGTTGCAGACACTGCATGTCAACGGCTTCACATCCGTATGCGACAGCTGGTGCGTCTTCAAGTGAGAATCTCGAAGAAATGCTTTCCCACACCCGTCCACTGTGCACACAAATGGCCGCTCGCCAGCATGTGACCTCAAGTGCTGGTCTAACAGGCATGGCCTCGAATATGCTTTACCACAGTCATCCACTGTACATAGATACCTCTTCACTCTCGGCTTAGTTGACTTTTTCAACGGTGCCTGATCTCCCATGGAAGCTAAAAAAAATAGTTAGACTCTCGCTACTCTTTGAAAATCGGTAAAAGCCCTCCGTTTCTTTCTCCATTTCAAATCAAAGATAAACCCTGAAACCCTTCTACAGACGGCGCCTGCAACAAACAGCTGGAGTATCACACTTACGGAAATAAATGGCCGGTTTCTTGTCAATGCCAATAAAATCCTCAGCCATACTGCGCTGGTATTCTCACAAGAAAGAAGGTTTCGGTATAAGAAGAAAGACCCAAAAAAATTCCTAAAGATCGAAGTTAGAAACCACTTCGAAGCGAGCACCAGACGGTATTTTTCGGAGGCACAACTCGGGCTGGGACGAGAGGTTCGTGTGGGAGTACTTGAGGAAAAAAAAGACCGCGGGAAACACACAACTTTAAACGAGGCAGAAGTGAAAAAAAATGTCAGACGACGAGGGAGCGTGAGTATAGTGCGAAGAATAGTGAAAGACTTGGGGGCTAAACATGACGCTGTTAGGTTTAACGATGGCGGGTTCGAGAATGTTATGGATGAGGGGGACTTCGAGGAAGACCATTTCGACGAGATAGAAGAAGAATTTGAGCAGCAACCCGCACATGAGAACGGCACGTCGAACGGTGCGACCCTCGCGCAGGACGAGATAGCAGCAGATGGTCGAATAGTCATATCGAGCGATGGGCAGAGCATTCCGCGGAAAAAGACCGCTAAGGAGCTGGCGATTCCTCGAGAACGACGGTCGACGACGCCGTACATGACGAAATATGAGCGAGCAAGGATACTGGGAACTAGAGCACTACAAATAAGGTACGATCCAAGGACCTGATGACGGCAGTATATTAGTCTTCGCTGAGAGTTGCTCTCTAACTGATTTTCGTAGTATGAATGCGCCAGTATTGGTGGACTTGGAAGGCGAGACCGATCCATTACAAATTGCCATGATGGAGCTTGCCCAAAAGAAGATTCCTCTGGTTATTCGAAGATACTTACCAGACGGCAGTTACGAGGACTGGGGCTGCGATGAGCTTATCATTGACCACTAGATACGTTTGGAACCGACCTGCATGTATATTAATTATTTGTTTATTTGTGACCGTTGTCACATATCGCTTCTCATAATGTTGACAAACTCTTTGTAGTTGAAGACCGACCCAAAGAGACCTGTAGACTTGGTGAATGTACCCATGGCAGCTGTGATGTCGTTCTCAGACATGCCGGCTTCCACCAGCGACTGAGTAAGTAAGTCAGCGTCGACTCCAGTAGAGTCGCCCGGCTGAGACCCTCGGGAATCATCTTCGAACGCTTGGAATGCCGTCAGAAGCTCTTGCCTGCTCGATATATCTGTGAAATGCGATGACATTCCTGTCAAATACGACGAAAATGTCAATGGCTGGGGCATCTTTCCCATGATCTCATCAAGGTAATCGCTACTGGGATCCTGCCCTGTCATCCAATACAGTTAGAACCAGTCTTCAGCGAGCTCAAAATAAACCATACACATACCAAGCGAAATAAGCATTTCTTCTAGATCCTCATTTGTCACTGTCCCATTCCCATCTTTGTCCAGCAGAGTGAAGGCTTCCTTCAGCTCTCTTACCAGTGCAGGGTTGAGCTGGTTAAATGCACCAGAAGCAGTACGTCTCCCAGGACCAGCTGGTACATCTCTGTTACCAATTTGAGCATTTTTCTTTACCTTTAGCGAATGTTAGTTATAGACAGCTTCTGCTTCATTTGCCTCATCGCTTACCATTTTCTGTTTTGAGGTCAGAGAAGTAAACAAACAATGCCGCAGATATTTCTCCGCAATATGTATCAGTAGGCCTACCAGCAAATGTAATATATATATTCAGATAACAGAAAAATAATTTAATGGCTTTAACCAAAAAAAAAATATGAAAAATTTATAATAAAAAGTTAATGAGAGAGAGCACTCGCATCGTGATACAGATCCAGTAAGGTTGCTGAGCTCCACGCCTGTGTTGGAGAAGAATCGTTACACAGTTGGCCATCTTTGTTGGTCAATTCAGTCAAACCAGCCCAAGAGGAGTGTCGAAGCCATTCAACGTGGCCTGATAGCCGGGACTTTACCTGCTGCAGCGTCTGAGCTGAAGAGAGTTTGTATTTCGCTACACGTCTCAGATCAAATATCAAAAAGGCACGTAGGAAGAACCCCGTACACCAGACCCACTCAGGACCTTGATGATAGTTCCGGCCCTTGGATGTAGCAAAGTCATCACTGTCTTCCGAGTTGTTGTAGTATGGTCGGTAGTTCAGATCTTCAGGATCCAGAGTCGCCATTCCCACTGGGCCCCGAATCGTCTTATCAGCCATCGCGATAGCATTAATTGCATGATCAACATCAAAGAGCTCTGGTGCTACGCACATTGCAATTGCAAAGTTCGGACGGAGCTGATAGTCCTCGTAAGGTTTACCCGATCGGTACAGGTCCTTGTAGATGCCACGTCGGTGGACAATTGAACTGTCAAGATCATAGTCAGAATCGTCGGCAGGATCAAGGGGAACATAATAACAATGCTCGAACTGCATTTTAAGTGTATGCGCCCAATCTCTGAGCATAACTTTATCACCATATTGATTGGTAACAGAATCCCATTCAAATATTCCTCTGTGGTGGAGCTCCACCACCCATCTCAGCGCACTACGTAAAAGACCAGCAATCTCGATCGCAGAACCATCTCGAGGCGTTCCCGGCACTCCCTTGTTGTTGGCTCGTTGACTCTCACCCATTTTATCCATCCAAGTACCGCAGTTCCACTGGTTACCGCCAAACACCAACCCGTTTGTCCAGTCAACATAGATTTTTTGATTGAATCCCTCGTCCCTCATCTGAGAGTCCAAACTGGGTCCGGCATTAGCTTCCCTGAATTCAATACCTCCAGCATGGCGAGAAAGGATCTCGTAAACTATTTCTTTGACTGTACTAGACTCCGAGAACGCACGTGGATCATCTAATCCAACATAAGTATCATCCAGAGGAAATCTTCGCTGAACTTTCTCATACAGAATGCTCTTACCCTCAGGTGCTATGCTATAATAATCCTGAACCGACTGAAGGAAAAACCAAACAGCATCACGAGCGTTGTAACGTGGATTTCGGCCAGCATCCAGAAGATTCGGGATCAGACCATGTTTCAAGGTGGCTGCAAATCCAAGAATGTGTTCCTTAGCCTCTTTGAAACGTTTTGTTGTGATAAGAAGACCCCTAAGAGACAAAAAAACATCTCTACCCCAGCATCTCATATAATCGTGGCTGAAATGAGGAAGTCCTGCCGCCATTGAGCCAATGTTTTTGAACGGGAGAATAGAGGTGCTAGGTACCTTTCCAACCATCTGAATAGATGTCAAGGCAAGTTTCTTTAGGAAAAATGTGCCGTGTGAAATTTCGCGAGGCAATAATACCATTGCACGTCTCTCACACGAGCTATATGCAGTAAAAAGAACCATTCCGAAGTATTTTGGCAACAGGAACGATGGAACCTTCTTGACCCTTTCGAATCGAGTCTCAAACCACTTGATTAAAGGTTCCAGTTGAGGAAACTTTTCCTGATACCTCTGCAATCTATCAACGGTGTAGTCCAAAGCCCATGCTCCATTGCGTAAATGGTTACAAAGGGGGTGACCCATATCATTATTCAGTGCAATATTCTCAAGAGGTGAAATCCACCCTTGCAATCCAGCATAGCTCAGGAGACCATAGTTGGGGATATAATATGCCCCATCAGTACCAGAAGTTGAATCCTTCTCCTCCGCATCGCATCTAAAAAGCACGATATTCAAATCCAGTAAATCCAATCCCTTAACTGCCTCATCACAGCCTGTCCTTACGAGCTTCTCCAGATCGGTGTCAACATGTGTTAGAGAAGTTTTGATAAGCGCAATTGAACCCTGCGGGAAATATGACGGGCAACGAATAATCGACGACTTATCGTTCTCATCAAAGTCGATGTGAGGCTTTTCTAAATCAACAACTTCGGTTGGAATACCCTTAAGTAGTTTTATATCCTCAGAGTCCTTCTTATCACCAGTGACCTTCAGTGAGACTGAGAGGGTGCACTCAGCCCGCGTACCTTTTAAAACCACATCATTAAACTTTTGATCGCCATCACCATGAAACTTGGTTCGAGCAATAAGAAACCAACCTTCACCAGTCTCTGCAGAGACTCTATGAACAGTGATAAATTGGCCTTCATGATGAATATAAGTCTCGTCCGAGTCATCGCCCATATCCTCGTGCATCTGATTCAGAATCTTCTTCACCTTCGAAATACCACCACCAAACGTGTATTGTTTCGTCTCGTGGACAATATTCAGATGGTTAGGGTAGCACTCGTCAAATCCCATTGTTGAACCGACAGCAGAGGCGCAGATAGCCACTAGTGCTCCAGTAGGAAGAGTATCCTCAAGCGTTCTTTTTTCATAGCACGATTCATTATCGTGCGTCTGATCAGTGAATAACGCATGAATAGGAGTAGGCCTGACAATATACACATCTTGGTTCTTATCCCCAGAGGTTGAGCCATGCTTCACCAGAGGCTCTTTATGAAACGATCCAATAGGACGTCCACCATGTTTATGAACTAAACGAGACAACTCCTGAACCGACCAAGCCTGCATCGCTTCGCGAATAAGCGAAGTCAACCCTAATCTCTCAACAAAAATTCGGTCTTTATCCTCTGATCCAGTGAATAATTCAGCCACAATATATAGATTCGGTCTGATCAAACGAGCTTTATCCATGAAATACTCTCCGACATGAATTGGTGTGGAGTGACAATTGTCTATCCTAAAGCCATGGAAATACTTTGCTAGAAGCTGAGTGTACTTTGTCATATGATCCCACAAGAAGGGTGAGTCCTCTGGCTTCTCTCCATACCTCAACTTGACGCAGTCGCCCCAGATAATGATTTCTCGTCTTAAATACGCCCGGGACTTGTTGCTGGCAAAGTCAATCATTGGGTCACCGTTCCATACCCATCCATTGTTGGCAACTGCGACTTCTTCTCCTGCACCACTCGTGAAACGCGTAAAATAAGTCTCATGAATAGGCTGCTCCTTGCTTATTTCTCCGAGTTTGGGACCATTCGAATCAAGCCTATTGAAGCGAGCTCGATTATAAACCTGGCTAATAATCCCAGAGACTTCGTCATCGTATTCCTGGTAAAGAGGCTCGTTAATCTCATCAACAATTCTTCTGATCTGGGCTTCCAGGTGCTGGCTACTGGAATCTTTGTACACTCCCTTCAAAATCGCGACAAAACCTTCAATATCAATATGCTTGCCAAATCTCTTTTCTCCAAACTTATCAAAATCCTTTCCGGCATCGCGAATTACCATTTGAGCTAGCTCATGTAGACTATCCTTCACATGGCTCGGTACATCTACAGCTGGGATGCTATCAAACTTTTTCTCGTTATGTATGAGTGCAAGAGTATCCTCCATGGCCTTTGCAGCATCGACAACATAGTATTGCCAGAGCTTGATTGGCTCAAACACATGCTTCTGGAAGCCACTCATGACACGTCCAAGATCTTCCTCTGACTTTAGCTCTGTGGGTAGCCCAAGAGAAGCAAGTCGAGATGAGTAAGAAAGAATCTGGTTATCTAGATCCAGCGCGGGATGAAGATGAGGGGCCGTTTTAACAGAGTAGCCAGATTCAGGATGATGGCGCAGCCATTCAGAGTTATGAGAAGTATGGTTCAGAACCACATCACTTAAAGCCAGCAGTCCATACTTGAATTCCATATCATGCACGAGCTTTTTGATATCAGATTCGCCATTTGGGAAACACTCCGGGTCCCATGCCAATTGATCAAAGAGAGAAAATGGAGAATTACTCGATCCACGCTCTTGCAGTGGAGTAAAATGAATCATGTTGTAACCCTTGTCTTCAATTGCAGCCAGTTTCGGCTCCCAGGTCCTCACTGGACCCATCCATTTTGAGACCACAGTCTGTATTGCCAATGCATTGAGGGCCAGGTCCTTATTCTTGAGCTTGAATCCCGTCGACACCATAAAGTGGAATTGTCTAGTTGATACAGGTTCTATCGACTCCGGGTCCGCAGCAAAGTAGTCCTTTGCAATCGGCTCGTATCTAGTGTAGAACGCAAATGAGCCCCCGCAAGTGATCTTAATATCGATATGGAACTCCTTGCTAAAGCTATTTGCGAGCGGATACTCGAAGAACTTGTCTCTTTTGAATTCTGTACCTTCTGGAGGGACATTACAGTAGAATGTACCGTTATTCAAGACCTTACTCCAAGAAAAGAACACAAATCTGAGAATATAAGGCTCTCGTGGAATTGGCAGATTCAGAAACTCTCCAGCACGGTTGGCCACCGGCTCGCCAGTCTCCGACAGCGCAAGAACATGCACTTTCATATTGCTCCGAGTTTGCTTGATAACCTAGGTAGGAATTGAGTTGGATATCGTTCCAGCAACCCGCTTTGTCTGAATGTCTGTAGTTAAAAACGCCTGTACTTTTCCACGTTCCGCATCCGGGATCCAGCCCACCCACCACCTTAGCAGCAACGTTACGAAGAAGGTCTCACGGTTTATCCCTAACCCCTGGTGGATATACTATAGAAAACTGGTGATATTACTGTGTTTGGTATAGTACGCTTAGCATATCTATTTACAAGATTTATAAGTACCTATTAGCTGTTTTCCCTTAGTCTGTTGGCTTTTAATAGTACACACCTAGCCCTGCACACTACAATAAGTGTAAGCAAGTGGCCTGAGCATCTCGTTAGACCTCTGCCTTAGAATGTGTGCCCATGTTATTCAAGTAGCGAGGTCTCAGGGAGCTTCACCGTGCTATCCAGGCTGCATCGTGCAGTCCAGGCTGCATTCCCCATCTACTGCGTTCTGCAAGTACAACGGTTTCCATCACCGTATCTCTCTCTTACGCAAAATAGCTACGACCTTGAGCTCAGCCCATTCCTTGCAGTTCCCAATTCCCCGGTTTCTCCGGGAGCCAACTGCACACTGTTTGGAGACGACCTATCTTAAACACGCGATGTCATTCTCCGGATCTTCTCGCCGCTTCAGAGAATCGTCAAACCCCCTTCCTGGTGACAAGCCCATTCCGGACCTGTGTATATATCATTAACAAATACTCCTCTACTACACACGGCGCCATAGCATACGGGCTAGACTCTCCTTGTTCTCATCAGATTGAAGCCCACCATATACACATACATATGATATATATGCTGAGCGATGTACGTCAGCCGTATCAACCGCCATGCATGGAAGGTTCCGTGTAGATCAGATTTCGGTGGCGTAGGTCACCACCACCACCACCACCACCACCACGACAACAAGTTAAGGCAAGTAGAGATCCAACCGTCGTAGAGTGTATTTAATATCTTCCTTAATCAGTCCGACTAAATATCGACTCATCAGTGCATGTCATGCGTCTCAACCCTCACCATATCGATGGAGTTAACGGAGGCAATCTGCCCAATCAGACCCAGCGCCACGCCTGGGTCCCAACTGTAACAAGGCATACATTGCCATATTAGGAAGCCTCCTAGAGCAACACCCATCAGACTCGGAACAGAGCCATTTCGCATATATACACGTAAGGATCATTCCTTGATATATATCTATATATCTGACTGACTGTGTCATATCGATAGAAGCTGATCTTGAGAAAGTAATCAGTAATATCTGCCCCATCGTTGAACTTTATCGGAAACAGCCCCGAGCTCTCAAACTGCGGACCGGCATTCACCGGGTCGCTAACTCAGTTCCCCAAAGGCCCAACTTTACAGTGTGGTAGTGGTGGTGGTGCGGTGCTGGACACAAACACTTAGTTTGATTTGTAATTGTTCCTTCTTTACAACAACTTTCTGGCACGAAACTTCGATACTTAACAGTCACTCGACTTGCACTAAATTCCATTGATTGGCCCTTGTTTTACAGGAAGAGTGAGAAGTATTAGTGTGTTGCAGAGTAGGGAAGTGGTATTTTATATTATTTTGTTGTTGTTTTTCTTGTACGCAAGGGAATTGGAGGAGACTTATTGAGACTTATTGTGTTGCCCGATAAATTCTTGAGATTCTATAAAGTTCTATAGCACGCTGCGTTTCAGAGGCTCAAAGAAAGGATGACTACGGCAAATACCAGCTTACAGGGCTTTATCAAGGAGGAAGATAACTTCTTTGATAGTTATAATAAAGACCCGCTTTCAGATATACAACTGCCAGGGGGTATGTCGCAGCAGGACCTGTTGAAGTTCGACGAATCCCCGTTGTCCATCGATTCAGTTTCGCTCTCACCGGAGTCTGGAATCTATTCGAACGATTCGTATCTACATGAGAAGAGAATCCGTGAAGGGTCAAGCCAGGTTGAAGAGGACGATGACGATGAATCTAGCAAGGCATTCAAAGCAGATGGGTCTAGCGCTCCACGTACGGCCAAAAAGCCCGGTAGAAAGCCGGACCTGACCGAACCAGCCACGAAGCGCAAGGCTCAGAACAGAGCTGCTCAGAGGGCCTTTAGGGAGCGAAAGGAAAAGCATCTCCGTGATTTGGAAGACCGTGTTTCGGAATTGGAGAAGGAAGCAAAGGCCTCTAATAACGAGAATGAGTTTTTGAAGCAACAAGTCCAGCGGTTGCAAGGTGAACTAAAGAGATACTCCAGCAGCAGAGACATCAGCAAGAACAGACAGCCGCAACAGAACCCACTGGCACAGACCAGTGGCGCTGCAAAGCCCTTCACCTTTGAGTTCCCTTTCTTCTCTCATGACAATAATAAAAATATTAACACAAGTACCGTACGTCAGAGCAGCAACAGCAGTAACGCTCTGTCGAGAATGTCACCTCCTCAGAGTCGTACGAACTCTGCTGAGTCGGTGGGCTTGAGCAACAGTGTCTCGCCATCTGTTTCCAACAGCTCGGACTCGCCGTTATCTACATTTTCAGCCCATTCAGTGCCCTCTAGCATATCAGAGGTCAAGGAGGAGGACGCTGACTTCTGTGATAAGCTTTCGTTGGCTTGTGGTACTCGAGACCATCCTGTCCCTCGGGCTCCGTCGCAGACTCCTGGTAAATCTCCAGTAGCCATATCTGCTACAGGCAGTGCGGCTCCATGGTCCTCGCCTAGGCGTGACTCTGTTAGCCAGAGAAGTGGTAGTACACCTGGATCGTCGTTCTCACCAGCCAACTTTGACTTCGAACTGTTTGGTGACTATAAGGACCCCTTGTTTGATGGTGAGGAATTCTCGTTGCCAGAACTAACGAGCTCAGAATACAGCATGTTTGATCCCCTTGAGAATCCAATTGTTAACAGCACATTCGAGTCGCTTGGAGCTCCTCCACCTTCCAACGCTGCAAATGAGAAGCGATTCCCAACTACTTTAGATGGCCATGACGCCGAAGAAACTGTTCCACTGCCGCAAGCTAAACTCATGAGCTGTTCTGCAGTCTGGGATCGGATATCGCAGCATCCCAAGTTTAGCGAGATTGATATTGATGGTTTATGTGTAGAGCTACGCTCCAAGGCAAAGTGCTCAGATGATGGTGTTTTGTTGACAGAAAAGGATCTTGACAATGCTTTGCTAAGATTTTAAAGAGAAATTGAAGTACTAATCTTCGACGAGTGCGTGGGTCTGTCTTTATATATTTATATCTCTGCTATTTTTTATTTTTTGTTTGGGATTTGGACCTCTCGCTTGAAAAATGGTTGCGAACTATACTGTGATACCTTTATTAAACTCTACTTTTTTACCCATATTTATTTTGCTATATTTTTTTTTAGTTTTTTATTATTATTTGAGTGGATACGAACCTTATAGTGTTTGTTTGTAATTAATTGTTGAAGTCGCGATATATTTTAAAATTGAATACGTACAGGAGTGGATTGCTGGTTATCTGAACTAACAACCACATTTCGATCTTGTTCCCATGCCACAATGTAGAATCGATTGTAATCAAGCGTTAATCTTTTGATTGTTCTAGGATAGTTGAATGACATGCCACTGGTTGATTCCGGTAGAGGCGTAGATGTTCCTGTATTTGATGGCGAAGGTGAGATACGGGACCCAGTAAGCGCGACGACTGCAGGAGGTGCTCCCACGGAAGGGGGTGCTTTTGCAAATGATTGAAATAGTGACATGATGCCGAATTCAAGCTTCCATATTGCTACAATTACCTGGGATTTCGGTGCATCCGGTTCATCGATAATTCCAACCAAATACCGACCGTCTGGCGAAAAATGTAGTTTAGACAGCGCGCTCCCTGTCAAGACCAAAGAGGGATGATCATTTTTTGTCTGTACCGCTTTATATTTGGCACCAAGTGAGCTGATGACGGTCCCAGTCCGTAGATCGTACACAAGTCCAAGTAATGCCTGCCGGTCACCACCGAAGCCAAAGCTGGTCGATATCGCCAGTCTCTGCTGGGACTTATGGAATGACACAAAGTCAGGATACTTTGCCATGGCAGTGGACAGAAATAATGTGATTTCAGTCAGCAGTGACGTTCCAACTGCAATGGACGGCTCTCGAGATCCATTCTCAGCAGGGTCCAATGCTTTAACGGCAGCAGAGATTATTGTAGGCAGGTAGCTTTGGCCCACCAAATGAGTCGAGGAGGATACCAGGCCCGATAGCAGTCTGACTGCAGAAATCCGCATGTCCAATGGTCGCCTCGAGTCACCCAGCTGCATGACGAGGGCCGATACCAGCAATGCGCTGTTTTGAGTGGCAATGTTCTGTATACAGCGTTGGCACAAACTAATTGTTTTCGATTGTCGGATCTTTTCGTCGCTGCTAAGATATCCATTCTCGCATAGGATTGATACAACTGCATCCAGAATCGTAACAGGACTGAAATATTTTTGCCAAGTCGTCCACCCTCGTCCAATAAGATCTATCGACATATCACGGTTCTGTACTGGAGCACCGCCTGTCAGATACAGCTGGAGGGACTCACTGACCTCACCTACCACACAAAGACGTTCACGACCTACGTCATCTCTGCTCATGCAAATACACGCGAGAATAACTAGAGCTTCTAGAGGAATCCGCTCAAACATGTCGCCCTTGATCGCTGACGGAAGTTTATCACGCCATGATCTGCCAATTGTCACTAATCTTTCTACGTCATCCTTTTTGATGAGCTCTTCAAGACAGGTTCTAGCAACGTGATGCATAGGGCCTATGAAATCCGCAGTCAGATCTGCGAAAGCTTGCAAATCACATGAAGGATGTATGTCACAAGCAGATTCCAGTATCCAAGGCAAGATCTTAACAGTAGATTCTTTCTTACCTTCAGCCCTAGCCAGTATCCGAACCAGTGAGATATATGCCACAATTAATGATGCCCCAATGACGCCATCGAGAGCCAGGACATTTGAAACAGCATTATTACTTGCTGAAAATGAAAATCCAAAATTGTTTTCTGGTATTCTACTGGCCAATCCAATTATCTGTTTCTGCTCACTTATGCTTGTGACGTCTTTCTGCCAAGAATTCACTGCCTGAGACTTGTCGATATGTATCAGAGCCCCGATAGTGGCCTTTAACTCTTCAATCTGAGCATCAGACAACTTTGGGCAAGACTCTAGATATTCAATGTATTTATTCATTCTGATTAGCATAACTGGGCTTGAGAAACCAATACCATCAGGAACACCCAATATGTAATCATTTGGAGATATATCCTTTTCCTGGATACCCATCACATACATATCTGGATCATCAGTCATCGGCTCTGCCACTTCTTCACCAGATTCCAAGTCCCATGTTCTGATTTCACTACTCTCATAGCTGATACTTAGAACTTTACCACCCTTATGGAATACAAGCTTTGTAATATTGACATTATTTCCAGGAACTAAAAGCCGCTTTTCGTGGCTCGTGATATCCACAACCCCTACGACGCTGTTTGCAGAAACTGCCAGGACACATCCTCCATAAGGACCCAACGAGTCAGGGATACGTATGATCCGCTTCACTGCCGAGGAAAACATCTGGATCGAGTGCTCATCCTTACCAGTCGACGTGTCAATAGAGAATATCCTTCCCATCGAAGTACCCGCAAAGACGGAGCTCGTATACTTTGGACTATACTCGACAGCAGAAAAATAATGATTCTCTGGCAGGGAAAAGGACGGGGTTGTGGTCTGAAATTTATTCAGATACGTACTTGCAGAATAAATAGCGAATTTTTCATGGTGAGTGATTATGACCTTCTCTCCAACCACACTAGACCTGAAGGATGCCATGCGAGAAGATTCCTCATATATTGGCTCTGACAACCACTGAATTGGACCAGAGTCGGAAACACTGGCCACATATAGAGAAAACTGGAGTGATGATGCTACCAATGCAGTAAGTAGCTTCGTTTTTGAGTCATAAAGAACATCCACAACCTCCAACTCTGCTGACCAACCAGGATTTACCAGCTGGACCTGTCCATCCGAAACCCATACAATACTACCATCCGTACCGAGAATACCAAAGCTGGTATTTCCAGACAAATCCCGTGGAGTTATAATACTGACAAAAGCAGCTGTAGCTCCAGATGTGACCTCCTCCACCAGTGTATCATCCTGCCATTTGAAAAGAGCCCAGCCGTATTTCTGCACAAGGAGCCACGAGAAATCCCCTACTTGTTTAAACGAAACAACAGATTCAGCATTGTCACCGTGAATGTGCTCTGCAGCAGCACCCTGATCTGCGGCATTTTTGGCGCCAACCAGCTGCCAAGGAGCTCTGGACCGTTCCAGGGTGACTTTATGACCCATTCTCAGCTTGCAGATGGAGGCCTTACCGGTCTTGGATACAACCAAGATCTGGTCGTTGAAAAGCCACTTGGGAATCGGCCAATCTGAAAGTGCATCAACGCGAGCTTTGATCTCCAATGTCCTGCTATCCAAGATCAAAAACTCGCACGACTGACCCCATACCAGTAACACCTCACTATTGAAAGTACTATCAATTCCTACAACACTGAAGGGGAGCTTTTCAATGCATACGAGAGTGCCAGATGGTAGCGCATACCGACATATGCGGCCCCGTTTATCAGCCACAAACAAGCAATCTCCCTCTATTCCAGGCCAAGAGTCCCCTAAACTGACCTCCAGTACGCCAATCCCCGTCAATTGAGTTTCAATGTGTGTTTTAAGCTGGAGTCCCCTCGCAGTCTCATTGTCAAAGATCCTGATCGATCCATTACTGAATCCAATGATAATTCCGCTCCGATAGAAAATACCCGTCACGGGGGTACTTCCAGAGCGATAGGGAATGTCTCCATAGCCAAAAGCGCATATCAGTTCCTCCTCCGTCATCGCACGCTCTGCATAGTTGGAATACGCTCTAATATTGGCTTTAGCGCTGTAACAGAACACAACCAAACGCCTGCCTTCTAACTACCAGTGCAGAGTAAACGTCATACTCCTTAGCTACGTGCGCGCAGCAGCGCAACTCTCGCTTTATAGCACTGCAAAGAGATCAACTCCCACCACCCACTAGATGGGGCAAAACCTAACATGAAACTACAATATTATGACGTAGAATCTCCAGCTATATATATACCGCTATTATCGTTGTAAGTGAATGGTTGTATATTGCCGAAAACATTAAAACCAAATACATAGAAATTGCCGCACGGCAAATTACCGAACACGACGTCTGCGCTTGGGCTGTATACCTGCGGCCGAAATATGTTCAAACGCAGTTGAACGAAAAGAAATGAAACTAAAACATGAAAACGAGCTGGAATTTGTAAAAATACAACACTATTAATACACATATATGAAAATAGTAACAAAAATAAAAACGAAAGCCTTCATCTCGGGTCATGACAGTGGTGGGTGGGTCTTTTGTTTTAGGGGTATAATAATGCAAGGGATAACGGTAGAGCGTCCTCCTAAGATCTAAAAATAGGAAGCTTTTCCCATTTCTTGGAGCCAGTGCAATGAGACTCTGGGCTCTTGAGAACCAGTAGCATGTTCTCAGCACAGTAGCCGCCATTAGATGCAACGCGCGTCGTGGTGGAGCCCGTAGTCTCTGGGATTTGCTCAGCAATAGAGTCTCCCCCTAACTCTAATCGTCGACTGTTGTAGTGTGGCATTCCCATGAGACGGCTCAAAATAAGATGAGGTAATGTATAAAGCCGCTCGAACCGTCGCACAAAATCCAGCCAGCTGAATGTGCGAGAATCGTAAGCCACCCGTACGTAAGGGTTGATAAAAGTTCCAGCAGCGGCTGGCGAGCCAGAGAGAGCTTGCTTCTCAGCAGCTGCTGCTTGTAGATCAGCATGGATCAAACAGCACTCGGAAGCGTCCATATACGACTCGGGCATAGATCGAAATTGTACGCCAGCAGTAATGTTGCTTGCAGGGAGAAACAGGCTTGCGTCAAACGCAACCATGCCACCCCAGCAGCTCTTGACACGAACAGCCTCCTTCTGGGACACAACATCATGCCAGCTCTCGCCACGCCCGGTATTCGTAAACCACGGGTAAAATGGCAGCCCCATGCTGTATCCTTCCAGATCGCGCGTTGCGAATGTATCGTAGAACTTGAAAGCGTTGATAAAGTCCATCGCACAGGCCGCACTGTACTGGGCCGTCCCATCAATCACATTGGTTGCAAACAGCAATCTTGCCGCGTCTACAGGAGAAAATATCACATCGTTCAGGAACAAAACCCTATCGTACGTCTGAGGAAGAACGTCGCCACGAAGCAGCGGGCTCAGCGCCCGATTGCGAACCTCAGCAAGATAAGCGATCCGCTTGATTCGACGCTCGCCGGAAGGCAGCGTCACGTAGGCAAGCTCATCCTTGTTGATTGGCTCGCTTTCCTCTGGCACTATCACGTGCGGGCATTTTACGGTGCGCTTAAACGTTTGCAAGGCCTCAGGGGGCCCGCCGTACACACTGAGAAACACGTTCTCAGGCCCCAGTAGGTCTATCAGCCCATTGACGGCCTCTCCCCAAACACCATTGATAAGGCCCCCGTCCACGATGTTGGCGGCTATGAACACCTTATTGTTTTCTGTTGGGATATCCAACGGCGTAGGGTTGTTGTAGGAGGGCCACAGCACTGCTGTGAACCCTAGCACGGCTACAATCATCACCAAAAACCTGTTGAGTAGACGCTGCAACAGCCCTAATCGGGAGCGGCCCTGAAATTTGGCAGAAGCCCAGTCGACCTCCTCGCTGCCAGCAACCAGTTGATTTTCCGAGTCAAAGACGCCTTTCAGCGACTTCTCATCTTGCAGAAGCATTCCTGAACAAGTGTATAAATGTATATCCCGGAAGAAACGTAAACTGGGAAGGGGGCAGGGGGAGAGAACTGAAAATCAGCAAAACAATAATACTAAAAAAAACTCAAATCCGTGTGCGTGAGAATGGGGGTTTATTAAGGTTATAAGGCTTTATACCGACCACCAGCAGCATCGTAGAGATACGTTGCGCTTTTCTCGCACTGCTGTAGTTAGGCTGTGTATTTTTGCTGTGATATGCATGTCATGTCGTTCATTCGCATTATGGGCGGGGTCAGGAATGGCTTTTCTGCGCGCTGGCCAATGGGGAAACTCTTACGGGTGATCGTTCCTGTAGTGTGAGTTACTTACATAAGGCTGAACTGCGTTGAGCCAGTCGGATTACAGCATATATCTGTATGCAGTGCTATATATATATACAGTTTACTCAGATTTAGGTGTGGGATTGGTAGTGAAAAAGTAACCCACCCCGCATATCGATGATGTTGAGCAGCTTTTTCTTTTGGGATAGGTATTCACTACAGGCCATTCATGAATAATGCCCCCCCTCAACTGGACACGACGCGAATTCGAAGGGCTTTTCACAACAAAAAAAACGAGACGATTTACTAAAATACGCTATAGGGGATAGATGTCATTCCTTTTTTTTTTTACGAGAACAACTACCGCCTTGTTTTTTTTCCAGGAATGATATTGTTACTATATACAATTTATTATGGTAATATGAGGAGAGGAACTGTTTTTGTGACTGGAGAAATGTGGTCAAGGGTGGGGTGTCTTCAGCACACTCTGTTCTTCATCTTAGAGAAGCTCACTCGGAATAGTGCTGCCGCTAGAGGCCATTTTCTTCAGAATCGTGGGGATACCTCTGCCTAGACTCGACTTTGAAACATTCTTGTCAGCTGCAAGGAGCTCAACTACCTTTTCAGCAAGATCTCTCTTGCGCTCTTCGATTAAGCCCCGTAGCACAAAGTAGTACGAGAACTTGTTGGGCTGCGAACTTTGGTTCTTGGCCATGCTCGCCAACAAATCGTAGGCCTCCGAGGAGCGTCTATTATTTCGTAGCCAATTGATAAGCTGGTTGTAGATGGGGGTAGTGGGGCTTAGGCCAAATCGGGCCTGCATACTGAAATATTCAGACGCCTGCTCGTAATTGCCTGCCGCCAGTTCTCCGTCGATAAGGGCGCTAAACGTGGCGGTAGCCGGTCTGATTTTGCGGCTTGTCATTAGCTCGAAAACAAGTCTTGCTGCTTCTACGTTGTGTGACGACTTGGCCAGTCCATCCACAATAGCGGTCAGTGTGATGGTATTGGCCTGGATACCGTTGTTGTCCATCTCCATAATCAGATTCTGCACATGCTCATTTGCGGAGTATCCACGGACTTTGGACATCTTGAATACCGAATCAATAATATTGGTGTACGTCGCCACGTCAGGGGTGATGTCAAGCTCCAGCATACGGTCCAGCATTTCCTGGGCCTTGTCAAACTGCTTCTGTTGAATATAGGTTCGAATAAACGCATTGTAAGACACTACGTCCGTTTGGAAGCCCTGCTTCTCTCCTTCAGCCAGCAAATCTTCTGCCTCCTTAACCATACCTGACTTCAGGAACCCGTTTAGTACAATATTGAAAGTTCGGATATTCACAGTCACTCCAAGCTTGCCGGCCTGTAGCTCGTCAAAGATCTGGATGGCATCGGCTTTCATGTTGTTACTGAAATAGAAATCGAGCAAGATGCCATAACTGTCTGCATTAGGCTCAATATTAGACTCCTTCATCTTGGACCAGATGCCCTCCACCACCTGTCGCGCCTTGTCGGTCGACTTTGACGCGGCCTTTAGAAGGGCATTCCAGCCAACCACACTAACAGGAACTTCTTCTTTCATCATGTGATTCCAGATTTCATAGGCTCGTTGAACCCTGCTACTATCAGCAAAACAGTGGATAAACTGTGCATAGGTAATCTCTTCTAGAGGCTTTTCGAGCATGCGTGATCGTTCAACTGCCTCCTTAAATCTTTTCTCCAAGTCACCGGGTCTATCCCTAGGAAGCGAAGATAAGAAAGAGATACTGGAAGTATCGAGATTAGCTAATCGAAGCTGTTTAAGCCCCTCAAAGACTTGATCTCGTTTGGCCCGGCCCAGCTGTCGGATACCATCCACAATCCATAGATCCTCATCAAATGGAATCTGCTTTAGAGGCACTAGCTTCAGTGCAACTTCGGCATCCAGCGGCGTAGAGTTTTCCATACAGTTGATCACATATGCCATCATGGCAGCATGCGCTGCCTCCCTGTTGACTGGCAAATTAACTGAATCGGCATCACCAAGAGTCTCGAGAAACCCAACCCACGCCTCAAGAGCAGATTGAGGCCGGCCTGCAATTAACTCACCCATGATTGTCACTGAACACATCCATCCGTTCTTCATCCCCGCTTCTAGGTAATACTTGTAAACCTCCAGTATAGTCACTCCACTTGGTAGACTATTTCGCAAAGATCCAACGAAAATCTTTCGCAAAAACTGCTTCGACTTGCCAGATCTCCCAATAGCATATAGTGTACCACTCTGTGACATCTGTCTCAAGATTTCGAGCGCTCCTTCGATATCTGACTCCTCAATGGCCACCTCGAAAGCTTCCAATCTGGGCCCACCACGACTCTCACCCTGTTCCTGGAATTCGCCTCTTTGCTCGCCTGATCCAGGACTGGACTGCAAGCTCCGAGAAAACTCAGACGGATCAAACATCACAGTAGAGCTGCTCGCACTGTCAATATCCTCGGGTTCGGCCGTCTCGCCGTCCTCTTTGGCCAATCCACTCTGCGCTCTCCGAGCAGACAAAAGCACCATCATGCCGAGTTTAGCACCTGGCCGTGCAACCAACGGTCGGCACATTGGCAGGAGTCGTAAACGAAGCATTTTTCAAAGGTTAAGAAGTCTGTCTTGATATCGGCAAGTATTTTTCGTGTGGGAGCTCTCACTTAATTTTTTTCGCATCTACGGGTCACGCGTAAATCTGTGTACCGCTATCTACCAGCCGTAAAGTAATACCAAATTCTGGTGCATTAGTAGTCAATTAGCATGATTTCGGACGGAGCTGCAGTGTTGGAATCTGAGGATGAAGTTATAGCTCGACATAGAAAAGAGGTCAGAGAGCTTACTGCCACAACCACAGGGCTGAAAAAGCAGGCTACAAAAGGCGAGAAGAAAAAGAAGAAGGAGATTCTTAAGCAAGTTGAAGAACTGGAGAAAGAGCTCAGTATTAGGCATCAGCAGGAGCTGTCAGAGGCACAGACACGCTCTACTTCTGCTGGTAGTGTGAACCCAGGGAATAACGACAGTGCTGGTGTGGAGGAAGAGGGAGACGAAGAGGAAGACGAATTCTCGCCGGAAAAGCTACTAGCCCAGCTAGAACTGGAGGAGACAAACCGAGATACAAGTTCGCTAAAAACGCAGGAGCAGGTACAGCAGCCAAGTGGGCCCAAGAGAAATAGACGAAAAGAGAAATTGGCTAAGAGACAGGAGGAGGCCAAGAAGTTATCTGAGGAGGCAGCTGCAGAGGCCGCAGTTCAACCTGATCTTCGAAAAATCGAGCTTGAGACTCTTGCTGCACTATGTAAAGCCCAAGGTCTCCAGCAGCATGTTATAGCTCCTGATGGGCATTGTCTTTTTGCATCAATTTCTGATCAACTGAGCAAACGACATTTGATTGATAAATCGGTACAGGATTTAAGATCGAACGCTGCACAGTACATAAGACAGAATCCAGACACATTTGTCCCGTTCCTATTTGATGAGAGCACTCTGTCCATACGTGAGATAGAGCCATATTGCGAGGAGCTGGAGAATACCGCAGTCTGGGGAGGCGATATGGAAATTCTGGCACTGGCTAACGTATATGACTGTCCAGTATCCGTGCTTTTTAGTGGGAGGTCGACTCTTAGGATAAACGAAGATGGCTCCAAACCGGAGCTCAAATTGGCATATTACAAACATAGTTTTGGATTGGGAGAGCATTATAATTCATTACGAGATTTATAGATATACATACAGCGTTGTGCTTTCATTTTAACTTATTTTTTTTTATCATTTTTTAGCTTCAGCTTCAGCATCAGCATCATCCACGTCTTTTGGAGCTTTTGACTCCTCATCTTCGCCGTCGACATTATGTGGATCTCCAACTATCTTCTTATTGCTGAAAAACAAAGTGCATAGGAAAGCAGCAAGTGTACATGCCATAGAAAAGTACATGACTTTCTGGAATGCCAATACAAAAGCATGGATAACCTGTTGACTAAGAGTAGGAGGAAGTTGTCTAATTAATTCAGGAGAATTGACCAGCGATGATATATCGATATCATCTGGAAAATCTGGAATTTGTTGAATCTGTGATTTGAAAACCACGCTTTGGATGGTCTGGCCAAGTGCGCTTCCGAGAACACCAGCAACTGCTCTAAAAAATGCAATCATCGAGGTAGCCATTAGCACGCCGCCGTTCTTTTTTGGAGCTGAGACTTGACAATTAAGTGTTATTGCCATGATAATAAGGCCAATCCCAACGCCTGGTAAGATAAGGAAACCGATTCTCTGGCCTACAGATGAATTTTCATTTAATAATGTGGTCAAGCCGAATCCAATTGACGCGACAGCAGTGCCAAATATCGCAAATGGCTTTGTTATACCGGTTTTCGATATAACACCCCCACCTATGATAGAGCAGATAACAACAGGTATAATCATCGGAAGCAAATCAATTCCAGAGTGCATTGCGTTTGCATCTAATACGACTTGGAAATAGACTGACAGATACAACACTGCAGCCATAAAAGCTGTAAACATGAAAGCCATGGCAAAACAACAAATCAAAACTGCAGGAATTTTTGCAACTTCTGCAGGTAGTAGGGGTACCTTAGAGAATTTAAAATTCCAAATTCCAAATATTATCAATAATACTCCACCAACAGTAAAGAAACTTATGACTATTGGAGAGTTCCAAGGATGGTCAATGCTTCCAAATGTAAGTGCTAGCAAGACCAAAACGAGTCCTGAGGCCAAGAAAAAAGTTCCAATATAATCTATCTTAAGTAGTTTCTCTTTGAGAGAGCCCTTTGGAAGAGGTGGGTTGAAAAACCAGAAAATAAAACCAAAGGCAACCGCGCCTATAGGCAAGTTAATATAAAAGCACCATCTCCAGCTGACATGAGTCGTAAATGCACCTCCAATCAGGGGGCCGACAACAGAAGCAATACCAAATGCGGCTCCTACCAAGCCTTGGAATATTCCTCGCTTTTCTATAGTGGTGATCTCCGTTAAAATAAAATAAACCATCACCTGTATTCCACCTCCACCGACACCAGCGAGCACTCGACCTCCTATGAGCATATTCATTGAGTTTGACAAAGCACACACCAGACTACCAAGCTCAAATAGAACAATTGCAACTAACATGGTATATTTTCGACCAAAAATTAAAGAGATTTTGCCCCAGCTCATAGTGAGCACAGCGAACGGCAGAAAAAACCCTGCGGCTATCCAGCTCACTTTACCAAAATCTCCGAATTTGTTTCCAACAGTTGACAATAGGGTGGCGACAATGGTTTGATCTAAAGCCACCAAGAACATGCACAATAGTAGGGACACTCCGCACAATATAAGGGGCGCGCCGTGTAATACATGGTCGCTCGCAGACGTTCCGTCACCGGCCTCTTCTACAGCATCAAGAATATCTACAATATCTGCAGAAGGTCTCGCTGAATGAAATTCCTCTTCGACAGTCATTTTTGGATAGTCATATAGGTTTAAAGGAGGATTTTGCCTTTCATTTATATATTTTCAGCCCTGTTCTCACTATGGACAATGATCGGTGGGTTCAATTGGAGGTGATGACCAGTTCGCCGATCAAACGTTCGGCCGACCGAAAAAGTAGTGTCAGACCCAATTTTCAGCCTTGCCACGCAAAGTACGATAAACTCTGAAGAATTATGAAGTGACGACCCGTTCAGTTTTCTGCCACCGAACGTAGTAAATGGAATTTGATGGAACTTCTTGGCGGTAAAAATACGAGATAACAATGTTTACAAATGAGGAAATTGAACATTCGAATGTGAGTTTCTCAAAACCAGACCAATTTTATGCTGAAACAACTTGTTTCAGTTGAATATTAAGAGATCAGTTAAACTTCCAGCAGTAATTTTGCCATTTGAACCAATTGACACTTGGGACATAGTAAGGGATTGATGAAACATGATGTCTGCCGTGGCTAGGCGTTAAATTATTCGTAAAAGAGCATTACATCACACGAGGACTGAAATTAGTATTCTTTGGACTGTTGGCCTGTTATTGGTTAAATTCCTAGCAGACTGGTCAATCCCTGAGCTGCCGTTGAAGCCACAAGTTTTGTTCAAAAAAATTAATTGAATTATATTCAGCAATAATTTCTATTTGCAACTTTGATAGTACAACGGCGTGTACTCGCTAAGTTGCCAGTCCTTCTCTTCAGCCAATACAGCCCTGCCATCATCTGCAACTGCTCTGGTATAAGACTCAAAAACCTCTGGCGGTAGGAGCCTGTCGTCGAAGATCAATAAGTTAGTTAGTTTTACCCACTTCTGGACGTATATAAAGACAGTAGAGAAAACGGCCGAGTATCAGAATTCTATTCTCCGAAACTCCATTTCTATATTGTAAAGTCTTTAGTGAAACGTCTTTAGCCTGCGACATAAGACTGCGAAAGCAGTCGTTCGGGAATATTTATCCCCTTTCGCTCAAGACAAAGAACAAGCGATAGAAGTACTTCTGACATATAAATAAAATCTCTTCGCTTCAGCCTGAAATTCCGCTTTAAGTAAGCATCATCCATGGACAATAGTTCCTGGTGATAAGAAACATGTTCGTAGGGGCTGCTCTCGCAACTCCTCTCCTCTGTCTCTGATCTCATCCAACACAACACCAACACCGATAGCGGTCTAAGGATATGCAAAGAGCAAGAGGTCGTCATAATTGATGTACGATCTTTCAGGGCTTGGGCTCATCCTTTTGTGCGTAGCTATGACTTTATACGGGATCGCGTCCCGCACACCAAAATTCAATTTGCTTGGACTTCGCGACAAAATTATAGTGAAACATATCACCTACTATCCATTTTTTTACTTTGGCAATATAAAATAATGTGCACTGCATAGATTGTGCAACTAGTGAAAATTGGAACTGCAACGAGTCTTTAGATTCTGGTATACTATTTCCACCAAAGCCCAAATGAAATCGATTACCGCTACCTCTCCGCTAGACACATTAGAAATCCTCTAGTCTGGGCCAACAAACCACATTTCTCTCAGTCTCCAGAAACATTATAAAATATGACAAAGCTACGAGTTGGTTTCATTCCAGAGCACTTCTCAACACCTCTGCAATTCGCAATTCAGAAAGGCTATTTTGCCGATGTCGGCTTAGACATTGAACTTGTTCTACAGCCGTCAGGAACCGGTCAATTGATCCAATCTTTTGACACGAAGAATATCGGTACGCTCTGCTGATTGATTTAGCTTCTGTCACTTTACTAATGAAGGCTCTTCAGATATCGCCATAGGTCTCACTGAGGGATTTGTTGCGGGTCTCGGAAAAGGCAAGGACTCATTCAAGATCGTGGGTACCTATGTGAAGTCCCCACTCTGTATGTATGGATTCCTACCCCGTTGATCAACTCGACGCTAACCGATCAGGCTGGGCTATTAGCACTGGCGCCAAAAGGGCTGAACTCAAGACTGAAGACGATCTTGAGAATGGTGTCATCGGAGTCAGCAGAATTGGAAGCGGATCGTATGTGATGCCCCACGTCCTTGCACAACAAAAGGGGTGGAAGAATGAGCTGAAGTTTGCAGTGCATGATACTTTCAAAAATCTACGTGATGGTGCGAACCATTCTGGCTCTGTTAGTCCATCTGATGCGTTTTTCTGGGAAGTGTTCACCACCAAGAAATTCTACGATAATGGCGAGTGCAAGCAGATTGGAAGTATATACACACCGTGGCCCTCATGGCTGATATCAGCTTCCTCAGATCTGGTGAGCTCGGAGACTGGAAGTAAGGTTCTTTCTGACTTTTTCGAGGCCATTAATAGAGGTGTCGCGTACTTTGACGCCCACTCCGACGAGTCAATTCAGTTCATTGCTGATAACTTGCCCTATACTGCCGAAGATGCAAAAGAATGGCTGAAGACTGTGGAATTCGTCAAGGATGTTTCTACTATTGATGAAGAGGCTGTCGTTGGCAAAACTGTATCGATTCTGCAGGGCGCCAAGGTTCTGAATGACGAGGCTAGTAAATTGACCTATCTCTTCAGGACCACTAAATCCTGATCATATGGTATGATTTAGACAATTAAATAGAGAATTGACTTTTTGCTGTGAGTTGATCGGCTCCGTTAACTGGCCCTGCCCAAACTTGGGTTCCTAATCATGACAGGCCGCTGAAAACTGTTGATTTAGATACTCAGAAAATTTATGTATCTTAGACACTAAGTTTTTCACTGGTCAGATTCAAAATCTTGGCGCTCGGCTTAAGAAGATAGTTCTGAGATTTTGAAATAAAAATGGATCTCAACTTGCATAAATAAGTTCCGCTTTTCGGTGATCGCCAATTTTTCGACTATCGAGAAGGTTTTTGAATCAACCGACAAATGATCTGCTTACGAGAGAAGCAGCCCTTTCTGACTGTATTGGCCAGACCTAGACTGGGCTCCAGTGGAATGGTTCGGCCTCTGAGCACCTCACGTTTCCAACTGAAAAGAAAGGATTCCGAAGACGGAGGGGGAGCTGCGGTTCTGCTAGGCCGGCCAGGAAACAACTTGAAAGGCGGGATAGTAGGGCTCGCAAATGTTGGAAAGTCTACTTTCTTTCAAGCAATTACCAATTCTACTCTAGGAAACCCGGCCAATTTCCCCTTTGCTACTATAGAACCTGCGGAGGCCAGGACAATTGTGCCATCACCGCGATTTGAGACCCTCTGCAAAGGTTACACACCGAAGCTGGAGACTCCTGCATCTTTAACTATTTTTGATATCGCTGGTCTAGTGAGAGGCGCGTCGAAAGGCGATGGACTGGGCAATGCGTTCCTGGCTCATATAAGGTCAGTGGATGGGCTCTACCAAATGGTGCGTGCATTTGATGATCCAGAAATCATTCATGTTGAGGAAACAGTTGACCCTGTGCGAGACTTGGAGATTATACGAGATGAATTAATGCTGAAAGATATGGCATTTGTGGAGAAACATGTAGAAGATCTTGACAAGTCGCTACGAAAGACGTCTGCCCATCTTCTCGACAGTAAAAAGCTGTCTCTGGAGACGGGTCGGAAGGTCTTGCAGTGGCTAGAAAGTGGGCATAGAGTAGCCAATGGAACATGGTCACCAGAAGAAGCCAAGGTAATAAACACAATGTCCTTGTTGACTGCGAAACCTTGCGTGTATATAGCAAATGTCAGCGAGGAAGACTATGCGCTTGGTATGCCTGACAACAGTCGACTGCTGGATATAGAAAAATGGGTAGCTGAGAACTCTCCTGGTGATGCAGTGATACCCCTAAGCGTGGGATTAGAGTCCCGATTAGCAGGTCTAAGTCAGGAAGCCAGGGACCAAGAATTACAGGAGCTTGGAATTGAGAGCGCCTTGCCCAAAGCGATAACCGAGCTGCGCCGATGTCTCAATCTGATTAGCTTTTTCACGTGCGGCGAGAAGGAGGTCAGAGAATGGACAATTCTCAAGGGCACAAAGGCTCCTCAAGCTGCAGGAGTGATTCACACTGATTTTGAGAAAGCTTTCATACAGGCCCAAGTCTCAAAGTATGACGACGTGGTGAGTGCGAACTTTCAGGAATCGACACTGAGAGCAAACGGCCAACTGTATCAAAAGGGCCGCGACTACGAGATGCAGGATGGGGACATTGTATTATTCAAAGTCAATAAGAATTGATTGGAGCCTAGCGTATATTCCTGTTCAAGTTAGCAAACTGGGGTTCCTAGACCATTCAACACACTCCAGAGTCTGGGCGCTAGAAATGTAAATCAGGAATTTAAAACAATTCTTCTCATGATAAATAATCGACGAGCTGGGTTTATAGCAGAGTCCGTAGACTCGAATTATCATCATTGCACTTCGTCCACGACGACTCGAGTAGTAGAGAGAACCATACCTTTTATTGAACCACCATCCATGCCAGAGGGGTGTGAAATGCAGTAAATTTTTCACTGCAGAACAAACCTTCCTCCTGATATAGTGAGTCGTCACGTGACGCGCGCCGCACGGCGTGGGGCTGAGGTTCGTGCGGCGACGACGCCCGGCCACCACCTCTTCCGCACTGTTGTTGTTATCGACAACCAAACAGCCAGCGTAAGCAGTACCGAATTAAACGGTCTTGACACCGGCAATACGATGGCTCGTGGGCGTGTCGTCAGCAGCCATATGGAGACACCCACGGGAAAACGTGAAATATTCGGCCGTGGTCGGATCCGAGTGTCTGGTCACCCCACAGTCCTGCTTTTACTGCTCATACTAAGATTGTTCCGGTTGACCGCCAGTCTGATAGAGTGGTGGGCCCGGGTCAGAGCATCTTATCGTCTCTGCATGGATGGGGGTGGGCTGCTGGCGGAATCCCGCCCAGCTGGTAGGGTTGGTGCCCGTATATAAATATTCCGGGGGTAGCCACCTTGCTGCCGGGATCGGTTCTGTACTTAATCAATCCTCGAAAAACCATGTCTCTTGAAGGTGTTCAAGTTCTCGCTGAGTTGGCAGCCGATGCCAGCAGCTTCGGTTCTCAGACTACCCCGCGCACTATTGTCAATAAGCAGGCGCTATCGTTTGTAGTGGGGCTGCAGCGGAAATTCAATCCGAGAAGAAAGGACCTTCTCGAGAAACGCGCACGTCGTCAAAAGGACATCGACTCCGGAAAGGACAAGCTCGAGTTTCTGGAATCCACAAAGAGTATCCGCGAGGACCCGTCGTGGAGCGGTCCCGAGATTGGTCCGGGATTGCGAGATCGAAGAGTGGAAATCACTGGCCCACCGGATCGAAAGATGATTGTAAATGCGCTGAATGCGGATGTTTCTACTTACATGAGTGATCTGGAAGATTCAATGTCACCCACATGGGAGAACGTCACGTGGGGCCAGGCGCACTTGTATGATGCTATCAGAAAGACAATCGACTTCACTGCTGAAAATGGGAAAGAGTACAAGGTCAATCGCGCGGGCGGTAGGAAGGTCCCCACTCTACTAGTACGCCCTCGGGGTTGGCATTTGGAGGAAAAGCATGTGTTGGTCGATGGCGAGCCACTGAGTGGGTCAATATTCGACTTTGGGCTTTATTTCTTCCATAATGCTAAAGCCCTCATTGAGTCTGGTAGCGGGCCCTATTTCTACCTGCCAAAGATGGAGTCCCATCTGGAAGCGCGACTTTGGAACGACATATTTAACGAAGCTCAGATCCAGCTGGCAGTTCCCGCTGGAACTATTCGGGCCACTGTGCTAATCGAGACTCTTCCTGGTGCTCTTGAAATGGAAGAGATTATCTATGAGCTTCGAACTCACTCGGCGGGTCTCAATTGTGGCCGGTGGGATTATATATTCTCGACCATCAAAACACTGCGAAATGATCCAAAGCACATTTTGCCTGATCGAGGGGACGTTTCAATGACTGTTCCCTTTATGGCTGCATACGTCAAGCGTCTTATCGAGGTATGCCACCATCGCAAGGTCCATGCAATGGGCGGAATGGCCGCGCAGATTCCGATCAAGAATGATGCACAAGCCAACGAGGCTGCAATGGCCCGGGTGAGAAATGATAAGCTGCGCGAGGTCAGGGCAGGCCATGATGGTACATGGGTGGCTCACCCTGCCTTAGCTGGCATTGCCAACGACATCTTCAATGAATATATGCCTGCAGAGAATCAGATCAACTACCACCCTGAAACGGTAGCAGGCCATGCTCCGGTTGTCGCAGCCGACCTTGTCAACACAACAATAGAAGGAGGCAAAATCACAGAGACTGGTATCAGGAAGAATATCTACATTGGTCTGTGTTACATGGAAGCATGGCTGAGAGGAATCGGATGTGTTCCGATCGACTATCTCATGGAGGATGCGGCAACTGCCGAGGTGTCTCGTTCACAGCTTTATCAGTGGGTCAAGCATGGAGCGCACACCGCAGACACTGATGCTAAAATTACCCCTGGGCTGACTAGTAAAATACTGGACGAGGAGGTGTCAAAGCTCATCTCGGCCTCTGGGCCAAAAAACAAGTTTCAACTTGCTGCTGACCGGTTCCGCCCAGAGATCACTGGCGCGAACTACTCTGATTTCCTGACAACACTTCTCTATGATGACATTATCGACCCTCTTCACAAATCGATTGATCTTGACTCGTTGTTATAGTTCACAGCCACTTTTGTTTCCGGCTTTATTTTATAGTTTGCATAGTCTGGGATAAAAAACCTTATAGTTACTCGATTCCGAAAGTTTTACAACTCCAAATCAGAAGTTTCACTGCCACTCCTTCTAGAACCTATAGAGGTTTGCCTTGTTAAGGTTTGAAACGGCAAATCTGCAATCATTTTCTGTGTCTCGACACCTGGAAGTCAAGTGAGAGATCGGACTGCAGAAATTAAAGCACCTGAGCGTCGCAAGCAAACCCCGATGTTCTACGGTTTGTAAGTCTAACTGAGATTAGCTCCTACTCAGAAGAATAGAAACATTTATAATGAAATAATGCCTGTTCCTGTCAAACCAGTAGTACACCCAAACGCTGAATCCGGTAGTGCCAGCACGGGAAGCCCCTATCAGGAGGCGGCGGGCGACCACAGATAATATATGGCAGAGTAGACTACTATTACGCTTTTTCTCTACATATCTCTCTTTCTCTCGTCAAACGTATTTATATAGCTTCAGGCAGTAATGACCGTGATGAGCTTAAAAAGGTCATCGGGGTTGACTTATATGCATAGTAGTAGTAGTAGTAGTAGTAGTAGTAGTAGTGGTAGTAGTGGTGGGTTGAGAGTATTAAACACTTCAGGGCAATGTGCGTGAAACGACACTAATTCAACTTAGAAACACTCCACATAAACAAAACACAACACACAACCCCTTCGATAGACGGCCCAGGTCCCTGTTTACCCCTTTACTTTGTTTTCAGAACACGAACCGCCAACGATCCACTCCTGGTGATTCAGCACTCGGATTTCTTGCACCGTTTGTTTGCTATAGGCCCTTCTTCCGTACGTTTTTGGCCCGAGTGTGAGACCCGTTCGGCAGCGGAGACCGAAATTCATTTGTAACAGGGTCACCATATAAGTGGCTAAGTGGACGTCCAAGAAACAAACAGATCATTTCACACACCCGCTATCGCACAACACTGGACCAGCTCGATGAATGGTTCATCGGTAGCGTCATCGAAAAATGGCGTTGAGCCGGGCTTTATTGGTGTTGTTGGTGCGCCCGGGCCTGGCTCTTCGAATACTCCGGTGCCTCAGCTGAACCCGTCGTCGCCAGAAACACCGGTCAGCTTCGATGGGAACGGTACCAGCAGTGAAAATGAGAATTCAAGCGATAACAACGACGGGCCGGGGGTAGCTGCTATCCTGGAAGAAGAAGATTATGATGAGATCCGCGATATCGGCGGTAGCAGCGGCCACGCACCAGGAAGCCGGCCCAGGTTCGAATCTGTGGGTAGTATCAATCAGCTCAGCCAATATGCAACCTTGGTTGAGCATCCAGGACACGAAGAACAGCTGCAGCATCATCATGCGGGTCCGTCAAGATTGAACGGCGGCGGGAATGAGCCGGATTCTGAGTATCCGTATTCGATAAGACTCACACCGTTTGTGGACCATTCCAGTAACATGCCAGGGTTCTACGTGGGCGCCGTGGAGCGTAAGGCCAAGCCCGGTGTTACGATAAGGGTCGGAAGATACACCGAGAAGAAGGACGACGCATCCAAAGCGAACCCGGATACAGCGCCGATTGTTTTCAAGTCCAAGGTGGTGTCGCGTTTGCATGCAGAGTTTTTTGTCAATAATGATACGTGGTATATCAAGGATGTCAAGTCATCCTCTGGTACTTTTGTCAATCACGTGCGACTGGCCCCTGCGTGTACCGTCTCGGAGCCGTTTGCTATCAAGGACGGCGATGTTTTGCAGCTGGGAATGGATTTTAGAGGAGGATCCGAAGAAATATACAAGTGCATCAAGGTTCGAATTGAACTCAACAAAAGTTGGCAAAAGAGAGTCAATAACTTTAATATCAATGCATTATCCAATCTAAAGAAGATATTTACTGATGGGAGCAAGCCGGATCTACAGGAATGCGCCATCTGCTTACTGCCCCTGGCACCGTGCCAGTCGCTATTTATTGCCCCATGCTCACACGGATGGCACTATAAGTGCATCCGACCACTAATTGTTAAGTCATATCCTCATTTTTTGTGTCCCAATTGTCGGTCCATGTGTGACTTGGAAGCCGACGTGGAAGTACCTGATTTATCGCATTTGTCCGTTGGAGGATCATAGACATCATCATCATTACTCTATTATTTTATTTTTAATTTATGTGGTCGTTTGGAAAGTCAACTCATATCATGGTCATTTATATTTGTTATAGCTCTGTTTTTTTTTTGGTTATTGCTTTCTTTAGCTCTTTTCTTTTATGTATTACTATTTATCTAAATATTATCAGCATTCAATCGCCAAAAGTTGAAGGAAATCAGATCAATTAATAGATCCTGGAGTTCTCGCTTTGCATCGGGATTTCTCCAGACCTGATGAGGCCCATCAAGGATCTTCCAGGCGACATTCCGCTTGGTGAGTTGAGTCAGTAGACGCTGTTTCTCACTCCATTCGTGATCTTGGGATATAGATTTAGAAGACGATACAACAGCAACTGGTGTATCATCAGGAATTATGGCATCTGCAGCACGAAGGTCATATTTAGTCATGGCACGCGCCGAAACTTGCTGCTGCAGTCGTGCTTTGAGATACCGGCCGCTGTATCGCTGGGCATAGCCGTACATTCGATCCGCTGGGCCCTTGTGCGATACAAGCCAGCTACTCAATCTTGGAATGCCTAATGGAGATAGAACGCCCTTGAGCCAAAACTTGAAACCTTGCCACACAGTCGAATCCCTCAGAAAGAGATCTTCGTGAAGCGCATCAACCAGCAGCAGGGAGTGGATCTGGTGAGGATGCTTCGACGCAAATACTCTAGAATAAAGTCCACCTGCTCCGTGAGATATCAATAGATACGACGTATTAGAGTTGTCTGGCAGACCAGACTCCAGAGCCTGAGAAAGAACATCAGCAGCCATGCCAGCTGACAGAGGAGAAGGAGCATTATCCGAAAAGCCAAACCCTGGGCGGTCCCAGTAACATACTCGTCCAACTTTGTTCAGATGATAAAGCTCCATGACCCACGAAGAAGCCTCCTCTGCAGAGCCTGTCTGGCCCCCTTCGATCAATATTGTTACATTTGAGTTGCCCGCATAGTCATTGCAGTATAAATGAACATCGTATCTACCTCCTTCAACAGAGATCATTCTACCCGGAGCCTGCAGTTTAGAAGTATCCCACGTTTCGAGGATAATATCCAGAGTCATCAGAAATACCACCGCCAGCAGAGCGGTCCGGAGAATCAGAGAGATGAAAACGTTGAACCACTCCTTAAGGGTTCGACGAGTTTCTCTTCGACCCGTCAGCCGTAGTTCTTCCCGAGACTTACCCCAGTCGACTATTCGGTCTGCCAGGGTGCCCAGGAACACTACCATCGTGGCGCCGACAGCAGTAATAATTGCAACATAGCCCTGGCGGTGTCTGAGGGAAGGCACTGCGAGAATGAAAATAGAGTCTATTGCAAGCAAGCCTGTTGTTGTAAACCCGACTATTCGATCGCTCATGGAGGGAACGACGAAGAATAGCAATGAGATGAGCACGCTGCAAAGCGCAAGCAACGTTAGGTCCAGCTCGAGAAACCCCGAGCCTCGAGTATCGACGATAGCCAACGACACAAACGAGTTAATAAATAGAAGAACAAACCATACAGCCGAAAGGAGTCCCGCTGTTACAAGCACTCCATGAAGGACCCGAACCCACCCTACACTATATGGGGTCACACGGGGATCATCAGGATCCAGCAACGGGGCCCTCTCATCCACGTAGTGTGCTGCGTTAGGCCGCCTTTCATTGCGTATCTCTCCAGGAGGAGTATGGTCCTCTCCTCTCTCCGAGTCGGCCGCTTGTACTATGTCCTGACTAGGCATGGAAAGCAGTTGTGTGGTTGTTGTGATGGATTGTGTGATGATGTTCTTGGTTGCGGTCGAGCTTAAGTTAGTGGTTTTGCTTTTTCACTTTGCAGCATAATACGTGCAGATCACCCTTGTAGATCTCAACATGCCGACTCGAAAACTATTAGTGGGCATCATGTATCAGCATGTAGGGTCCTTGAGGTGAACAACAGCTCTTTCGACGAATCTTCAGACGAATCTACTGAGGGACACTGTTACGACACAGAGAAATAGTACTGCTTCAGGGCCGAAGCTTGGGTTCGGTCTGCTGCCTAGCCGTATGTGCTGCTCTCACCCGCAAACCATTGGCCTTCAGCGTCTAGCAGTTGCCTGGAATACAAGCACAGTAAGGAACGGAAGCCTAGCAGTTATCTCTGAGCGTGTCTGTTAGCGGAGTAATCAGAAGCATGCGCGAGCTATCGACCCAGACCGTATTTCCTCACCATGGTGATCTCAGACCAGCCTATCTCGTGATAATTAACGAGCGACTTGCAAACAAAGCATGCTTATTAAAAACAAAGCCACTCAACTATACTGGCCTCTCAGCGCATTTTGGCTCGTAGTCGGTCAAGCAAGTCGGAGGTTGTTGGGTTTTGCCGATAGTCGGACATACCTCGGTAATGACAAAACCTCAACTATAGAGGAAACTAGAAAAGCCAGTTTAATTCCTCGACAGCTGTTAGTTGTCAAAACCACAGACACCATGTCGGCATATATTCCTCCTATAGCAGTCCTCACGCCACGTATCACTAGGCTATTGGGCTGTAATCCCGGAAGGTTCACTCTCCAGGGAACCAATACATATCTCATTGGCACGGGGAAGCGGAGGATACTACTGGATACTGGTGAAGGCAAGGACGAGTATGTTGACCTTCTGCGGGATTACCTGAAGGTCACTGGAATCGAGGTGTCGACTGTACTTCTCTCACACTGGCACCTGGACCATACTGGGGGTATGGGGAACCTGACGGGTGTTTTCGACGCACGGGCCGATGTGTTCAAGGCTCCTAGCAAGCGAGACGAGGATATAGGAAGCATATTGCACGGTGTTCAGCCTATTGAGGATGGCCAGGTATTTACAACCGAGGGCGCTACTTTAGTTGCTAGGCATATGCCGGGACACACCGACGATCATATTGTATTCTGGCTCGAAGAGGAGAATGCTCTCTTCAGCGCAGATAATGTGCTCGGAGAGGGCACTACAGTGTTTTCAGACCTCCGTCAGTACCTTGACTCGCTAAGAAGGATGAAGGAGATTGGTATGAAACGAATTTATCCCGGGCACGGGCCAATTGTCGAGGAAGGCGAGGCCAAGATTGACGAGTACATCAGACACAGGATGGAGCGAGAACAGAGCGTCGTGGATATTTTAAGTGCCAGTGCCGCTGCGTTGACTACTGAGGAAATCACTTCCCAGATTTACACCGACACGCCCGCGAACCTGTTGGATGCAGCTGCCCGAGGTATCCGAAGGCATCTAAGTAAGCTCAATGAAGATAACAGAGTTGCATATAGTGATGGGAAGTGGGCCATGTCGGGTTCAAAGCTTTAGGAAGTAGCGGTATTCTATGCCAAAGAATCTCGTGTTGTCATTTATATTATGTCTGCTGGTCTTATTCTGATGTTTTTTTCTTCTTCTTCTTCTTCTTCTTTATTTCGAGTTCTAGTTAAATCACTTGCTATCCTTTGCTCGCTTAAACAATAGTATATGTGGTTCCGGAGTATGCGTCTCGTAGTGCTCCCATCCTAGACTTTGCGTGATGCCCAGGCCACGCCATTCCTCTTCCAGCAGTATGCGTAGAGTTCCAGTATCCGGGTTGAAATAATCCCGTGGAATCACTTTGAGCATGTTCTTCGGCAGGATGACATGCCTGATTCGTTGTTAGCAACTGGCTCCCCCCCACCCGCGCGCTGCTTGATATATCCAAGCCCGAATGCAAAATCAAACGCTTCTTACCTATATTCATAAAAGTCATCCGAGTATCTAGTCACAGCCTCGCATTAGAATAACAGCGTCCTCGAGACCCGTCCTCCGACGCCGGAGTATTATCTGCTTACCTTCCAGAGTAATGTATTAGATCCTGATATTCCTCCAAACGCGAGCGTTCAGAAGAGGTAAGTAATCTTGGCCCCATACGACGAGCAGCGTTGCGTGATCTCGTGCGTGTTAATAAATTGCGCGTCGAGCGAACTAATTTGCTAATGAATCGTTTAGTTGAATGGAGACCTCGTTTCTGTCAAATTGAGGTCCGTTCTTGGTTGTGGTTTGAGTTTTCCAACCGCTGCCGCGACAGCTAGGATCGTCACCATAACAACCTGGCGTATAAAAATACAAACACAACAAAACTATAACTTGAAGAGATCAAACTAACGTACAATACTGAGAATCTATCCGCCATAGATTAACGGCAAAGGGAAGGACAACACAACAATAAGAGGAGGAGGGAAAGAAAGAGAGCAAGCTACAAGGAAGGAGAAGGCAGAATACCGAGCCGTCGATTTTCTACCCTTGTCACATATTTTTGAAGAAGAAGAAGCATCAGCCGTCATACGTGTCTCATATCGAATATTGACGTGTAAACAGCGCGTGAGCGCGTGTGGAAATTGTTTAAAATAAAGAGGGTCATTTTCCCCGCGTCCCAGGGCTGATTTCATTGTATATTTCTGGTGAGATCAAATGAACTCGGTGGTTAATACCTCGACATCTTCTACTGATGATGCGGCGGTTTCATCAAAGCCACCACTATTTATTGGCATAAATCTACCGGCCAAGTATGGAGTTTCGGATAACTCTGTGGTTGAATCTGCTCTGGATCAGGGATATGACATGGTGACTGCTAGGATCACCTCCAGAAAGTATCGGAAAAGGATCCAATCCCTGTTTCAGGAGCTAGAGCAGACTAGTAATGCCAGCCCGCTTTTTCAAATGGACGACTCCCCATCTCCCCACCAGAGTCCTGATCTGGGTAACAGCAATCGTGCGCCCTCTGCAGCAAGGACATCGGCCGATGCCGGCTCGTTGTTCGAGGCCCAAGTCCCGTCGCCTGAACTGGAAGATGTGGTCATTCACCCCGGTCATCATGTCGCAAATACTATTGGATTAGCTGCACCCTGGGTGGAGATTGATTCGAAAAACCCGCGCGTTGCAAACTTATCTCTGCAAGTTCTGCAGCTGGAGATAAATTATGCTTCGTTCTGCGGGTTGCCATACGTGGTCATCTCAGGACCCAAGCGACGTACAAATGTTGCTCAGTATGCGCAAGCGTTAAATACTTTACTACGGCAGGCTCCGCTAGTGAAGATATCGATCCACTTGCCATTCACTGAGGAATACACTCGGTCGTCATCAGGAAATATTTCTCCCCCTTCGGATGTTATGAGTATCTGGGAAGTATGGAACACGATTCGGGAAATCTGTGGCTATCCAGTTAACCTTTCAGTCGCCCTTCAAGTCCCGCGGTATATGCAGCTGGATCATATCATATCGCGCTGGTTTGCTGAGCCTGTATCTATGCTGATAGTCTCATCTAAGGTGTTTGTGGGTAATCCTAAGGGGTTTCCAGTACTAGGCAAAAGTATCCAGAATCTTTTGTTCAAGTTTTTCCGAAAGTCGCCCTTTCTCATCTTAGAAGATCCCGTGAACTCTCCGTTTGCAGGTGGGGATCTTGCATTTCTTTTGTATTTACGTCATTTGCATGAGGTCTTGCCAGAGCCAAGTGTAATTGAAACATTTGCTCAGGGATACACAGATGTTTTGCAGAGTCCGTTACAGCCATTGACTGATAATCTAGATAGTGCTACTTATGAGGTTTTCGAACGGGATCCTGTAAAATACAACCAGTACGAAAAGGCAATATTCCATGCTCTATCAGACCGACCTGGTAAAAATATTGTACTCGCAGTTGTTGGGGCAGGCCGAGGCCCCCTGGTGGAACGAGCAATTAATGCTGCTAATGCTGCGAATAGGACTCTAAAAATATATGCTGTGGAGAAGAACCACAGCACCTATGTGCATTTATCTAAAAGGCAAGCGTGTGAATGGCGAGATTATTCTGTCAGTGTGATTCGCGGGGATATGAGAACGTGGAAACCTCAGGAACAGATTGATATCTTGGTTAGTGAGTTACTTGGTTCTTTTGGGGATAATGAACTGTCACCAGAATGCTTAGATGGCGCCCAGGCCATGCTGGACCCATATGATGGTATCATGATCCCTTCGTCATATTCAGCGTACATCGAACCTGTATTTACCCCTAAGCTTTATTCAGCTGCCTGCAACAGTCCACCGGGCGCAAATTCGGCCGAACGAGATATCTCTGGTGCATCACACTCTCAGCCTTATATGCCGGGAGGCATTCAAAATTCCAAGGGCCTTAATACCCCCTATGTGGTCCTTTTCCAGCAAGCAGACAGGATTTCTACAACGGGAACTGTGATGGCCTGGAAATTCTCTCATCCAGCCGTAGCACAGCTTGAGAACAATCAGCATAATATTCGAAAATGCAGGGAGACATTCTCAATTCCTCATAAGAGTGTCATTCATGGGATTGCTGGCTATTTCGAGTCAGTTTTATACAAAGATATTTGTCTATCGACACGACCTGAGACAATGGAAGAGAAGTCACAAAACATGGTCTCATGGTTCCCGATCTGGTTTCCTTTAAACCATACTCTGACTCTGCCAGATGATTCTGAGGTTGATATCTCGATGTGGCGTATGACTGATGACCGCAAGGTCTGGTATGAATGGACGGTTGAGGCGTTTTTGGTTGTATCCCCCGCTTCTTCTGCACAGGCTAGTGGTGCTGACGAAAAAGCACGAAGTAAACGTAGAATCCGTATTGGAGCCTCTGCTTTGCATAATGTAGGAGGACACTCTAGTTCTATGATATTAACTTAAGTGATGAAATTAAAGCTAATTCAATTGTAACTCTAATAGCATACATTTTTTCAAAAGCTGATAAATTAACATAAAAATTATGAGAGAATTAAATACAATAGAATAATATAAGGGGAGGAGGACTACGCGCTAGATTTGTCCCAATTGTCGACATCAGATCCTCTGGAAAACCGCAAAGAATTCCTGTTCTTTGGCGAAGTGGAGGTAGATGAAGAGAAAGAAGGGGTCTCACGGCCTAAGGGTGGGGATGCTATAAACATTGAATGTCGCTTCGCGCCTTCAATGGTCTCATTAGCCTGTTCCATAACTTTCTGAATTGAGCGGTTGAGCTCATCGTTCTCCATAGCCTTTTCTTCAAGAGAAATCTTGAGGTCTTGGAGACTTGTTTCCAGCGCGGCTATGAGACGTCTGCCTCGACGATTATCGCGCTCTAGTCCAGTGACCTGTTTATCGAGTTGGCGACGACTTGCCTGGTATCCCTGGACCTGACGCTGCAGCTCATCTCGCTCAGTTTTCACACTTTCTAGCTGATCACGAGCATTATCCAGTTCGGATTCTATGGCCTTTTGAGTTGTAGCAATCGGCTCAAGCTCTGCCAGCTTTTGGTTGACAGCATCTAGCTGTTTGAGCTTCTCATTAATAAATACTTCCTTTTCCGTCAGCAATCTCCGCTGAGTAATAAGGTCCAATCCATCTGATTCTAACTTCGTCTTTGCAGAAGATTGCTCTTTCTCCAGTCCGGAGATATGGCTGCTGAGTTTACGCAGTTCCTCCTCTCGGGCATTCAATAACTTTTGATAATTCTCCTTTTCGTTTCTCAATGAAGAATTGTCGCCCTTAAGAACCGAAATTTCCGTCTGTAGGCTAGTGATAGATTCCTCCTCCAGGCGAGCCTCCAGTTCGGCAATCTGAGACTGATATGATTTGATCTTATCATTATCTTCTGCCAGAGTAGCGGTTTCATTATCTGACATATTTCCAGAAGAACTCTTGTGCCCCAAGTGGTGAGAGTCGTGCGACTTTATAGATAGAGTATCCTCTCCTCCATTAGTACTTCCGCCATCTTCATGGCCGGCAGGAGATTTCAGAAGCTTTATTTGAAGGGACTCTTTCTCTAAGCGCTCTCTTTGCAGTGCCTGTTCCAGGGTACGAACCTGCTCTACCAGATCCATTTCCATCTGCCGCTCTGCCTTTTCCTGCTGAAGGACCTCCTCAAGCTCGCTGATTTTTGACTTCAGCTCTTCTACTCGAGAATTCTGAAGTCTAACCATTGCCGGGTTTGCTCGCATTACTGCTGCACTGCTTGTACGAGATGTAGGCCGCTTAACAACTTGTGATCGCTGTCCGGCTCTTGAGGCAGGTCGCGGCGATGAAACCGACGAAAATGAAGACGGCGATGTACTCGATAACGAGGGAGACTTTGCTTCTCGGATTGGTGCCGGTGGAGGCCCAGAGGGTGGCCCGCTGGCAGGCGAACTGCTCATCAATGAGGGGTTAAAACTTTCACGCCGCCGGGCCTGAGATATTTGAGCTGCTGTAGAAGAGGTACTAGTCTTGAAATCAGAGTGCCTTCTTGTGACAGGATAAGCACTGGTACCACTGCTTCTCGGGTTTCCAGTCGACGACGTGAGAACACCACCACCACCGCTAGCTGGTGGTGGTGGAGGTGTGGAGCTCATCTTAGGGAAGAATACCGAACTATCACTGGCGTCTGACTTTGTATGCTGGTGGTTATGCGAAGACATAAGTGACTGCATTGACGTCCGAGCCTCCGGAAGAGACTTGTTGGACCGGAATACTGATGAAAACGCTCGAGACGTACTACTTGAGGTTGGTTGCTGTTTCAAGTCTTTGGCCTCCTTGGCTCGAGATGCCACTGTTGACGAAGACAACCTTGAAATCAGTTCCGAGACTCTAGTTCGTCTCTTTGGTATAGCAGAAGCCTTCTTTGCAGCAACTGTTCCGGACAGAGGTGACGACCTTGCGACTGGTATCTTGGATTCCATTGGCGAAGATATGACCATTGTTGAGCCAGCCATGGATTATGAAAACGGCTGAATTTCAATGAACGAGAAAAATAAAAAATGTCACGGAACAAGAGTGTCACGTCTTTCGTCCGGGACGTGTTTTCTGGCGTTAAAAGCTGGTGATATCCCAGTGCTGCTTTTACCTACAGCTGGTTAAATTATTTTTCAGGGGCTCGAGGAGCCCAGATCGTTGTTTGGTTTACGAAACCGCGAAAAGCAATTATGACAGGCTCCAAATATGGTAGCCCGCCACGCGTTCGCGCCTTTTAGTGTTGGCGTCGTGACTGTCGGAAGGATGTACACGAACACAAAACACTGGCCAAGGCAGTGTAAGCTGAGCTTAAACGAAAGGAAGTTAGAAGGGGAAGAGAAACACCACCAGTGGACGAGGTGCGAGCTCGCGCTGGTCTTATAGGAACTTTGCATATATTGTGCTTATTTTGTTTTGTCCATAATAAAATATTTATTCGAAGCAATAGAAGCCGATCAGTGCGAGGATCCTCGCACTAGCATATTCAGTGTCCAGCATTTGGGTCCCGGGAGTAGGCTTCAAAGCGCGCGCTAAAGCCAAAAGCCAGCTTTAGCGGCATCGCTGGAATAGAGGCATTCAGGTTATGATGCGTAAGACGTGTCGTTTTAGTGTTGGGTTCATTAGTTAAAAAGGAAACCTCATACATTGAGGACGGGGAGAGGTAGACGATGGCTGGTCCCATTGTGGAATAGAGTTTTTCAGGGGCAGCATTGACCAGGGCAGTACGCTTGAAAATTCTCGGTAGCTCGCATACTGCTAAGCCTGTCAACTCACGGCATCACACGCATAATCGATCCCATTGTTCTTGAGAATAATAGCCCGACAGCCTGCACTACTGGTTATTACATACAACCGAGTGCTTTTTTTCACTCAGATGTTGAGAATCATCTTCACCTGGGAGTTTTTTTAGGCTTGTGGTTGACCATCCTATTTAGGTGTAGGCGAGAAACCTTAATCTGTATCTTTGAAACAGATTGAGCACTGGTACCAAACCTTAATATCTTTGAGAAAACAAGAACAGCCCTTCCTTGTTCCTCTTCGGTCTTCAGTTTTTCTACGGAGTTACTACTCTGAAGGGCGATTTTTGTTTATTTTTTTTTGAACTGACGATCGCCCGATGCCAGGACCCGTCGATTCAGGGGGTGTATGCATATCACTACAAAACAACTACTAAGCGAATAAGAAGCTAAGAGAAGACTGGGGAGACTTTTTTTTTTTGGTCTCAATATCTAATGGGGGTAACATGAAATGTATAATAATATATTCACAGAAAAATTAATTCTAAACGATAACAAAAATAATATAACAAGAAATTAAAACAGAAAAATAATAATAATAATATTTATTGCTCTTGCATCGTCGACAGTGCAGAAACATACTCCACAGCTTTGGCCTTCACATAGTCGGATGATTTCTGGTCACCAAACTTCTCTTCATATGCAAGCCACTTTGTGAAGAAAAATTTAGCCTGTTTCCGACTCAGCTTGATAGTAATGACTCGTTGAAAGAGACGCTCAATATTGTCCTTGTCCTGTGACTTTATCTCATGATCAATGTAAATACTCCACAAGTCAATTCTTCGAGGATAGGAGCTGACCAGACCTTCGAAAAGCGTGCGGCCCCTCTCTGCATCACCGTTACTGTACTCGAGATGAGCGAATTTCGTAATAACTTGCTTGTGCTCAGGAGCAGGAAGGACTTTGAGAGCGCGATCAAGCAGAGACCTCGCTTCAGATGCATCCTTATGATCAAACAAGAAAGTAGCATATGTGATCCACAGCTGAATGTCCTCAGAGCCGAATTTCTTCGTGGCTCGATTAAAGAGATCCTTTGCCTTTTCGGCCTTGCCACTCTGACTGTAAATGTTGGCGAGCTTGATGTGAATTGTCTTCGAATCCATGAACTGGATCGCTTCCTTGAATGTTTCCTCAAGAGTGTGCTCAGTACCAAAACTATTCTCCAAGTTGAGCAATCCAATCCAAACATTCAGCCTTTCCTGTTCTTCTCTAAAATTGATGGTCTTGAGAGCTCTTTTTCCAATTTCACGAGCTTTATCGACCTCACTGAGCTGCAACTGGAATGCCATGAAATTCATCCACAAAATTGAAGAATTTGGAGATCCTACGAGAAGACGCTCAAAGTCAGCAACTGACTGAGGAAGCTTAGTGTTGAGCGTTGCAGTCTTGTCCTCCACAACGCTGGATTTCTTTCGACGCTTTGACTGTCTTTCCTCAGCGGCATCTTCATCTTCAGAGTCCGAGCCGACAGATTTGGCTTGATCTAAAATGCTTGCCGTCCAGTCAAATCCAACACTAAGGCCACCACCAGACACTGGTTCAGATTCTTCAATCTCATCGTCAGAATCATCATCTTCTTCTTCTTCTTCATCATCTTCTTCTTCATCATCGTCCTCATCAGCGTTACCAAATTCAATTCCACTATCATCGCTACCACTTTCATAATCGTCCATCTCAATATCACTATTATCACCAAAGTAAGAAGCCTTCATACCAAGAGCCAGACGCTTTTTTTCAGTATCAACCTCCAAAACTTTGACCTTAACTTTGTCACCCTCAGAAAATACCTTTTTCAGATCATAGAGCGGTACATCAGCAATCTGAGATTTATGACAGAGACCACTAACTCCATTCTCTAAACGCACAAACACACCATATTCCTGCACTGACTTGACGACTCCTTCATGTACTTCATCGACCTTAATATCAGAGAGATGCGAGCCCGACTTCCTATCCGCAATCTTGCCAGTAATAACAGATTCCTTTAATGTAAATTCAACTTTGTTCTTTTCAATGCTCAGTACCTTGCCCTTAACAACATGTCCAACCGAGAAATACTTCTTCCAATCGCTCAAGTACGAATCAGAAAGGTTTTTGATCTGCACTCGAGCAACAACATTGCTAGACAAACTTACAAACAGACCGGAATCAGCAACATTCTTGATATATCCACGAACAACATCACCAGGAGCCAGGCTGTCTATAGAACCGATATATTTATCCACAGGTGTCTTGCCCGTACCAACGCTCACCTGAGACTCACGAAGTGTGACGTAGATTTTCTTGTTGGCTTGATCCACCCCGATAACCTTAGCTTTGACCAGCTCATGCGCCAGGAAAGTAGATGTGATATCATCAACGTACTTATCGGCAATATCACATAATGCTGCAATACCAACTACCTGGCCTCCCAGCTTCACTAGCAACGATTGAGTATCACCCTTAAGAACCACACCAGGCAAAACCTTGCCAACCTCAACATCCTCGAATCCTGCAATGGGGTGCTGGCGAGAAGAGAGTTTCAGTATATTATTCTTTCCATCAGCCTCTAGCACTGTGCACAAAAGAGCACGTCCCACAGGATATTCTTCTTCCAAGGAATTTGGCACATCATCGCTCAGATCAAGTAAGGAAATACGGCCACGCATAGTAGGAGACAGATTAACCCATGCATAATCAGTACCAATATTATTGATGAATCCTACCCATTTCGTGCCGAGATTAGTATCCTCCAATGTCAAGCCGTGGTGAGGTTTTTCCAGATCGCCCTTTTTGGCAGACAACTCCAGAACGATATGAGTTGAAGCTCTATGTGAAATTGGCAAGAATCTATGACTCCTTGCATCATGGTATCCAATGATCTTAACCTTGAGCACTTGTCCTTTCTTGAACTCTTCAAGTGGTCTCAGAGGGTTCTTGATATCCTTGAACGAGTCAAAAACCTGAGACACATCGATCCGACCCTGTTTCTCGCCAACTAGCACGTTAAGCTGAGTTTCCTTCACAGATACAATCTTGGCTTCAGCAACTTTACCAGGGACAAGTTCGCTTGTCTCAGCTGGCGAGGCATCTCCGGTCTTCAAAGTCAGCTGAAATCGAGAAGTGGCATTATCAACCGCAATCACACGGCACTCCAGCGACTGGAACGGCCTGTAATGGTCCACTGGATTAGCAATGAACTGATCAGAAAGATCCTGCTTCAATGCCAGCCCAGTCAAGCTATTCGCAAAGCCGATAAAAACGCCCTTGATTGTGACACTCTTTACAAACCCACGAAGCTTCTGGCCAACTTCAATATCCTCAAACTTGGAAGGCAGCAACCCATTCTCTGCATCCTCCACAAGAGACTGTTTCGCTGACAACGTAATATACCCCTTTGAGGCATCCTTCTCTAGAACTACCAGCTTTTGTTCCACATTAGATCCAACTTTGAGACTCTTCAGTACAGACTTGACTTTGTTGAGCGAATCTGAAAGATGGTTTAATGCAAGAACACCTCTTACCCCATCCACATCAAGAATGGCACCAGACTTGTCATTCTTCTCCACTACAGTACCGCTAACTATCGAGCCAGGCTTTATCACAGCAATGCTATCCGAAGAATTGGTCATACGACAGGAAACCATAAGCTTCTCTTCCTCTGGATCTACACTCAAAACTCTGACAGCGACACTCTGACCAAGACGAAAATGATCCTTGGGGTCCTTAATAAATGCCTCACTAATTTCACCAACTGGTAAGTAACCCCTAACACGCCCAAAAAACTCCACCACAGCACCTCTAGCCTTAAAAACCAAAATCGAACCAGGAGTCTTCATACCAACCTTGGCATCCTCGAACTTGGAGATAATCGAGTCCTGACTGTGAACCAAAGACTTTTTAAGCGTAAGCCAAATCTTGCGACGCTCGTGGTCAACATTAAGAACTCGAGCAGTAACTTTAGATCCAGCCTTGAATTTTCGCTCAGGATTAATCAGCTTGACGTCACTCAAGTGCAGCTCATTCACAACACCATGGATATTCTGTGAGATAGCAACGACTACACCACCCTTTGGCAGAATTCGCTCGACTTTGCCCTGAACTACCTCTCCGATTGGTACATCCTCAAGACGTAAAAATCTCTGTTCTAGAACAGAATCCTCCATTGACAGACTATACAAATTGTCATTATACGCAAAGCCGACCACTCTCGCTTCGTGTACTGTGCCCAACTTGTAAGCACCCTCATCTCGGAATAAATTTTCTATCCGCTCATCAGAGAGTCGAGATATATGCACAAATCCAAGAGCATTTTCCTTTCCAACGTCGACAAACACACCCAAGCTTGGCTCCACATGCTTGATAGTGACTTCCAGCTTGTATCCGATTGGCAATGCTTCCAGGGGCTTGGAGTCACCAGAGAGGTCTAGGACGTTCGGTAGTAGTGAGATCATGACTTTATTATCTTCAGAAAATGATGCAATTATTCGTCCCCTTAGCTTATCTCCAGCTGAAAACTTTTCACCAATCTTGGCACTGTCGTATACGCCAGAGTGTACCAAATCCACAGTAGCAGAAGTGTGACCAAACACCTCAGCAACCACACCAGAGCTTGTGACTCTCGTAACCAGAGCGTCCACCAATGTACCAGCTACCAATGACTTGACTGATACCACAGTAGGCAGAACAGGAACCTTCTTGGCCCGGGGAGATGCAGTAAAAGTGATTATACGATTCCTCTTAGACAGAACTGTTAAAAGAAGTACCTGACCCGAAACCAGGCTAGCTGAGTCAATCTCTGCAAACTGGAGCTCCTTTTTGGAGATGAAACCGTTCATGTCTGCCGAGTTGCCAAATTCCAGAATAACACCATGATCCTCCACAGACGCAACTCCGACCTGTAACGACATTCCTGGAACGAGATCATCCGCATCCACATTCTCATTCACAACCTCCGGGTCTATACTGAGCTCAATATGCTTTCGTTTGTCGTTGGGCACTACCAATGCCCGCAGCCATTGACCGACCTTGAACGGCAGTCTGGGTACCTCGCTGTCGTCTTCGTCGTCAGCCTCCTCTGACTCATGATCCTTTTCATTTTCGTCTAGTATGGCCGACATCCTGGCAGAGATATTTGTAATTGGAACGTAGCCAACCAAGTTGTTGGGCAGCGACAAGGCCAGGTCAAGAGGATTTATTTGCACGATCTGGCCCAGCACAACAGTTCCTGGCAAAGCTCGGGAAAATGATAGAGTTTCGATCTTATTTTTTACAGCACTACTGTCATCCTCCTCCTCAGTCTTTTTACTCTTTTTGGCCTTCTTCGACTTTGATATGGTCTTTGTAGATAATGCTGATTTTGACGACGCTTCAAACAGATCCTTTGCGGCTTCATTCGACGCCTGTTTTATCTCAAGTGGAGTCAGAACAGATGACTTGCCACCTCCTCTAGGGAATGCCGTGTCTTCTATAGAGAGACTCGAGCCTACCGTAACATCGTCTCTTTTTCGCTTAACCGCCGACATTTTTGTAGATGTTCACGAATTTTCGCAAAAAAAAAAAAAAAAAAAAATAATTAGGCCCATCACGATCTGGGAGAATTAGCCAGTGTCGCTACAGTAACGAGACGGATACTGCGCCGTACCATTTGCGGCTGCTACAATTAAAGTATGAAAAGAGGCCAAGCTTACGATTCCATTGAAAGGATCTTCGTTAAGGTTGGAGTAATGGCATAGACTAATCTAATCTTTTGGTAATACTGCCGGCCTGCTGTGCCAGGTAGAGGTGTCAGTACACTTTGCGCCACTGGCATGCAGGTCTCTACTGAGACAGAATTCAGGCAGAGTCTCAAGTATAGACATGGAGTGTCACATAGATATGGGTCACATAGTATTTAATAGTCCAGCCCACGAGACATTATGCGAGTTCAGCCACGGATTAATATTAGGTTTGGCTCTGTCGGTATCAGTGCATAGCTGACCAGGCCAGGATAATGATTACAAAGCTACACACAAAGAAAACGGTGGATATCTAGCATATCGCACATTTTGATTGCTATAATTGAGGTTGAGTTCTCACATAATGCGTGGGACACTCGTAGCCATTAGGATTCTTGACCAAGTATAGCTGATGGTAAGTCTCGGCATCCCAAAAGATCCTCGATGGCTCAATGACAGTGACGATCTTGTTTTTGTAGAAGGTCTGTTGCATTTTGTCCTTGACCTGGTTGGCCACTTCGAGTTGCTCGGGGTTAGTGGTGAATATGGCGCTTCGGTATTGCGTGCCGTGATCTGGGCCCTGTCGATTCTTTTGCGTTGGATCATGAATACGGAAGAAAAAGTCCACTAGCTCCGAGTAGGTAACGATCTTGGGGTCGAATGTGAATTGGAACGCCTCAGCGTGGCCACTATCACCAGAGCATACCTGTCTGTAGTTTGGATCAGCAGCCTCGCCTCCAGAGTATCCGACTCTACCATCGATCAGGCCCTTGCCATTGCCGTAGTGCTTGCGAAAGATGTGCTCGACTCCCCAGAAACACCCCGCAGCGAATGTGGCCACCTGCACACCAGCAGCGACCTTAAGAGTGGGAGATACAGGACCTTGAATTAGTGCCGACATCATCGAATGACAATTTCAGCTATGTATACAGCAGCAGCAGCTTTTATAATCCTTGTAGAAAGAGGTGTTTAATGTGGCTGTGAGCCGCGGAATTATCAATCAAATAAATACTCCCAAAGATGCGGGCTATGTGAGAGACAAGACCGTCTCGACAACACCCCGAGAAGTGACCTCATTACCGAAGTCACACGCATATACGCATTTTCTGTTAAGAGCTGTTAGGAGGAAGCAGAAGAGGGGCTGGCGTGAGGCAATGGTCAAATCAGCGTATGCGGCGTACGCTCTGGATACGCTGGTGGCGCGGTTCAAGGGCCGGAAGGTCCATTCTCTCAGTGAGTTCTTCAGCGTCATCCCTGGCGAAAGGGAGCCCGACCAGAGCCCCTTGTTTGTGACCTGGAATACCGTGGAAGATGACGACGGCGACGAGGTCTCGCTCCGTGGCTGTATAGGCACGTTCGAGAAGATAGAGCTGGAATCAGGCATCAGGCAATATAGTCTTATCGCAGCATTGGAAGATCATAGGTTTGGCCCCATCCAGGAACGGGAGCTACAGAACCTTGAGTGTGGCGTAACGATCCTTAGTGAGTTTGAGCCCATCTCAGATGCATTGGACTGGGAACTGGGTGTACATGGCATTAGAGCTACATTCAAGGGCTCTGGTGGTAGACGACCGAGCGCGACATTTCTACCGGATGTCGCAGTAGAGCAAGGATGGGATCAAAAGACTACATTACGGTACCTTGCACAGAAGGCAGGCGCCAATAGTGCGTCTGAGGTTACATCGGCGACTCGATATCAAGGCCATAAGAGCTCAATCAGATATCCAGATTATCTAAAGGTCGTAGGAGAGATAGAAAATAGCTAGAGCAGAGCTAGTATGCGGAGGTCATTTGGCTCCAGCACTGCTGTTAACGGCCTCGCATAGACATGGGGTGAATTAACATCGATACTAAGGTTTCATGATATTCAATAATAATACAAAGGTTAACATTAACGAGAAGAATAAATACGAAGTTTTTGGTCTATAATAAAAATAAAATAAAAATGGTAGAAAAGATTAACGAACGTGAAGACACAATACGGTTTCAAATCTTTTTATTTTGTATTGTTGCCTTAGTAGAGCGAGCTAGAAGCTTGGTATACTCGTTGACCAAGTTTGAAGACTTGCTTTACATTTCCTTTAGCGTCGACAATAGCCAGATCGGCATCCGCGCCAGATCTCAAAGTACCCTTCTGTCCATAGACACCAATGGCCCTTGCAGGATTACTTGTAACAGTTTTCAAAGCCTCAGGAAGAGAGATTTCAGCCCATTCCACAAGGTTTCGAATCGAGGTATCAAGCTCGACCGCGCTTCCTGCAATAATATCAGTCCCATTCAAGTGCAATTCCAAGTCCTGCTTGACAATGCTTTGTTTGCCCCACTTGTAAGTACCAGACGGCAGCCCCATGGGGAACATCGCATCAGTTACTAGACAACATCCATCAGTGTGTGCATGATATGCAATTGCAACACAACTTGGATGAACGTGGATTCCATCGACAATCATGCCGAAGAATGGTTTCTTATGATTCGGGTATTCAAGATCCTTTGGCGGGGCGCCCAGCAAACCAAATAAACTGCTCTCACGGTGGTGTGGTTGAGTCATTGCGTTGTAAATGTGTGTGATCATGCTGGCACCATTCTTGACTGCCTTACAGGCAGATTCATAGTCGACAACACTGTGTCCCAGTGAGATAGTAATGCCCAGTTTTTCCAAATCTGGAATTGAGTCCATCACACCCTCCTGTTCAGCGGCAACAGTGATAATAGCAGCCTTCTTAAGATTCTCAGGACCATAAATATCTTCAAAGGATTCTATTCCCTTTGGAGCAGTTGCCAGCGCATCTAGAGGGTGGCAACCAGGCTTCTTGGGCGATAGGAAAGGGCCCTCGAGATGATAACCGAGACTCTCAGCACCGGTAGCGACTCGGCTCGCCACCAAGCTCGGAAGAACCTTTCTATACACATGAGGATATGTGGAGGGCAACGTAGGGCAATATGCAGTCACCCCGGTTTTTAAAAGTTGTCGAGAGACATTCTCCAACCCATCTCGGAAGGCCCTCTCGGAGCCATCTCCGTAAGTGACATCAGAGAAATCCAGCCCAAAAGCGCCATTTATCTGGGCATCTATAAACCCCGGGGAAATAATGTCGCCCTGCAGGTCTATAACACTGTGTACTGGTTCTTCTTCTTCGTTGCTTGGCTTATCTATAATCAACCCACTCTGAGTGTCGACCCACAGTTCTGAGTTTGGATAAACCTCACCATCTTCGCACAGAGTCGCATTCACGAACCTTAAAATATCTGCATGTGTCGAACGGAGAGCTGTCACTGATACAGCAGAGCCTGGCGATGAAACTGTCGAGCCATAGAGCGCCGAGTCTTCATTATCAATATCGGAGTCCAGCGTCATCGAGGTATTCAAGCTTAACTTGCCTGTATCAACCATGTGATGTTTTCAATATTATATTTAATGGATGATTCTTGGTATTCGGTTTTTGGAAGTTTTATATAAGTATCTGAAGAAAGAAAGAAACAAAAAACGTTGCCCAGTAGCTGGAATATTCTACGGTTATATATCTCCGGGCACGGTGTTACCTATGCGCTGTTTGGTGACTATTGAGCTTAAATACCAGTTACATTTTTTTTTTTTGTTTTTTTTCAGTCTTTTGGTTTTGGCGTTCCGGCGAAGTCAAGAGATTTGATTGTTACAGTTGCGAGGCTAATAGTAGAATGTAACATTGGACCCGAACCCGTGCGCAGAACTATAGGGCCTGAAGAACAACAACACCCATCTGTAGAAGCAAGGTTTTTCCGGTCGAAGGCAAGCCATTTGTTCCGGGGTCGTAATGTATATATATATACAAACGTGGTAGTAGTAATATGATATGTAATAACTATATGAACGTTACTGGTAGTAGTAGTAGTAGTAGTAGTAGTATTATAACACATAATAACTAGTAGAGTAGCTAGTAGAGCAGCTAGTAGAGCAGCTAGTAGAGCAGCTAGTAGAGTAGCCGCATCCGGCGTTGGGTGTTTGTATCACACTATCTATCTATCTACTCTATACACTCTCATTCCTCAAAGTACTCAACTCATATAGGACCATGAGACCAAAGCCCCAACATCATATACGTTAAACCTTCAGAGAGTACTAGTTGTGGTGACTCGGGGGTTTTCTCGGTTGTCATAGCAACCAAGCCTATTTTAGTCAAAGCAGTCGTCATAGCAACCAGGAAGCATTTTATTCAATTAGCAGAAAGAGCCGCCGCCCTTCCACTCACACAGTTCGAGCCAACTGGAGAGGGGTTTATCTCTTGAAAACGTCGTTTGCCCAAACGTTGCATCGTAAATACATCTCCTGCCAGCATCAATGGACTTCGAGTTCCCAGAGCCACCGTTGGAGCTCACGGACCTGGTCAAGGTCATCGGTCAGATGTTCATGGTCGGATTCTCGGGGTATGAGGTGACACCCCAGATTAGAGAGTTGATTGAGAAATACCATGTGGGGTCGATTATCCTGAGTGTGAAAAATCTTAAGGACGCAGAGGCCACGCGAAAACTCATCTATGAGTTGCAGAAGATTGCACATGACTCGGGCCATGAGCAGCCGTTGCTGATTAGCATCGACCAGGAGAATGGGATGCTGAACAACCTCTACGACGAAGAGTTTCTGAGTCAGTTCCCCGGACCCATGGCGATAGTGGCTACGAAATCCCTGAGTTTGGCCCGAGACGTCGCTCATGCAACAGGGCTCGAGCTCAAGTCTCTGGGGATCAACTGGTTGCTAGGGCCTGTGCTTGATGTTCTTACAAACTCCACAAATAGACTCTTGGGGGTTCGCACTATGGGTGATGATCCTCAGGAAGTTACGAAATATGGACTGGCTTTTCTTCAGGGATACAAGTCTGCAGGTCTTACGACCTGTGGTAAACATTTCCCAGGGTACGGAAATGCAACCGTCGACTCGATGTTGGGGCTGCCTATTGTGCCCGAATCTATTGAGCAGCTTGAGACTGCCAGCTTGATTCCATTCCGGCAGACAATCAAGGCAGGCATAGATTCCATCATGGTTGGAGGTTGTGCGTTACCCAAGATTGCTATGAATGAGATGCATGCATGCTTAAGTGAGCGAGTGGTGCGTGAACTGCTGCGTGAAGAAATGGAATATGGTGGTGTAATTGTTAGCGAATGCCTGGAAATGGATGCCCTTTATGAGAACGTAGGTGTAAGGCAGGGTGCAGTGATGGCTGCGATTGCAGGCTGCAATATAATTTTGGTCTGTTCGTCGTATCGACTACAGAAAGAGGCCATTTCGGGCATTTTTGGGGCAGTTCAGAGTGGAATTTTAGATGAGGAGGCCATTTATGCATCTTCAAGGCGGGTTGCAAAAATGAAAAGCGGACATCTAAGCTGGGAAGAGGCTCTTAATCCTAAGCCGCTGAATTATCTTCGAGAGTTGAGACAGTCTCATCTTCCACTGGCCAAAACTGCATATGAGCATTCTGTGACACTTCTGAGAGACCATGCCAAGTATATCCCGCTGTCTAGATCTGTTGAGCCAGATGCAGATATTGTACTTCTTACGCCATTAGTAACACCTATAATATCCACAAAGCATTATGCCAATATGGATCATTTACTTTTGGGTGAGACTGTATTTCAAGAGTTTGGCAAATCTCTTGCAGCACTCCACTCTGGCAAGGTTTTGCATGCCAGTTATACTGCCAATGGATTAATGAATTTGCATGATACCCTAATTGAGAGGGCTCAAGCGGTGATTGTGGTCACCACAGACGCTAATCGGAACATGTACCAAGTGGGGTTCACAAAGCACGTTAGTGTGATTTGTGCTCAACAACGGAAACCCGTCATTGCCATTGCCGCATCGTCGCCTTACGATCTGGCTTTGGATAGAGCGATTGGAACTTATTTATGTTTGTATGAATTCACATATGAGGCCCTGGACACCACAGCCAAAGTTTTATTTGGGTTACTACCTGCTAAGGGCACTTTCCCAGGAAGCGGTCTCTATCAGCGCAGCAAGACCCAGATTTCGACTAATGGCGCCCAGCCCAAGGTGACGCGTAATCGGTGGTTGGTGGAGAAATGGTCGTTTGAGCGTGATTTGAAGCGATTACGCACACTATGGGAGAACTGTTTCCCCGATAGAAGATTAGGCCCGGGATTGGGTGCTTTCCAGATGCTACGGAGACCTGATCAAACGCATTTTATTGTGCGTAATTCGAGTACCAACAACCTGTATGGGTTCTGTGCGACATGGGTATATGAGCCGTTAAAACTGGGATGCATATCAATGATATTTGTGGAACCGAGTCGCCGCGGAATGTCCATCGGCAGGAGTTTGCATGATAGGGCAATTAAGTATCTAGTTGAAGAGCGTAAGGTGTCATCCATACAGATTGGTTCAATGATACCTTCCTTTTTCCCTGGTGTCCCCATTAATCTGCAAGGAACCAGTCTTTCCAACCTGTTGCAGTGGTTTCAGCAGGCAGGTTGGGGTATTGACATTTCCAAAGCTCATGCACTAGCGTCTCATGATCCATTAACGGGGACTATGCTGATGGAAGAAAAGCAAAGTGATACGCCATCATCCACCACAGATGCCACCACCGCGATGTTACTCAAGGGCGAGCTTACGGTCGCATCATCACCTTCAAAAAATAACAATAATAATAATTATGACAATAATAACGCCAGCAATGATAACAACAACAACAATAATAGTAATAAAACTAATACTAGCAGCACCAGTACCATCTCCAACAGCAGCAATAAGAACACTAGCAGTGCTGGCGCGTCATCTGCATTCTCAACTACAGGTTCTTCTGTGGCCACTGTCGATGGGGATAATGCTAACAATAACGATCTTTCAAGCACTGTTGCAGCAGACTCATCTGGCGCACTGGTTGTTGCGGACAAGTCGGATGGAACTGCAGCATTACTGGGCCGAAGCACAATGTTACTTACTGCTCTTCAAGAGTGGGTGCCATCGAAAAAGTTAATCAACGAACTTGAAATGGTGGGTATTAAATTCGACATTTGCTCCCAGGCCGATCGAGAGGCAGAGGTCTTTGACTTAATAGACCGATACTACAGTGACGTTGAGGGACTACGGGAAATCTACCAAGAGGCCCGAGACGGCGGCGATGCCAAGGTTATAGTTGCATTGGATCCAGTTAAAAAGACTGTTGTGGGAAGCATAATCTTATTTACTCGAGGTAGTACATTATCCGGGTTCATGCCATGGATTCTTGAATTCGAGGATGCTCGAGTCGGTGGGCTCTGTGGTCTTATCACTGACCCCATGTATCGTGAATTAACAGATATATTCACCTTGGGTCTTGTTGGGTGCGGAGTACGTCAGTTTAAGCTTCAGGGTTTCGAAAGATGCGTGATAGACGGCGCTACAGACGCTCAGGCTGCTGTGTATGGTGACAACGGTTTCCGCATATGGCGCCGTTACCTTCGCGTTAGGACGTCTGTCGATTCCTAGCGGGTCAAGTGCGATAACTAGGTAGCCATTAGCATCATCTAAGCGGCCACTTTTATCTTATTTTTATTATATTATATTATATTATATTATATTATATTATATTTGCTTTGATTTGATTTGATTTGATTTTGCCAGCGTATAGAAGCACCAAATATCCCGTCTGTCGTGTGCGATATTCCCACTTATATACCAAGCTAAGTGTTGTTGGGTGTCTTTTTTTAAGGGCCCAGTTGTCTATTGATGCTCATCATCGCCCCGTGCAGCCTGCTGCTGCTGCTGCTGCTGCTGAGATTTGTGTGACATTCTCGCACAATCTCCCAACAACCGAAGAATGCCCACCACTGAGTGCCACCACTCAGTGGTGGTGGCACTTAACTCCCAAGAGATAACATACCCAGAGTAACATATCACAAAGTAACGTGCTGCTACTATTAAAGACGCGGCAGCAGCTAAAAGCTATAGGGGACAAGGGTCTTGAAGAGCTCAATAGTCGACATATACAACTGAGCAAGTTCAAACTAACACTCTAATTCAACATTCTGGGCCATTTCTGATCCGTTTAAACTCTTTTTCCTCCTATTCCCACTGCCATTAGCTTCTAATGTCGAGTTCCGCATAAAGCCATAACGTCGTATGATTAGAGTGACATTTGAGTCTACTCGATGTCACACCCCTCAGTTCCCACCCATTCACCCACCTACCTACCTACCACCACCACCAACACCAACAGCTGAAGGCCCCCCCCCCGTAGTCTAGAAAAATAAAATACGCAGAAACCGTTTTGGACTGGGTAATTAGACTCCGGGACCCGGAACCAGGGCCCCCGTCTAAGGCGCTATTTGGTTTTGCTTTTCGTTCTTGACAAGAAAAAAAAAAAAAAAAAGAAGAGCGAACGTAGTAATTGGGTTTGTGTATGTAATGAAAAGCGTAAATACTACGCCAATACAAAACACAACCTTACAATAATAGGGTTTTTCCATCCGCGCAGCAGGGTGTGTTACGACTTTATTACAACCCCAGAAAGGGCTGGGTTTGTTTTATTTATTTTTTCTGTGGTCGTGGCCCTTTATATATTTAATTTCACGATAATTCCTGTCATTCACTTTTTATTACTTCCGCTCATTTTAGTGTTTGTGTCTAGGATATACTACTGCTACCAGGACGACATGGGAGCAGGATCAAGCACCTCTGCTACTACAGTATCTTCAGTCTTGACTAGTTTACCGACAGACATCCAGTCTTCTTCGCCTGCAAAACGACAGAAACAACAACAACAGCTGCAACAACATGGCATTATCTTGAGCAGCAGTGACGGGTCTTCCACGCCATCAAAGGCAGAGGAGAACCTCAAGATACTGGCGGCGTCGTGCTCGGTGCCGTTTCTGGTGCCGATGATAGACAAACTAAGCGCCGAAGCAAGGAGGAATTTGAAGGACGCTCGCGCCTCCTGTATGATACCCAGCTGTATTAGTCTGTTACCCAATGGAAGTGAGTCTGGGACGTTTTTGTCCGTCGATCTGGGCGGTTCAACATTCCGAGTCGCATTGGCAAAGTTATACGGGCGGTCAAAGTCGCCAGAGATCTTGTACAAGACTAGCCATGTCGTGGAGGATTCAGTCAAGCAGTCTTCAGGGAGAGACTTTTTTCGGTGGATGGCAATGCATATTAAGGACGGCGTGGATACTCTGATATCAAAGGGCATGTTGGAGGCGAATCCGGAGAATCTCCGGATGGGTCTTTCGTGGTCATTCCCGTTCAGACAGGTAAGCCTGGAAAGTGGCGTAATCGAGAAGATGGGTAAAGGTTATAATGTAGCCGACGAGATCTCCGGCTGGGACCTCAAATCGTCATTTGAGGATATATTTAAGGAGATTGGCCTGGGTTCAGTGAAGCTTTCTGCTGTAGTTAATGATGGAACTGCATCGATGATCACTCACGCGTATAGAGAACCCACGACGAGAATCTCTCTAATTCTCGGCACTGGTATCAATGCTGGCATCATGTTACCAGTTAATGATATTAATGACGAGCAGATCTCGGGCTTGAATCTGGGGCCCAGTCCTCAGGGCTGCATTGTTAATACAGAGATCTCAATGGCTGGGAAATCTATATTCCCGGATACTTGCTGGGATGTGGAGCTGGATGAGGCTGTGGAGCGGCCAGGGTTCCAGCCTTTGGAGACTAAGGTCTCTGGTCGATACTTGGGGGAAATATCTCGGTTAATTATTCGCGATTTTATAAATGATCATGTCCTGTGTGATGGCAGTATGCCAACAGGATTTGATACTCCTTATGCATTCTTATCCTCTACAATGTCAAAGATTGAGGAGTACTATCATAAGCAACAAATGGATCTGGCCAAACAGGAGTTCCTAAAGCATCATCCTACAGAGAACTTGTCTGATCAGGACATGGTCCAGATATGCTCTATCCTGGTGACTGTCTCTACTCGATCTGCTTCATTCACTGCTGCTGTCCTGGTGGCCCTGGGTTCCTTGCTACCTTCCGAGCATTCGGCTCGATGCGCAATTGCCTATACTGGTACTGTGATTGAGAAATACCCCCGGTTCGAAGAACGGTGTCAGGAGTATTTGGACTCGTTGAGTTCCCCGCGGGCAATGTCCTTGACACTCCAAGGTTCAACTGATGGATCTCTCTTAGGTCCATTAGTAGCTGCTGCCATGAACCATTAGATTTTTTTTTTGTTTCCATCATTGCCATTTTTATTATTATTTTATTATTCTACCTACAGCTGTGCCTACTTGCATTATTCCTTTTTCTTATTTTTCATGTATAGTAAGAACATATTAGAATTGTTGGATTTCTATAGACGCATATACGAAAACCATTAATGAGAAAACTACCCTTTAAGATCTATACGCTAAACGTTACCGTACAAAGACAAAGCCTCCCCAGATCAATTCACGGGTTAGCTCCGAAATGTAGGAGGACTATTCTCCCTGCCGTATCGGATCGATTTCCGATTCACGCCCCGCATGATAAGATGTTGTTCTCATCGATAGTTAAACGTTGCTGTTAATTGCAAAACGTAGTATAGCGCGCGTCATGCCAGATTGATCGGATCTACACCCTTGGAATTAGATTTCCACCAACACGCGAAATTATACAGCTCGGCGAACTAGCGAAACTTAGCACTATGAACCGCTAGTTTGGAATCACAATAGAAAAGTTAAATTATCTAAGAGCCTGTTTTATGTTATTTTATCTTATTTAGAACAGGGAGAAAAAGAGCGAAAGTAACGTGTTCAAAGTACTGATGCTTTTGCCAAACCCCGGAGGTGTGCCATCCACTGGCGATGTATATTTCTGGAAAAAGTCTCGGAAAAAGAAGGCCGATTTCTTGAAGTATCGCTCTTGAGTTTCGTAATCGACATACTGCAGACCGAACCGAGTATGCGTGCCCGACATCCATTCAATGTTATCCATTACTGACCATGCAATGATCCCAGTAAGATTGATCTTGTCTTCATTCACGACATTTAAAGCTTCATGCAAGTATGCATCAAAATATGCTGTTCTATCGTTGTCATAGAGTGCCTGCCCACGCGGCATCTGATTCTCTAGCCATTGCGCCATACCAATTTCCATAACTATAAACTCGGTGGGGTTATATCTATGCCAAAAGTAATTGATTGCCTGTCTAAAGTTCTTAGGGGTAGTATGCAACCAGTTTGCGCCAGGATCACCCTGGGTGCCAACTAGCCATCCATCAACCTCAAACACATTCTCTGCGCAATTGGGCCACAGCTCGTGGTCTTTGTTTGCCGCACATGCCTCGAATCCTCCCTCGGGGGCTTTAACAGGCTGTCCAGTATACCCATCCCAAGCATAGTAATCAGTAGAACCCTTGATTAAGCTTTTCTGCGCATCTGTGAGTGCTGGCAGAATCTCGGAACCAAGAGCACTTTTCATATCAGCCGAATAGTCACCATCAATGTATATTGGATGGCCAAACCAATCCGATTCCACCAAAAGATTTCTTTCTGATGCAAGCTTATCCTCTTGGGAATCAGTCAACGGCGGGGTATACTGAATTGAGTTTTTGATGGAGATTTTACCAGGACCGTACTTTGGTACAATCTCTGTTCGATAAATCTCTACTGCTCTTGCATGTGCAAGAAGTGCATTGTGACCACAGGCAAACATAGTTTTGGCTTTATCGCTACTCGTGGAGCCTCCCGAAAACAGGGCAGTTCCTCGACAAAACACCTGAGGCTCATTGATTGTAACCCACAGCTTCACTTTCCCGGCAAGGGCATTGAACACTGTGCGAGCGTAGTTGCCAAAATCCTCAACAATCTCCTGGCCCTGGAAGCTCCCGTACCAATTCTGAAGGGCCACTGGAGTATCGAAATGATGCAACGTTACAATGGGTGTAATGCCATTACGGATCAGATCATCAACTACATCCACGTAGTGTTGTAGACCCTTGTCATTGACAGTTCCATTGCCAAACGGAAATACCCGCGACCAAGATATTGATAAGGCATAGTAAGGGATCTCCAGTGACTTGAGTCTCAGGCTATCTTGCTTGTAGAGGTAATAGTTGTTTGCAGCAATATCAAATGTCTCGTTATTAGCAATCACTCCTGGTAACTTATGACCAACAATGTCCCATATCGTAGGACCACGTCCATCAGCATCCGCTGCACCCTCGATCTGAGCAGCCGCTCCTGACCAACCCCAGATGAAATCAGGAGGAAGCCTATACGCACTGTCCAGCTTCGGCAGGCCTGGAGGTGCAATCAGCGCCTTGGATGGAATCGGTGTAGGTGACACTACGCTGTGGATATCAGCTGTTGATACCGAGATGCCTGACCATAACTCGCTCAGTAGAGACTCAGTATAGGCTGCAGGATCCTGGATCACGGCTGTAGCCGCCGACGATAACGATGGTGACGACGGCTCAGCGCAACATAGATTCAATACTACCAAAAAAAAAATTGTCCCTATCGCTATTGGAATCATTGTTTAATTGCAATGTTTCACTACTGTTTCTGTTTTACCGAGCTTCAAGGTTAAATTAAAGAATGGCACCTCCATCTCATAGCAGTCCGCATGACAGTTCCAGGCTCAACTGGCGGAAATTAAAGTCCGAGCGGGCAATGTTCCTGCCACTTAACAGCGGACTTTTTTTCTCTCTCTGCTCAGTCTAATCGCTATGGTCGGAGTCTTTTCGGTACACGGAATATTTTTTGCACTTATGTACCCCCCAATTTAGTGTGGAGAGAGCGAGCAGCATGAAACCGAAAACTATGCATACACAATCTCCCTTGAACCCCTCCTGTACACCTCGATCCCCCGCACTTTGGTCGTAGGCCCGTGCTCTGCAGATATAATAATCGGACATTGTCGTCTGCAACTTTTGTTCGTTTCACTTCCGTAAAGCACTGGGTTTCCAAAATCAACGGACTAAAGCATCATGTCAAACGAAAAGGACCACCAGACTGTGTTTGAAACAGGCGCTGCTGGCGAAGCTGCCACTAAAGTTGAGGATGTCCTGCCAGACTATGGCAAGCCATGGTACAAGGTTCCTCATCTGCTGAAGTTGAACCTCTCTTTAATTATGCCTATCTTATCTGTAACTGCGTCAGGTTACGATCTAGGTTTATTCAATGCTCTTTTGATTATGCCCCAGTTTATCGAGTTTCTCGATAATCCCTCTAGCCCCAAGGTCTCTGTGCTTATCTGCGGTTTGATCTTTGGTGCCCTTCTGGGATATGCTCCTGCCCTGTACATCTGCGACAAGTATGGTCGTAAGAAATCAATCCTGTTTGCACTGGTGGGCACAAATGTATTTTTCGTCATCCAAGCAGCGAGTCAGAATTACGCAATGTTGTTCGTGTCGAGAATTTTCATTGCTGCTTTTGGCATTGGATCCACCCTTGCTGGACCCCTGCTAGTTTCTGAACTGGCCTATCCTCCCCATAGAGGTGTGTTAACAGCCCTTTACAATACTCTGAACGGCTTGGGTGGTGTTTTAGTGTCATGTGTTACATTTGGCACGTTTTTCTGGAAATCCAATTCGTCCTGGTCTTGGAGATTGCCTATAGCTCTTCAGGCATTTTTCCCTCTTATTCAGGCGTGTCTATACTACTTCACCCCTGAAAGTCCTCGTTTTTTGGTAAAGGTTGGCCGTCTCGAAGAAGCTCGTGATGTTCTGACAAAATGGCACGGCGGTAACGACCTTGATAAGGCCGGTGCCTTGGTTGAGTTCGAATTCTCCGAGATCTGTCTCGCTATCCAGGGAGAGAGCGAGCAGCAAAAGACAAGCTTCATGGAGTTCTTCAGAACGAAAGCGAATATCCACAGATTTTTTATCATTGTCATTTTGTCATTCACTATGCAAATGAGCGGCAACGGACTGACTTCGTACTATTTGACCTATGTTCTCGACAGCATTGGAATCACCGATAGCCGTACCCAGTTGATTTATAATATTGCCATTGCAGTTTACAGTCTTGGAGTTGCCATAATCCTCGGTGCTATTGCTGGTCGCTTGCCTAGAAGAAGAACTTTCTTGTTCGGTCTCAGTGCCATGTTGGTGTGTTTTGTCATTTGGACCATCTTGTCCGCTATTAACCAAGAACGGCAGTTCACAGATGCAAGTCTTGCAAGAGGTGTGCTTGCCATGATTTTCCTGACAGGTGCTGCTTACAGTATCAGTTTGACAGGTCTTCCATATCTGTATATGACTGAGGTTCTTCCCTTCCACCTCAGAGCCAAGGGTCTGGTCCTCAGCAGTTTTGTGGGTGTGGCCTGCTCTGCGTATAACGGTTTCGTTAATAATATCGCTATTCAGGCGATCGGATGGAAGTACTACATCGTATTCTGTGTCATTCTATGCTTTGAATTAACTGCAGTCTACTTTGTTTTCCCTGAAACTTACGGCTACACCCTGGAAGAGGTTGCAGTAGTCTTTGGTGACCCTACTCCTAGAGTTCTCTCCACAAAGGAGGCCATTCATGAAGATGTTTAGTTGTCTATTTCTTCCATATACATGTAGTACTAGTTACTTATTTTGAGTTCTGTATTGTACTAGTCACTATTTGAGTTATGTATTGTACCCCAGATTTCCGCTTAGGACTAAAAAAAAGCAAACTTTCTTGAAGCCCCATGAAATTTTTTTGAAACTCAATGATGACCAGGCTATGAGATCACAGAATATAAGTAGAGCGATACCATGGTCACTGTTACACTGGGATAATCGCCCCACTTCTTCACGCCTTTCGTAATGATAGATCAATGTAACAGGCAAAAATATAATTGTTGATACTGCCGGAGCTGTTTCGGAGTGCATGAGATCGACACCAAAATAAAACTCCGAAGGAGATAGAATAAGTATCACCCCAGTGCCCTTAGTAGTCATCACCAACAGCAATAAGAACGATAAGATGGATGCGAAGAAACTGATACGGCCAATTCTTCAGGCATGTGTGACATCCGGAGCCACACAGATCCTGGGCCAGGCCGTTACAGCCTATATGGATGAGGTTAGTACCTACAGATCAATTGAATGAGTCCCCCGCTGACATTAGAATAATAGAAATCTTTTCTAGATGTACTGGATATGAAGACAGCATGCATTTTCATGGTTCTCACTTTGCTGTTGGCGCCATTCTCAATTGCCTGGAATATAACTCTAGATAAGAAGTACCCTACTAAGCCCGATGGGAAGCGATTCTCAGTCACGAACATTGTCACCAAGACTATTCTGTCTGAGACTCTTTTTAGTGCATTCTTGAACTCTGCTGGCGTTGCTGGATATGCTATATTTTCTGGTGTACCGTTCAGCAGACTGGGACTTGTTATCAGATCGGTATGTAAAGATTCATCGGCGGTGGAGGTTCAGTGATGCTAACGATCTTTCAAAGAGGGTACCTGCTATAATGAAGGATTCAATTAGAGTTTGGCCCTTTATCACGTTTGTGAACTTTGCGTTGATCCCTCCAGAGAGTAGACAAATCTTTATGAGCATTGTAGGATTTGTGTGGGGTATCTATAGATCAATCCTCATGAAAAATAGCATTTAATAGACTGAATCGCGATAATAAGCATACCTGTTCAACTACAATATGAAGACCTAGATCGTAGTGTTTATCATTCTCAATGAATCCAATTCCAAGTTCTGAAACTTTGAAGTTGTCAATCTGAAATGTGTTCGTGAGGTATAAAAGTAAGTCAGAACGTGATTTAACTTGCACATCAATTTTCTCAAATTAAAAAAACTCAGTTTAATTTCCTTTAATAATCAACTAAATGCATACAGAATAACTAAACTGCATTTCAAAGGGGTTCAAAACATATCTTATACAGCTAGCACGGGTCTGCCGAAATCAGCAACACCGTACCATTCTTCTTCCTCTCCGTCAATGACCAGCTGGCCCTTATTAGAATACCAAGAGGGCTTTTGCTGGATCATGAATCCGCTAAAGAAGTCTTCGATATTGGAAATACCTTGCTCCGAAAGCTCTTCGACAGTGGCGACATAGCCATCTGGTCTGACAACCACGAAAGCACCGGCCTGAGGATCAACACCATACTTCTCATAAGCATGTCCATGACCTTTATGATAAGATTGACCGTCAACCAAGATCTTCCAGTAATCCATTCTCTGTTTGTAGTCTCTTGGACGGAAGGACTCAGGGAACTGCTCCCACTCTATGGAGGTTCTCTCACTGGCATGAACCAACAAAACATCAATAACAGAATCAAGTTTTGAACCTGCTGGTGTGTATCTCTTGACAAATGTGTCGTTACCACTCAGGTACTTTCCAAACTTGTTCATGAACTCAAAGAGCTTCTTTGAATTCTCGCCTGCAGTCAGGTCACCAGCGAAATATACAACTCTCCAGCGGCCATCTGACAGCATACGGTCATTCAGGAAGTAAGTCATACTATCTGACTGCATAACAACCTGGGCTTGATCGAGGCGTCTACCAATGGGACATCCCTTGGCCAATGAGTTAATGCACTTCTTCTCCGTATTGCCAGCATAATCTTTGGGCTTCTTGATCAGTTCAGAACCGTCATAGTCAACAATTGTTCCAGATGCAAATTCGTTACCCTTGATAAATACCTTCTTGAATTCATCCAGAGATATACCCTCATCTTTCTCTGATGACTTGGGTTTTCCAGAGAAAAGTCTTGAAAACTTGTAGTCAAACTCAATTAGCTGTCGAGCAACTTGACGTCTCTCTTGTTCATATGTGGCCAAAATATCTGGTGATGCGAGGCCCTTGAGGACATGAGCAATCTTCCAGCCGAGATTAAAAGTATCCATAAGACTCACATTCATGCCTTGACCAGCCTTAGGTGAATGAGTATGACAGGCGTCACCGGAGATAAATACTCGCTGATGCTTCTGGAAACTGGGTGAGACCCGCTGACCAATCTGGTAGGCAGTGTACCACTTAAGATCAGTTATATCGAGAGTATAAGGGGCCATGATCTTTCGAGCCGCTTCCAGAATAAACTCTGGGGTCACCTTAGATCGGTCCATACGTAATGCCTCTGACTTTGCTTTCTGTGAGGACGATGGCTTGTCATTGGTAGTTCCAGGATCTCTGGGGGCTTCTTTGAGCTGAGTATATAGTCTGACAAGTCCATTTTCTCTGGGGATAATCATCACACTTCCTGAATCGGCCGAGTGGATACTGCATCTGTTTCGAATATCTGGAAAATTGGTGATTGGAACAGCATCCAGCACACCCCATATGAAATCAGTAGAGTCACCTTCCATCTCAATACCAAGTTGCTTTCGGACCCATGAGTGTGCGCCATCGCAACCGATAACATACTTGGCATGAATGATCTCCCTGTCGGCCTCCTTTGCAGCATTATTGTACTTGTCGGAGTCGTCGTAAGCCCTAAATATACCATTTGCAACTTTATGTCCAAACTGCTCAGGAAGAGATTCATCATTGGCCAACTTGCGGACAGTCACTTTGACCGGGTACGCGTTCGGGTCATCGAGCGAAGCCTCATCAAACTCGAGAGTTTCAGGTAGTAGTGGCCGTTCAATGTGAAGGCCATCGTGACTCCACTTCTTGATCGCATCCCTAAACCAGGACTCAATTCGACCCTGATGAAGAACTGCCTGTTGGAACCGAGAGATTCCGACAATAGTATCGGGAGCTCGACCAGATCGGTGAATATCTCCTTTAGCATCTGGCTCCCAGAAGCAGAACTCCAACATAGGATTTGCTTCTTTTAGAGCACGATCCGCAAAGCCAAACGACTGGAATACCTCCAAGGTTCGGCACTGTAGTCCATCGGCTTGGCCAACAAAGATCTCTGTAGTTCGTTTGTCAATGATTCGCACGTTTGTTATTCCAGCCCTAGCCATCCAATTAGCAGCCATATGGCCGGCTGGTCCGGCTCCGATAATCAAAACATCTACGTTTGACTCTGTCATTGTCATCCCGATAGATTACGATGTGGATCCTTTTACATTGCGTTGCAAGGAAGTATATATATTCCCATTACTGTGGGGAAGCAACGTGAGCATGTGGAGACCAGATGAACGCTCTTCCGCTCTGCCCCACTTTTTCGCGCTGCTTGTTGGCTGGGGACAAAATATCGGTCGGCTAGTTGGACATTTGGGATCCGGCAATATCGGACCTTTCAGCTTGAACCCAATGCCGTTACCCGATTCATGCTCGAGTGTTCTCTGGAGGAGCAGAAGCTGCAAATAACGGTGGTGCTGCTGTTGATGACAGAGTTGACTCTGTCGTGCTGAAGAGAAAAGAGCTGAGAGCTGATCTGGGCATTGCGGGTGCCAGCCTGGAGCGATCAGGGTACGAGCTGTCGGGCCGTGTGATGGCAGACTAGCTGCTATACCCTCTCGCATATCTCATGCCGTATACTTCGATTCTTCTAATCTAAGGCATCCTCGGTTCTCATTTGGATTATCGTCAAGACTATTGGCTGGAGAGCTCAATATGCGCAACGTGTGGCTCATGCACGATAAAAACTTCTACATCGACACATCAATCTCCAACTGTGGGGTCATGGAACTCACGTGGTGTTTCAAGTTCCTGGACTTCTTTTACTAATAGCTGACTCTATAGTTTGTCTAGTTTTACATATATCTAACCAGAGCAGGACTTGAGGATGATTGCCGCTACATCATGTACACATGGTATAATTTGAGCTTATAGCCATCGTTGACAGGCTCCAACACCATTCTACTTGACCATTTAGCTGAGTGTGACTTTGGTTCGACCTTGGCTTCGTAATAAACTATCCCATGGAGAAATATCTCCTGGTTTGGCGATCCAGGCTTTGTGAATGGATACGCCTTCTCAACGACATGTTTTCGACCCACAACAGCAGTCCACATGTTCTGGCGCACTTGAGCTATTTCCGCAGTTCCAGTTGCGCCTGCACGAATGAAGAATTCAGCATCGTCGGTAAAAAAGTCAGTATACGGATCAGCATTCTCCGAAGGTAGAGGAGGCCTGACATCCGATACAGCATAGAAATCGCGCACGAAATCTTTAACCTTCACATTATCGTAGTCGGCCGGATAGATGGTGGCAGCCATAGTTGATGCTGAGCCAGAATGAAGAAAGATAACGTGTGTGTGCAATCAAGTTCCACCCCTGCTTTATATCGCCCGTGCTCGGATGCAAACCCGCTACATTTACCCCTCCAGACAGGACCCACATCCGCAGACAGAATCACCGAAACGAGGATCAATATCTGCAATCGCCATCCGCGGGCAAGAGATGATGCAATTATTGATACGTAGACCTGGATGTCTCCTCGGAAACCAATTCCGGCTTGTAAAGCTCAGGCATTGATCGAGACCCTTCCAAATCAAGTTGTTCCGAGTCCTAAAGGTGAACGGGCGATTAGCGGATCCCACTAACACTAAACGCAGATCGCTGCGATTATGGAAACTAACGCGATAGAGACAGTAACATCTGATGGACCCTGAAAAAGAATGAAGCAACATATTATAACCGAATACAAAAAAAAGAAACTAATGACCATTATGTACTGACTTTCCGTTGGCTGAGTCCCCCTTGCCGAAACGAGCATTACGCTTAGCGACGTGTTCAGCAGCTTCAGCATCAGATAACAGAGAGATATTGTACTCAAGCTCAAACGAGGCGCCCTTCTTTTTCCCCTCTACTCCTGCAGGGACGAAATCGACAATAAGATTGCCCTTTACGGCGAAGACCGAGTCGTTCTTAACATACTCGTCTCGACTGTCAAAGATTTGTGTTATAAGTGACCTGTAGCCATCCTTAGAGACTCTATAATGAATATGAGAGGGCCGATTGGGATGTCTATCCATCATTTGCAGTAGATCACCGGCTGGACCGTCATATGGGATAGGATAGCTGGTGGGACGCAACCCGACAAATGCATAACGACCATCCGCATCTGTGATGAAGGTTCCACGAAGATTGAAGTCCGGTTGCTCAGGATCCTGTTGTTCATAGAGGCCGTTAGGAGCAGTATGCCAAACTTCAACACTGACCCCCTGTAGGGGCTTCCCAGCACTATCGGTAACAGTACCTTGGATAAGAGAAACATCACCACCAACATCCTTGATGATAATAGAATTCCCATTAGGATAGACAGGAGAGTTCTCTCTGTAGAATGGACCCAGAATAGCAGTGTCTGTAGAATTACTTGAGGAGTCCTCGGAAGAGAATGTGATAGCATCGACCAGACTCTCAAGACCAAGGACGTCGCTAACCAAGATTCCCTCATTTCGTCTGTTGTCGGACATCTGGCCAATTCGGTTAACAAAGTCCACAGCACTGAGCCATTCTTCCACTGTTATGGAGTTTTCCCGTGCAAAGTCATGGATATGCTGTATAAGAGACCCAAGAAGCTTCCTGGTTCTGCTGGTGGTCTTTGGGCCCATAGCCGCGATAACACTGTCTGTAAACTCCTGATTCATGCTTGATCTCCTTAGTCTGTTGAAACTCGCCTGGCCATATTTTTGTTTGGAGATTCAAAACCAGTTTTATAGGCCACAAGTGCAAAGGTGGAGAAGTCGGCAGGCACATCCCGGGTCGGATCATGCAATGTGGGGGTGCGGATAAATGGACTTGGACCACTCGAAGAGCGGAAGCTTTCATAACTGGGCCTGAGTATTTGAAGCCAATGTTTTATCGGGTTTTATTAAAGCATCCAACTTGGAATCGCGTGATAAATCTTCTATTATGACCTTGGATGCAGTCAGTCTTGAATATTCGCCAGTTGCGGAGTCGCGAAGAATCTTAAGTCGGCTGATCGCAGACTCAACTCTCGTCATTCCTGAGCGCGCTCGAAGCTTGACTGAGTTTGTGGATCTATATTATACCAGCAAGCAGGGTTCAGAGGTCGATCATCTAATCATTCCATGCCCATTTAAAGAAGCTGAAGTCATTTCTGCCCTCAAGGCCATCGAGGCTTCTGTTGCAAATGCTATTGGTGAGCTTAGATATGGCTTCCAACAGAAGGCTGCTATAGATTTTGATCATGCTACTTACTTTCTATTCATGGCTTATATTGCTTCTGTTGACAACCTTACAAAGTTAGACGACAGAGTCAAGAGTAAGCTCAAAGATACTGATTTGTTACAAGCGCAATCAAATATGTATAGACGACTTTCAGCAAATTTGTATAAAACTAAGGACAACAAGTACTTTCATATTCATGGCTCCCTCGAGGCTTCCACCACCTTGAAGATGATTGGGCTTCCTCCTTATAACCCTAAATTGACTGACTATCATGCTATCTTGGAATATATCGGAAATGCCGTCGCACAGTATACAGCAGAAGAACTCGAAGCAATGAACAAAGAACACTCTCAAGCTGGAGTAACCGCTTTCACTCAAGAAGAGTTTCTTGAAACACCACACGGTAAGGCGATCTCAAATACACCCTACTGGGAATGTGATTCACTTGAAACGGAGTCGCCCCCTTGTGCCTTCACGCAGATTGCGTCAGGCCAGATTCTGTCTGGCCTCAAGGTGATTGAACTCTGTCGCATTATCGCTGGCCCCACGATTGGAAGAATTTTAGCGGAGTATGGAGCAGAGGTTATGAAGGTTACCAGTCCAAATTTGTCTGATGTTCCCTTTTTCCAAGTCGATGGAAATATGGGTAAGCACACGACCGAACTTGACCTCAAGTCAGAACAAGGTAGGGCCTTGTTTGAGGAACTTGTTGCTAGTGCCGACATTATCATAGACGGGTATAGGACTGGTGCTATAGAGAAGCTGGGCTATGGGCCAACATACTTCACAGAGCTGGCAAAGAAGCGAGGAAAGGGGTATATTTATGTGTCGGAGAACTGTTTTGGGTTTAATGGTGAATGGTCCTATAGACCTGGCTGGCAGCAGATTTCAGACTGTGTCTCTGGAATTGCGTGGGCACAGGGCCGTGCTCTGGGACGTGATGAACCTATTATCCCCCCATTTCCTATGAGTGATTATGGCACTGGATGCATGGGGGCCATTGCAGCTTTGAATGCGGTCCATGAACGTGCGCTTAAAGGAGGCAGTTACTGGGCCAAAACTTCTATTGTTCAATATGATTTATTACTTATGAACCAAGGCCAATATCCACCAGAGGTGTGGCAGAGAATACGCTCTTTCCAGGCTCCTGAAATGCTTGCAGTGCGCTACAATGACTCTGTAGACCATATTTCGGCTGCAGCTCTAAAATCAATAGCCGAAGCCAGACCGGAGATTGGGCTCGAAATCGAAAGATACCTCGAGGAGCATTATTCTCCTGCATTCAAGGGCTCGGTTAAGGTCCTGAAGCCCGTGGTCCAAATGGATAAGACTGAAAACAAATTTGCAGAAACCACACGTTATAATGGGTATGATTCGCCGACCTGGTGGGTCAGATAGGCCCTCCCCCCTCCCATAGAACTTACGAACAAACAAGAAGTAATGATCGCAGCACTAAGCGATGAATTAGCTATAAATTCCTTTTTTCTTTAGTTATTTTTTATTTTTATATATATCTTGAAAAAAAAAAAATAAAATAGCTTCTTTTTGATTTACAACGCATATTACATTTTAAGCGGAGATCGGTCCGAACATGGCCCTGTGCTGCCTAGAAACCCCGCCGACGACCACACTCTAAACCTCTCCTTGAACCACGCACATATCTGTAAGTTCTTGTGCTATCTTTCAGGTCTATGTAGAGAGACCTGGTGTTCAAACGAGTATCGGATTTATAGTCGTGGGGGATCCCAAACATTTGGCCTTTGCGAAAGCACACCATGTCGAATTCTGCGGCTACGAATTCGCTAGATTTGAGCGGCTTGAGCGCACTCGAACGACGAAGACTGAGACGGCGAGTCAATCCAGAGGATCGAAAGAGGATCGCAGTAGCTTGTGATAGCTGCAAGAGGAAGAAAAAGAAGGTATGTAATCAACTCTCGAGGCTTGCGGAGAGAAGGACTTTTAGTAGCTAAACACTCCAAATTTAATGAAACAGTGCGATGGAGTCAAACCTTGTCAGCTATGTCGAAGTAAAAATTGGATCTGTAAATACACGCTTCCTAAGATTTTTGAGCCGGGCTCTATGCATGGAGGCGTGCATTCTAACAATGGCTCGAGCTCTCAGGGCCATTCAAATCATGGCTCGATTGTCTCCTCGACAGAAAATCAAACTCCTTCTGCGGTACAAAGTCATAACAACAAGTCAGAAAATTACATTCCAGGCACTCGTATTGTTGGCACCTTGCAAGATGACCAAGGTTATTTTATTAACGCTGAAGTAGACGAAAGCCGGCTCTTGAAATTCCATGGCAGCACTCGGTATATCGGTGAGAGCTGCACATTATCATTACTAGACCAAATCCGTCGCCTATTTCGCCACTTGCTAGGAAAATCTTCGTTTACCGAGGACCCTGAGCGCTTCAATTTCGCAGAGGGCCCTCGACTGAAGCTAACTAAAACTCTTACCCAGCTTCCTGCAGAGTCTCTCGCTCTTCAGCTTCAGAGAGCATACGATGCTAATATACACAAAACAACCTACGCACTATGTGGTCTCAGCTCTATATGTGACCTCAGACGAATCTACCGCGACCCTTTGGCATGCAGCGAACGCTCGCTATGTATTGTAAATTTAGTTTTTGCCATTGGCGCCCTGTTTTACAAGCCGGAGAGCGCCTCTTCGCCGTGGGCTGACCTGGTGTCTACCAAAGAAAAGCGTCTCGAATTCTCTGATTCATTTTTTTCATGCAGCCTCAAGTATATGGACGACTCACTGAATCTAGAATTTCCAGATTTGCTTGTTATTGAAACCTACCTCTTGCAGTCGACTTATTGTGAATTAGTTTCTCGACGAAACTCGGCCTGGATCGTGCTAGCCAAAGCAATACGGCACGCCCAATCCCTTGGTTTGGGCGTTGAGCACATTGACAAATTATTCCCCCCTAGAGAAGCGGCACATCGCAGAAGATTGATTAGAAGCCTCTATGTTAGCGATACTCTTCAATCGCTTATTTTAGGACGCCATGTTATGCTAACACACGTTGAAATTGACGAGGAGCTAGACCAGTCCGACGAGGAGCTCTCAAGTCTATTTTTTGTCAAACTATGCAAAATTCTTCACAACATTTCAAATGATATTTATCAGTCCAAACGAATTTATAGGCAGACAGCGCAGGATCTGATTGATAAGCTCAAGAATTGGGCCTGGTCGTTCGAATCAATGGCCCACGATTTTTATAGCGAGAATTTCATGACTGAGGATTGCAATGGCAAGGGGCTAATCGATGTTGCCTCAAGGCTGCCATGGGATAATATTATTCTCCTCAAGCTGAAATGTACCTATCTTTACGCGATTATTCTTTTAACGCGACCATTTTTACTGTACACTGCTACTCGCAAGGCAGCTATTTCGCTATCTACAAGCAGATACAACCCGCCACAGATGGTCGACCCGTCACTAGCTGAATTTGATGGAATATCGTCTGCCTGTGTTCAGAGTGCCGCTACTCTCATTAAATTGGTGATAAACGCCGACGTTCTTCCAAGAAGGTCGGCACAAGTGATAAATTTCGTTTTTACTGCGGCGATAGTTATACTATTGGATGCATTCCAAGCTCGTTTGAAACCTGGAGTTATCACTGAATACCCTCTTCGATGGGCCGTATCAGATAGCATGAAGATTCTGGCCTTTTACGGTACAGACAGCATCCATGCAAATCGGTACCTTACAATTATTAACAATATGCAGGCTTCAGTATTCGAAGATAAGTGGAACAGCAACAGACCAGAGCAAATAAGAAATCATCAATCAGCATCGACAATTGGCCCTGCAATAGTTCTCGATAGCGATGAACTACTGGCGCTGTTTTCGGATCCAAACCAAGAAAGTCTTGTTGAGAACGGTATCAGTCCGGATACCAGCAAGGTCCACGAGGCCTATCACCCGTTCGACATTAATTATCTCAACATTGACAATGACGTGAATGAGTGGCTATTCACACCTGTCGGTCCATTGATATCTTCTGCTGAAATGGCAAATGCAGATTTTGATGAGTTTGCAAATCTACTGGCCAACCTGCCGCAGTTAGGCAATGCGTTGCACAGCGATGACAGCAGCAGCAATATTTAAATATGAAAAGATTTTTCAAAGTAAGTTATTATATAATACTTTTATAAAGTTTGTCAAGTCTTATTAATCTTAAGCCCGGGCCCATATGGAGGGGCACTACAAAGCTCACTCGGACTCGGAGCAAGAAATTTCGGAATTGCGGCAAGTAGCGGATCCCTGGCCGGGCAATGAATCTCCGGAGCCCCGCGTTGACTATAGACATATATTAGCGTACAATTTGTAACATCGCGACGGATGACACGGACGATTTTTTTTGAAAAAAAAAGACTGGAGCCCGATCTTGTGAGTGATGTTAGTGAATATTGGCAAGAAATCCCTGGATATTAGTGCTTATGCCTGCGGCCAAGGATTATTCACATGCATGACGCTAGACACCGACGTCAGGTCTTTGATTTTTGTTCACGGGCTCGGTTCGTCACAAAATTACTTTTATCCTCTTCTAGAGAGACTAGTTCCAGAATATAATTGCATTATATTCGATCTAGAGGGCTCTTCTCAGTCGCCTTTGACTGAAACTGCTCCTAGTTTGCAGTCTATGGCCCATGATGTGTGCGAGATCATACATCACTTCAAACTGCCGAATGCAACAATTGTAGGCCACTCAATGGGTGGCATGATAGCTTGCAAGGTAGCAGAAATGTTTCCCGAAATGGTATCGGACCTGGTGCTGATCGGACCTGTGCACCCTAATCAGGCACTTGCTGAAGTATTTAATAAGCGAATCGAACGAATTTCCGAGACAAATTCTCTTCAGGAACTGGCTGATTCAGTTCCTCTGACTGCAACTGGACGGAATGCGAAGCCCGTGCATAAAGCTTTTATCCGGTGCTTGATTCTGCAGCAGTCGACGCAAGGATACCAAGCAGCCTGTCGAGTGATCTCCGGAGCAAGTCCACCTAATTATGGACAAATACGTGCTCGCACCTTGGTTCTGATAGGAGCCGATGATCGTACCGCACCGTATGAGGGCTGCGGTAAAGTGATTTGCAAAAATCTGGCGGGCCTTGCTGTTGTCAAGACCTTGCAAGGGGTGGGGCACTGGCACTGTATTGAAGATAGCGAAGCTATACAAACAGAAATGCTTGAATTTCTGCATGACAATACAAGCCCGTAATTTAGCTTTCTTTTTTAACGCCTTGCACCATAGTAAGTGCCCTGGTCCGCAATTATTGTTTCTCAGGTCTTGTGATTTTTCACCTCTGGTTCATTTTTGGACCCCCAAAACTCGACAGAACCACATTAAAATGAATATTCAACAGATTGCAAAATAGTGGAGAAATAAAGCTAAACGTATCCATCGTGGTCTCCACTTTTATAAAGTACTGCTTGTCTTAGAATTATGTGGTTTGTTCAATTGTACTGTTAAAAATGTGCCATAACAATATATGCCCGGTAATCTCCATTTCTTACCGAGGGCCCTTTTCTAGAAAACAAGCTTATCAGAACAACTTCAATATTGAGCCTGGTTCAATATTCAAAATTATAGAATAAATTTTAAAATTCCTTCTGTAATACGCTATGGAATAGAGTATCGTTTCGGCAGGTCCGTTTCAAATACTGAAATTAGAAAAAAACATCCTAATTTCGAGACCGGGATTAACCGTCGACAAAATCCTAAAGAATATCGAAGATAAAATAGACTCAATGAGGTATTTGAAAGCAAATTGCTCTGATAGTTGAGTATCTTAGAGTCAAAATTAGATTGTATACAACCAGTCAGAAAGTTTTTGGCTGTTCGATCAAACCGCTTATGACGGGAAATAGGAGCTCAGAATCATCACTTAGACGTACGTATATGATAATACCAATATAAGTGTGCTGATAGCTCATGCAGTTAGAAGTTAATTGTTCTGTAAATGTTGATATAAAGTGCCAACCATTCTACAATGAATGAAACCTCGGGGTAGTCTTTAATATCCAGAGACAATTAATAAAGAATTAATAAATACCTCATAACCAACAACGACTTATTGCAAAGCATTCATATATTACGAAAGATTACTTGACTCATCGCTAAGCAGAAATGGATAAAATCTTGCAAAAACCTAAATGCTTCTAACTCCTTACTATACAGTAAAAAATAAGTTATGGCAACTCCTGATGTTCAAGACAAAATATTGCCAAGAATTACTTGAATTCACGAGCTAATATCGATGATCTTCAGACCATTACTGACGCTAAACGGTGCTGAGGTCTTCGCAGTCACCTCTTCAATACTTGAGTCTGAGAATATCTCCACAAGGGTCAGACCCTTGTTTGGATCAACATCGAAAACAGCCAAATCAGTAATAATTCTAGAAACACAGTTTTTGCCAGTCAGGGGAAATGTGCACTGCTTGACAATCTTGGAATTGCCTCGTTTATCCACATGATCACTAACTACAACAACCCTGGTTTTGGCGGGATTGGCTACCAAGTCCATGGCACCCCCCATCCCTTTAACCATGCCTGGTAGAGCCCAGTTGGCCAGGTCGCCTGTTTCAGAGACCTGCATAGCACCCAATATAGTAAGATTAATACGCCCTGACCTGATCATAGCGAAAGACTCCTCTGAGCCAAACACCGAACCTCCACTAACAAGAGTTACAGTTTCTTTGCCCGCATTAATCAAGTCGGGATCTTCTTCGCCCTTTAGAGGATAGTCACCCAATCCAAGAATACCATTTTCAGACTGTAAGGTAACATGAATACAGTGTGGAAGATAAGATGGTGCAAGTGTAGGCATTCCTATACCCAGATTGGCATAATCATTGTCCTTGAACTCGAGTGAAGCTCGTTTTATTATTCGGGCACGGCGATCCGAGCTTGGAGAAGCATTCTCTGCTGTGGCGGCGTCACCGCTTCTGTTTTTGTAAATCTCAATTCTCTTCTCCGTAGTTGACTGCACAACCTTATGAACGTAAATCTCTGGTAAATGGATATCTTCAGGAGAAATATCACCAGGTTCTACAATATGCTCAGCTTCGACTACTGTGAACCTGGCGGCCTTTGCCATGACGGAATTGAAATTCCTTGAGGAACCCTTGAAATAGCAATTGCCCAGAGAATCAGCCTTGAAGGCCTTAATAAAGGCCACATCACCTTGAATAGCCTGCTCAAGCAGATACTTGCGACCTCCAAATATGCGAGATTCGCGTGGCTCACTGTATTTGACAACTTCTTTATTTTCGCCATATCGGACTGGTAAACGCCCTTCTTCGACCCAGGTTCCAGCTCCCGCAGGAGTATAAAATGCAGGAATACCCGAGGCGCCAGCTCGGCATCTCTCTGCAATGTTTCCTTGAGGTGTTAACTCCAGATCAATCTTGCCAGATAGATACATGCGCTCAAAGGTTTTATTGCCGCCAATATATGAGGAGATCATCTTACTGATCTGGCCCGTAACGAGAAGTTTACTTAGTCCGGAGCCGTCTATGCCAGCATTATTGGATACCGCAGTGATCTTATGGATCTCAGGTTTCTTTTCAACTGCATTGATAAGAGTATCAGGTACACCACTTAGACCAAACCCTCCGCAAAGCAGCGTGATCCCGGGCTGGATATCCTTGATGGCCTCCTCCACAGATGCTACCTTCGATAGCCGCCTGATATGTACAGTGGGGAATCCCCTTCGCTTAAACCCACTGAAAAACATGCTCGATAACCAAAAACAAGTTCACTGATTTCGTTATTAAATTCCAGGATCCGGGTTTCGCTTATATACCATCGCAGATGTGATTCCGACGAAGTGCGGAGACATCGTTCCGCAAAATATCGGATAGATGTCAACGGACCACGTCGGCTCCAAATAAATACCACTGGACTAGGACACCTACTTGAGATCTGATCCTGAACCATATTTATTATGTCAAGATATGTTAAAGGACTGGCTCCTCTGCTGGAGAAAGCTGCAAATGATATTGTGATCGTCTCGGCGGTTCGAACTCCATTCACCAGATCTGTCAAAGGCGGCCTGGCTCACATGCTCCCGGAAGAGCTCCTTGCGGGGGCTGTTGCGGGCTCTCTTAGAGATCTGGACATGGACAAATCCGTGATAGAAGATGTCACTGTAGGAGCCGTTCTGCAGAAGTTTGGTGGACAGAAAGTTTCATCTGCGGCCATAAAGAACCTGGGGTGAGTTTGACGGACTAATTCAACTTTCTAATGCTGAAGTTTTGTAGATTCCCGACATCCACAACAGTCAACACAGTGAATCGCCAGTGCGGATCTTCAGCACAAGCACTCTCATATCTTGCTGCTTCAATAAAAGCAGGATGGCTTGATGCAGGAATAGCAGCCGGAGTGGAATCAATGACTCTGGACTATTTCCCCCACAGGAATATCCCAGACAGAGTATCGGACTCGATCATAAAGTATGGCTCGGAAGAGGCCAAGGCCGTACTGATGCCCATGATAGTAACCTCGGAAAATGTTGCGTCCAAATTCAATATTTCTCGACAAGATCAGGATGCATTTGCGAAAGCAAGCCATGATAAAGGCTTTAGTGGGATTATATCTGGCCATTTCAAGCACGAAATAATCCCGATTGAAGCTCGACAGGTGTCGGAAGAAGGCACCATTACATCCTCGATAATTGAGAACGATGACGGCGTCAGGGCGAACGTATCACTGGAGAAGCTTTCAAGTTTGAAGCCTGTTATTGATGAGAATAGCGTCACCACGGCCGGAAATGTAAGCCTTTATTGGAAGACAGTAAGTGGATTTTCAAGTCTAACTTTTATCTAGTCGTCTCAAATCTCGGATGGAGCCTCCTCTGTTGTGGTCATGTCAAGAGCCAGAGCAGATGAACTAAACCTCAAACCAATTGGACGATTTGTGGCTTCGACGGTGGCAGGCGTGCCGGCACATCTCATGGGAATCGGACCGGCTACTGCTATTCCAAAGCTGCTCAAGTCTCTTGGACTTCATAAGGATGACATAGACATCTTTGAGCTGAATGAAGGTGAGTGCTACATCATCAAAACCGATAATCATTATACTGATAAAAACTAATTCCATTAGCTTTCGCTAGTCAGTCTCTCTACTGCATTAACAACCTTGAGCTAAACATGGATAAGGTAAATCCATTCGGTGGTGCTATTGCCATCGGCCATCCTCTTGGTGCAACAGGTGGACGAATGGTAGCAACTTTATTGAATGGACTACGCGCCCGGGATGCAAACATTGGTATTCTTTCCATGTGGTAAGTGTTTCACTGTTTTAGACGCCTACTACGATAATTAGCAGATTACTAACGTTTTACGTACAGTATGTCGACTGGACAAGGGTATGCGGGATTACTCATAAGAGAATAGAGAAGATTGTTAAACACATAGTGAATAAATACATCCAATCAGATTCTTGCAGATGTAAGGCCAACTAGATGCCCAGGTAATTTCGTTTCGGAACTGGAGAGTTGCCGCAATGGCGGTAACCAGGCGGTTTCATGTATCCGCAGTTACCCCGCACCCCCATTAACGTAAGCAGGATACCATTCCAATACCCGACAGAGACGGATGGAAGTAAGGCTGCAGAATAGGCATACCAAACTCTCTGATCCAGCCCCTCATGCACTGTAAATCTGGGGGATAACGCGGGGCGGATCCATACTTCCGATGAATAGATGGAGTACCAGAGACCACCATCTCAAGCATGCATGGATGCATATAAAGGACATCGATTAACGAGGTTAATGTCCATCAAAGTATCATCATGTCACAGAACGCAGTAGTACTTGAGCACAGCATCGAGGCACAAGACCTCCAAGATGGGAATGTGGAACTCATTCCAGGAACAGAAATTATGAAGGATTGTAAGTTGCAAAATACACTTAGCCTTACAAATATGGCTGGAGTACTAATTTCTAGTGGAAAACATCCATTTCGCTCAAAGCGATGGTCAAGTCCTTATTCCACAGCCTCAGAATAATCCAAATGATCCACTTAATTGGTCAAAACCTTGGAAGGTTACTGCCATGTTTGGTGCTTTCCTTGTGGCATTTGTCCATGCTCTGGGGCCATTGTCTATTGCTCCCCAAACTCCTTATTATATGGCTGAATGGGACAGCAGTCTCGATGAAGTCGTTCAGTTCACTGCTGTCTGTATCCTTGTTTTTGGATTCTCAAATTTTATTTGGGTACCAATCGCAACCAAATGGGGAAGAAGACCTTCTCTGTTAATTTCTGCTGTTATAGGAATTGCAGCCTGTGCATGGCGTGCAAATGCTCAGTCATATGGATCATTTATGGGAGCATGTGTCGTTCACGGTATCGCAGCTGGTCCGTCTGAGACTTTACCACCAATGCTTATTGCCGATGTCATGTTTTTGCATGAGCGAGGTCTCTATATGGGAATGTACATGTGGGCATACTTCGGAGCCTATATGATCGGTCCAGTTATTTCTGGTGTCATGAGTCAGCGGTACGGCTGGAGATCGTTCTGGTGGGTGAATTTTGCTGCATACATCTTCCTTACTGTTTATATCGCTCTTTGCATTCCAGAGACAAAATGGAACAGAACGGTCAGTGATGCTCAGATTGTTCAAGACCAGCAACAGACTGTACCTGCATCTAAAGAATCAGAGGGTAATGGTGAGTCTTCTGCTGCATCTGTTGTTGAGAGCAAGGCTGATTTCTATGACTCAAACCACATTGAAATTATCCATGAAGATAATTTTGTTTACAAGGGTCAGCCTCAAAGAGCACAGTTCAAATTTGTATCGCCTACTGCTCTTGGATATGACAGCGGTTTGCTAAGACCTCTTTGGATCCCCATCAAGATTTTTGCATTCCCCATTATCGAATGGGCTTCCTTTGTGTTTTCTTGGTCTGCATCCTGCTTCTTGATGATGAATTTGACGCAATCTCAAGCCTTTAGTGCACCTCCCTTCAACTTTGATTCTTCCAAAATTGGATACTTTAATTTAGCACTTTTCGGTGGTGCTACGGTAGGTCTGCTGACCGCAGGGCCTCTTTCCGATTGGATTTCTATGCGAGCAACAAAGAGGAATAATGGTATCAGAGAGCCTGAGATGCGTCTGCCTACCCTCATTCCTTATACTCTATGCCTTATTGCCGGAACTTTGATCGTTGCTTACGGATACAAAGAAGGCTGGGCTTGGGAAATCATTGTCATTCTTGGATATTTTTTGATTGGGATCCAAGTCGCTTCTATCCCTACTGTTGCGACCACTTATGCTATCGACTGTTATAAGCCCATTGCTGGTGATTTCCTAGTCTCTGCTACTGTCAACAAGAACGTTTGGGCTTATGGTCTTTCAAAGTTCTTAACAAACTGGGTTATAAGGTCTGGTTATGTACCTCCTCTTACTGTGAACATGTCTCTGACTGTTTTCTTTATTCTGTTGGCTATTCCACTCTACTTCAAGGGTAAGACTCTTCGAAGATGGACTAAGAATAGTAATGTTCATTCTCTTTAAAGGCTTTCGTTGCTACAAGCTGTATGTAGTCATAATACTAAGTTAAAACAGTTTAGAAAAAAAAGTTTCATATTTTCATGTTATCTTAAGCCTTAAGGCACTTGAGGGCCATTTCATCTAGTAGTACTTCTGAATCATGGAAACGATCAATTGCTTCTTGAATATATTCTTCGGCATGAGGTGTATCCTTGAACTGCTTACGGAATTGAGATTCTGTAAGTGGCTCAAATGGTAGACTGCCTTCAACATCTTCGACAATATTAAAACTAGAGTCGTAATTCACAAGTACAGCAAGCAATGTCAGTAACCTTGGGGATACAGTAAGTTCGTCTACACCAGCCATTGCAATGCATTCTGATGTATCCAACATTCCTGCTGGGATATGCTGCGTCTTTACTGAGTGTGACTTATAATACTTCTCAATTGCACGGCAGATTTTCAAGCCACGGTGCTCAGCGTACGGGATTTCTTGGAAGTCATTTGCAGCTCTAGCAGCACCACCCTTGAAATCATTGAGATAAGGAGAAATCGCCTTGCATCCCACCTGAGCAGCCACAATTGCTTGAGCTAAAGTAAAAATCATTGTTCCTAAGGTATTGATACCTTCTTCTTTCAGTTGTTTGCATGCTTGGAACCCCTCCCAAGTAGAGGGAACTTTGATGATGACTTTAGATCTATCAACACCCAGATCTTCATACTCAGAGATGAGACTCTTTGCATCTGCAATAGTCTTATTGACATCGAAAGCGCACGAAGTACGAGTTTGTGAGAGCACACACCCGTCTAGTTCCTCCAGCATCCGCTTTCCTAAGATAGCCATTGCTCGACTAACAGTGGACTCAACCTGCTGCTTCTCAGTCAATCCGGATCGTTTCTTCACGGCAGCAGCCGCCTCAGGCATGACATCCTGGCTGGCCGGGTTCTGTAGCTCTCTGTACACAATTCCTTGATTGGAAGTAGCATTGATATACTTCCTGCCAATCCAGCTTTTGGCAACTGCCACCTCCATTGTATCACACGAGATACGTGTCCCGCGGGATTTGATATAGTCTAATGCTGAAACCATGCTAAAATCACCGTCTCAAGATCAGGTTAGAATGAAGGGAAACAACCAAGACTATTGGGCACTTATATAATTGTGCCAGCGACGACCAATGTGGTAATAAGCCCGGCCGCACTAAAACTCCGTCACAAAGTCCATTCGCTCGCTACGGCCACAATTTGCATTAAAACATCCAGGAAACTACGCGGATGGCATGCGACCGTCTGCCCTTATATAGAAACAAAACCGCTGGCGCGTGAGGTTTTGCATAGGTATCCTTATTTGTCCTGCTGCATACAACGGCCAGCCCTGGGCCGAAGAGCTTCTGTGTGGGGGTGAGCAGTTCTCTGTGGGGTCGATGTGATACATCACATCAACAACGGCTCGGTTCGTTTCCCGATCTCTACTGCTACCGAATCATAATAAATAAGAGCGTCAGGGGACTGTAAGATGGCAAGCTCTACCTCCATGTTAGGATTGCCAGATGAGGACGTGTAGTTCGCTCTATAATAATGCCATTGCGATACTTGAGCTAGCCAGTTATAATTATAGCACATTTACACGCGGCATGAGCATCAGGGGCGGACAGGAACGCGCGAGCCAGACCAATTGAAATAGTAAGAATAGAGAAATATAAGGCAAGCCAACGGATTAGAGGATCGAAGATAGTTACATAATTGGCTTCAATACGAGTCAACTTTACATGTGTTGTTGAGATCGGACTACGCAGAAGTCCAGACATCTGGCCCTAGACCGCAGCGGTCGTTGAATATTAACAATCGGAAATCGGAGATCAACAACCCTGAGAGAACACTTAGGCTTGTTCGATTAAATATAATGGCGTCGATCTTTACCGGGCGATGAAATAAGAATTTCCTATATTTAGCGCTGTTTAATGGAGCCCTGCAACAAGCTTCTAGAACAGACCTAGATCACAAACGTCAAGGGACAGATATAAGAATGCCCATCGAAGACAATTGGCTTAAGCAGAAATCAAAACCGATTCTTATCCATGTTCTCAAAGCTTGCAGTACTATCCTGTTCATTGCTCACTTTAGCTATTGCTACCACGGCAGTCAATGCAACTGCCGAGAATGATCTGATACAAAGCATGTTAGTTGCACCAACTCAGATTGATCGAGTAAATTTGCTTCTCCAAAGTGGAGGTAACAGTTCTTTCGTTTTCGACTTCGAGAACCCACCTGCAAACGGTTTATCCGCGAACAGCGCCGCGGCTTTTGAGTCTGCTGCTGTGGGTACTTCTTTCCCTGCACTAATAGGAGTCCACAGCAGTATGAACTTTGTCAGATTAGGCCCCTGCGGTGTGGTATTACCACAGCTGCATTCTAGAGCTGATGAATTCATTTTCCAAGTGGAAGGAACACTTGTAACCCAGTTATTGACGGAGGGGGGGTCGCAGGTCATATCCAACACCCTGACTCAGCATCAAGGAACTATTTTCCCACTCGGGTCAGTACACTTTCAGTTCAACCCGACGTGTGATAATTCAACGTTTATTGCAGCATTTAACTCAAACGACCCTGGGACGACCAATTTGGCCCCAACTCTGCTGATGTTTGATGAGGAGATTGTGGCATCATCTCTAGGAGATACCGTCAATGCAACGACTTTTGCTGCTATCAAGAAGCAGATGCCCCCTGGAGCTCTTACACAAGTAGAGCAGTGCATGCAAACTTGTGGCATGACCTGGTGAATACAGTTCCATAGAGTTCATAGCACCCTGTGACAATTACCACCATATCTCCGGAAGCGACCCCAAGACTGTAGTGCACACCCCACCAACCCCATTGCTTGCAACCATAGCTCTCATATCATGTTGCAGTGTCTGAAAACAGTTATCGAGGCCACAACATTCCTCGAAGAGGGACTCAGAGAACACTATAGACCACCACTCTGGCGTGCTTCTATGCCGGTCGTGAGCCACTTGAGTGCGGATCTTATCTAAACGGTTTTCGACGGAACCTCTGTGATCTACCCACAGCTTCGACAAATGTCGCATGAAAAACTGCAATCGTGCGTGACAGTGTGCCGGTCACATCTATGGGTTCAGCAAAGTCTCCGTCGAGCCTTGCGAGCCGATCGCTGTATGCTTAGGCATGCACGGCAGATGATCGACATCTCTTGTCTGAATTAAGCTTCGTTTGATTTGAGCCCAACAACCCCCGCTCGGCTATCGCTGAACTTGCCTCGACGAGTACGGGACGAGCAGTTGTCACAAGTGCTATTTAACATAACTAGCATAATAATATCCACCTTTCGCGTTCTGTTCAGATATCGTTTGTCGTTAACAGAAATGACAAAGCCGTTGCACACCATAGTCTGTTATCGTTATCTGCTGGCGTGATTCGTGAGTGCATATTTATCTGCATACCATGTCTCCAAGTGGCCACAGGTTCCCCGCCTTATCGAAACACTCAGCAATGTAACTTACTCGTAAGTTGGAACTTGGAGCCAGCTATTATAGCTACTCCGTATGCTCGACCACTTAAAATTGACTTCGACAATAAACTAATAAATGTATGGTAATTGCCGGTGGATGATCCACAAGCAGGGGCCCCCGCCCCGGTGCTCTGATAAATTATCGGCCCCTTGACATGCTCGACCTGCATATCTTTGCTTGGGTTACCGTCACAGACAAATGTGGTAGTGCGTGTCGTCCAACCGGAAAAGAATCACCTGAAACTGGACGAAACTGCGGGGAGCAGGCGCTGTTGGTCGCCTCTTTGCGCCTTACGTGGTATCTGGCATATATCGAAATGGGCATTAATCGGAAGATCATGGCACCCCAGCTGCGATAGACGCGGATAGTGGGATTTAATCGATAAGCTCACAGATGCTTAAATAGGGCTGGATATTTCTCGGCTACTGCTGATCTGACCTTACCTTCTGCAGACGCTCAAAACCAGTGATAAGAAGTAAGAAAATGGTCGCAGATAAAGACTTGGCAACAGTAGATGTTGCAGCAGAAGACTCTGGGCTCCAGGTCAAGACTATCCAAGGATCCGATGAGCTTAATAGAGTGCGCCTAGAGGCCCCTCCTAACCCCCTCAGCAAGCGACTTTTCCAGCTATACGCAATATGTCTGACAGGATTTTTATGTGGTACGATGAGTGGTTATGATGGTAGTGTTATGGGATCTTTCCTAGTCATGGAACCCTTCCAGAAGGTGTTTGGTGCCGGTGTTAACGGTGTTCAGGCTGGTATCATTACTGCTATGTACCAGATTGGTAGTTGCGCGTCGATTCCTTTCATCGGAGAGTCCATGGACAGATTCGGCAGAAGAGTCGGTATGTTCGTAGGATGCATGATTGTTGTTGTCGGCACGATTCTCCAAGGTACATCTGGAAGTAAGGGCTCTCTTGGACAGTTCCTTGGTGGAAGATTTCTGTTAGGATTCGGTGTGAATATTGCAGCGGCTGCAGCTCCTACCTATGTTGTGGAGATTTCACACCCCGCTTATAGAGGAGCTCTTACTGGAGCTCAGAGCTCCACACAGAATTTTGGCGGCTTTTTGGCTGCTGTTGTAACTCTTGCTACGGTGAATATTGACAACAATAACTGTTGGCTGATTCCAACATGGACCCAAATGATCTGCCCTGGAATTGTGTGCTTGACTGTGTTCTTCCTCCCAGAATCACCAAGATGGCTTTATACTCACGGAAGGCGTGAGCAGGCTACAAAGTTTTTGACTAAGTACCACGGTGAGGATGATGTGAGTAACCCATATGTCCAGCTTGAAATCGCTGAGTTTGAGCAACAGTTGGAACTTGATGGTGCCGATAAGATCTGGTGGGATTACAGGATCCTGTTCAATACTCATGCTGCTCGTTACAGAATGGGTAACAACTTGATGATCAATATTTGGGGTGCTCTGTCTAATGGTGGTATTTCTTACTTTGTTGGTGCCTTCTTCAACTCTGCTGGTATTACCAACCCAAACACTGTCCTTAAATACAATGTCGGTCAAAATATGCTAAGTGCAGTGTCTTCGTATGCTGGTTCTGCTTTGTGTGATACTTGGGGACGTCGTACGCTTTTGTTGCCAGTGCTGATGGGAATGTTCCTTACCTGGCTCGCAATCGCTGTTGGGACTGCTATATTTAACGAGAACGGATCTGTCGCAGCTGCGAAGGCCGGTATCGCCTTTTACTTCATCTTCAGTGTGGTTTATTGTTTCGGTATTACTCCATTGCAAGGTGTCTATTCGGTTGAAGTCCTATCATATGAGCAGAGAGCAAAAGGTATGGGATTTTCGTCTTTCGTTACCAACGCTGTTGGTCTTATCAATCAATTCGGAACTCCTGTTGCCTTACAGAAGATCGGATATAAGACCTACATCATCTTCTCAGTGTGGAATCTGGTCGAGTTTGTCATCTCTTACTTCTTCAGTGTTGAGACCAAAGGTTTCACACTCGAGGAACTTGACGTTGTATTTGCTGCACCCAATCCACGAAAGGCATCTACTCAAAAGAGAAAGGTGGCTATTGACAGTGAAACCAACATTATGAAGCTTGAAGAAGTTTAGTTTAGGTCTACATATTTTACGTCTTTCTTGTTTGAGTTTTCCCCGCAGCCAAATCAATGTGTGTTTTCCGCAGTTAGTCGAATCGTAAAACCTGACCTGGAAAGTGTCTCTTGTCCTCTGTTCTTTTTTTCGAGCGTAATGTTCGGCTAATAAGCTTGTAGCAAAGTATCGGATCGGCGTACTGAGATCTCCGATGCGTAGTATTTCTGTGGGGGATTGAGCGGGGTAGCAGTCGACGACTGGTCTAAGATTCACAGATTTACCAAACGCCAGATTTTACCTGATATACTGATATACTGAATGTTTCAGACTGAAATGTTTGCATATGACGATTGAACTTGCCTCTGCTGTTCCTAGTTTGAAATTTAGATACGATCGAGTGTGGGGTAGCAGCAATCACCGCCGTTCCGGACAAATTCACGCTCTTTCTCGAATTCTCGGTCGTGGTCAATGCTTGTTGTGAAGTTTAAAGGTTGAATACTCGGTCAGAATCTCGGGTAACTGATGAAAGAGATCGTGGGGGGTCAATTATGGCGATGATCATCGATGATTACACTCAGGTACATGTTGTGTTACACGGTAACCTATGCCCCACAGTGATCTGCACTGTCAGAGGAGCTGACGAAAAAAAAAGACTATAAAAGCTCAGAGTAGAGCTACTGTCTTTCTGAGAAAACAACTGATTCCAATATGAGACTTGAACTAGCAATTGCTTATGCCCTTCTTTCCTTGGCTAGCGCGGACGTGCCCGTGCAAGATCCGAACGATCTTACTTTGGACGGATGCTATCCACAGCCTCCACTCGGTGGTAACGATTTAAATGTCTTGTACTATGACACTACACCAGGAGGATTCAATGCTGCGGCCAAGGGTTGGAATTCTTGGGGAATCCAGGCTACCCCTGGTGCTGCACCAGAATGGGGTATATTTAACCAAGGAAATGTCACCTCTCAGTGCGATGTGCTTGCTAACCCCGAGTTCAAGAACAATGGGTACGAATATTGTAGCTTGGATGCTGGTTGGAGTACCAATGATCCTGATGAGTATGGACGAATTCTATATAACACGGAGCTGTTCAATTTGCCAGAGTTGGGAAACCACCTCCACAGCAAGGGCTTGAAGATGGGTGTCTATATTATCCCAGGATTCCCCTGCAATGGATTGAATAGAACAATCAAAGGAACAAATATAAAGATGCAGGATGTTACTAATGGGAACAATGACGGCCTTGCATTTTGTGACTTTGATTTTTCAAAACCTGGTGTTCAGGAATGGCACAATTCGTTGATCGAGCTATGGTCGTCCTGGGGGGTAGATTTCATCAAACTAGATTTCGTGACTCCAGGAAGTCCCTCAAACGGTGCTAATCTGGTGCAGAACAATAGTGGAGCTGCAATTGCTTATCACAATGCGATCAAGAACTCAGGCAAGGACATCCGACTTGGCTTATCTTGGAAGCTTTGTCGAAATGATACCTATTTTGACATATGGAAAAATTATGCAGACGCAATGAGAACTGATCAAGATATTGACAATTATGGCGAGGATACTTTTGTAGGTTGGAATGTTGTGCAGCGAGCAATTGACAATTATAGGCAATTCATTGGGCTTCAGGTGGAGAAGGAGCAGCCACTAACCATTCATCCAGATATGGACAATCTCTTTGTCGGTAATCCTGCGAATATTACTGGTGTGACAGATGCTCAAAGGTATACGCTCATGAACCACTGGATGGGCGCTTCGGCCAACCTGATTCTTGGATCTGATTTGCTGCACTTGGATGATCTTGGAATCAAGCTTCTGACGGGTGAGGAGTCGCAATATGTATCCAAATTCTGCTCAAAGTATCCTATTCAGCCTCGTAATCCTGGTACTGGCCAGACCACAGCACAGCAACTGCAAGCATGGATTGCCGGTCCAGATAAGCAATCTGGGGAGGCAATTGCCATGCTGGTCAATTATGGACCTTCGCTAGGAAATGCCGGTTTCAACACTACCCTTGCAGGTGTTCAAACTGTATCTGCTAGCTTGGCTGACTTGGGATTATCCAAATTCCACGGATGCTACAATGTTAGAGATGTTTGGACTGGTAAAGTTAGCCGAGTGAGTGGGACCAGTAAGCTTTCAGCTCAGCTGGACGAGGGAGAATCACAACTGCTCAAGCTGACTCCTTGCTGAAGAATATGAAACTTTATATTTTTAGATTACACAACTACATAACACTACGCCAAAAATTTGAAACGTAGGAAGCCCTACAATAAGCATCACCACCATTCAGTAACCGTAGTTATCGCCATTGACAGAAATAAGAATCTTGACATGATCATTCTTACTCTTTGAGAGAGTCTCGAATCCCTCTTCTACGGTGTCTTCAATGTCGATTTCTTTAGTGATCATCTTCTCAACGACATCGACTGGGATTCGTCCGTCGGCCATTGCATCCAAAACTTCTTGCATATCACGTCCAGTCAAGCCCATGGATCCCATATATGATTTCTCTTGAAGTGTCAATTCCATTGGCGAGAACGGGACTTCAGATCGAGGTCCGGAGATGGGCCAAATTGCGAGGTTCATTGCAATACCTCGGGGTCTTGCACAAGAGATACTCATCTTCATCGTGGGTGGCACACCAGCACAGTCATAAGTACGATAGGCACCTTCTTCATCGCCACCAAGTGCCCTTTTGACCGCTTCAACAGGGTCGCCCTTTAGGCCAGCACCATGGACTACTTCACCGATTTTGGTGCCATCTGCAGCATAGAGCATCTGTTCAGCCTGCTTACACCTGACCTCCGATATTTCGTACACAACAATTCTTCTAGCATTAGCTCCTCGGAGAGAAAGAATGGTTGCGAGCCCGATCGGGCCCGCGCCGATGACAACTGCAATGCGCTCCTCTTCCGGCAGCTTGGGGAACCCCGACAACTGAACGGCGTGCCAGGATATGGCCAGAGGCTGAACCAGAGCAGCGATACGCAACGGCACGTTGTCAGGACAAACCATGACTCTTCGGGCAGGAATCACAGTGTGGGTCGACAGGCCACCGCCATGAGCCGAAAGGCCTCGCAAGCACAGGTTCTTGCAGACGTTGTGGTTTCCCTTTCGGCACCCAGAGCACCATTCCTCGTACTCCAGGGCCTGGTCCTCGCACGCAAATGTCACGTCAACAACGCATTTGGCGCCGACCTTAAGATCAGGACTCTTGGTCGCGGCAGTCTCGCCGAGAGCCAGGATCGTTCCAGAGATCTCATGCGCCATGGGATAAGGGTACTGCACCAGGTATTTGCCTTCCTCCTGCAAGACGCTGGGATCGGGCGCAAAGTTCCGCTCGCCATTGTATTCTTTGAGATCCGTTCCACAGATGCCACAGTATGCCACGCCAATCAGAACCTCGTCGCCCTTGACGGAGCTGGGGTGCGGCGACGGATTAAGGTCCTCGTGGTACCGGACCTTGCCGTCGCTATGCAGAAGAATCTGTTTCTCCATGGTAGACATCAAATGGACTTTAGCTCTAGGACAAGTATGGCAGAAATAAAATCAAGCAGATTGCTATGGGTGCGGACAAAGGAAGGATTTACTATCGGCCGAGGAGAAGGGCGTTGTTGTTTTCTCACGAACTGCAGGCGGGTGTAGTGGGCACGATGCACCTCTCTGCTGCATGCGCACGGACCAACCACCCCCCCCAGCTTCGTATCGAATTACCGCCGCTCGATATGAAAACAACGTGGACGGGCAGCCAAAGCCTGCAGCTGAGGAAACTCAAACGACACTTTTACGACTTAAGGCCTGGGGGACTCACTATATTTCCGCTTAGGTAGTTTTGTAGCAGTTCGCGCTTGCGAGTTGGGGGCCTTGGTGCGTAATAATCGGGGCCCCCGTAGAAAAAGAACGATGGGCCTAGAGATATCCCAAACGGGCCAGGTCGCATAAATGCCTTCTAGTTAAGGAACAGCAGTATAGCAGAGCGGGCAATTCAATCCAACCGTCTTTTGAGTGTTTTGAGGGCTAAAAGCCCTCGCAAGGTATCGATAGCAACAACCTGTGGACTGTGGGTTGGTATTGAAAAGATATTCAGGTTTAGAAGCATATGCATGGAAGGTTGCCAGATGGGATTCCTGCATTAGGAGAGGATCCAGGGCGCGAATTTCCGCTTTGATAGAGGGGATTATGGGGTGATTCTTGTGGATTCGGCCATTACCCAGATATGAAAGTTTATATAACAGCTTATATGGCAGTTTAAAAAATATATGCTGCACGGCAGGGCGCGCTAGGGAAATCGGCGGCCTCGACCAACCATCTGGAGATCGCATAGACCCGGCTCCTGATAGCATTTGCGTGGGCCCAAAGAGGCAGGACGCATGCCACGCTCGAACAGCCGCTCGCGGAAGTTGACAAGTCGAGGGTACAGCGCACTCACTCTGTGGAATCCGTCTTTATCGCGATTGCCCGACCATAATAATTCTGCAAGGGACCCTACACGAGGCCATAGCCGCGAATCAACGTCAGACTCATCGACCTGTTCGGACCACAAGGCAGCCTCTGCCCCTAGAACATGCTTTCGGTCCTCCTCCGGCAAATTCTGATGGAAGTCGAAATCGTATATCCGCTGCCACGTCTTGTATGGACCGCACCATGAACCACCATCTCCGCCGTAGTTGAAGCTGGGTGTACCTGGCGTAGGGTCCTCCTGGGCAAGGTATCGTGGATCGCCGGGGGCATAGTTACCGAAACCACAGTCCATATAAAGGAAATCGCTAGATGAGATGATTACATCATAGCCCAGTCCCGTGAGACGCTTTACACTGTGCACTCCACCTTCCCATGCCTGCATGATAACATCCTTGGGGATATCACGAGCACCAATTTCGGCGGCAAGAATGGCGTCTTGCCACATTACCAGTCGACGGTTGTCTCGATTCATGAAGATTGGAAGCGTGTTATTGACCCAATACTGAGCCAAATCATTGTACTCAAGATCACGCTCCGCCAGCCATTCTTTCACGTGAGGGGTATGGTCGATACACTTTCGGAACATTTCATCGAACCCCACATGGAACAGATTATCAGGAAATAGAGTTGAAACATCATCATACATAGTCTTCAGGTGCTTGTAGACATTGGGGTTCGTGACATCCAGCTGAGGTGTTACTGGCCCAAATGGAGGCGTCATATAGCTAATATCTTCACATATAACCAATCCTGGATCGCCAAGCGAGGCCCATCCAGCACCAGAATGTCCTGGCATATCGATCTCGGGGATCACACGAACACCTCTCTCCCTAGCGTAGTTTACCACATGCTTCACGTCGTCGACACTATAGATATGCTTTCGAGAATACGCACCTTTGGTCATTTCCGGCATAGACTGCACTTCCAAGGGCCACGATTCTCCGTCGGTGATATGCCAATGTAGAACATTCATCTTTGCTAGCGACAAAGCGTCAATCTGTCGGAGCAGGGACTCGACACTATAAAAGTTCCTAGCAGTATCAATGGAGACACCTCGGTGAGGGTACAAAGGCCCGTCTTCTACTTTGACAGGGTTCTCAATAAATATCTGGCCATCGCCGTTATGTATGGCCAGCTGTTGGAAAGTATTGAGAGCATACAAAGCACCCCAGATTGACTTGGCTTCAATATCTAAAGCTCCATTTGCGCCAACGGTTAATACATAGGACTCGTCCACACCAAACTGCAGACCAGCGTCCACATCGTCCACAGCGATCTTGACAGTGTCTATTACGCCAACTGTGAGAGGAGCGCGTCCTTCTTCCTTTCCAGCCGCTACAGTTAACTCTACCGGCATGAAACTATCACTCCAGATAGTCTCGACAGACCTGACCACTGCATTCTCCAAAATCTCGTTGTCTGGTCCATCGTACTTGAGAAACGTGGCTAATGATAGTGGGCCTGAGCAATTCCACTGGATCGAAACAGGTGCTGGTAGGGGGTCCGCGATGGCTTGGAAGCCATCTGGACACTCCAGGGTATTGTATTCGCCCAGGCTAAGAATGCCAAAGAGATTGAGAGAACTTTCCAAGAATCTCATTTGATATTATTTGGCTCTTCATGACATCCCAGCGCTGGATATATAAAAGGATCCTCTGTTGGGTAGTAGCGTAGCTACTTTCGGAGTTTTATTTCCCTATGCAACAACGCTCATTTACTCAACCCACATTACCAGTACATTCGGCAGTAACCACAACCGACTCACTCACGCTCGGCTTAGAACGCATGGTGTCATATGAATCTATAAGTACAGAGACCTGTCATAGCATGCCCAATCTCTGGCTAGTGTCTTAGCAAGAGATATCTGTCGGTTCTCCGACGTACAGTTGATCGTGCGAAGGTAAGACAGGGTATCATTCCTTGAGCCTCGCTCCATTCTGTAAAGATAGGCAAGCCTGGTTGTTGAAATATTTGATTATGAAGGTATTGGTTGTGTCCTTCTGGTCAAAATTGCTTAATTATGACCGGTCTATAGAAGCCTACTCCTGTGCAAGAGATCAGTCGAAGCAGAAACACCGAATGGAAACATGACCAGATATCCCCTGGCGATGTGCCTCTTAATAAATCCATCTTATATGAGCATCCGTAGCTCATAGCTAGCGTAGTATCCCCATTGCACTTGTTTGGCGGACGCTATGATCGACACCTAGCTAGCCGTTTCTGGTCATCACTACCCCACCAGAAGCTCGTTCTCCCCCGCCCAGAGTTCGGACTTTAAACGGTCAAGCGGACAGCGAACAGAACTTTAACCATTTTTAAGCTCTCAGCAGCCACTCACTCAAACAGTAACAACAAAACCTTTCGGTAACGGAGCTTAACTAAGCTACTGCTAACTATGGTTGCGATTCAATGGCCATTCATTGGTCACCTTCTGGCCTTTATGACATCGCCGCCATCTGAGAGCAGCAAGACCGATGACATAGTAGACGTGGGCTACGCGAAGTACAGAGGCTCGAGCGCGATTTCGGAGGGGATAATAACGTTCAGAGGAATTAACTACGGCCAGGCCCCGATAGGTGATCTCAGGTGGAGTGCTCCATTACCAATTGAGGACCAGGTCTCAAATAAGCCGACCATTGATGCCACTCACCAGGGCTACGCCTGTATTCAAGGGATAACCTATTGGCACAATCCCAACGGATTGAGTCCGAAGATCAATTCATCTGAAGACTGCTTGAATTTAAATATCCAGAAGCCTGCTACAGCCAACGAGTCGTCTAAACTGCCAGTGTTGGTGAACATTCACGGGGGTGGGTATCTTAATGGCGATTCCGATATCGATGGAACATATCTCTTAAATCAGTCAGACATGTCTATGGTGTATGTGAGTATTAACTACAGAGTTGGGATTCACGGCTTTTTGGGCGGTTCGGAAGTCGCAGAAAAGGGCAGCCTCAACGCGGGGTTGCTGGATCAGCGGCTTGCTTTAGAATGGACCAAGAACTATATTGGAGCATTTGGTGGCGATCCAGAGAGGATCACAATAACTGGTGATAGTGCAGGAGGTGGTAGTGTCACGTATCAGATGACAGCATTCGACGGAGAGACAGAAGCACCCTTCAGCGGAGCCATATCCAGTTATCCATGGTGGACCCCTATACTGACGGAATCGACACAACAGTTCGGGTATCAGCGCTTACTCTCGAAGGCCAACTGCAGCGACCTTAAATGTCTCAGAGGATTGAGTGAGAATCAGCTTCATGAAGTGGCTCGCGAGGTCTACCAATCTGGTGCTGACTTCCCACAAAATGGGTATGGACTTTTCCTTTACTCGCCCGTTGTCGACGGAACTTTCATCAAGAGGCGTCCCACAGAATCATTTGAGCTCGGTAAGTTTCAGCATATCCCCCTGATAGTGAATCATGCGGCATTCGAGGGAGCTGGGTTTACGAGCTTAATAATGATGGACGATAACCAGACGCGCGTCCTTCAAGGTGAACTTGCTGATTTCAAGCAAAAGTTCCCATCTGCTGATGAAACCGTGATAGAAGAGTTCCTGGAGCAGTATCCTGTCTCGGAATACGCAAATGGCTTCCACCATCGTCAGACCTGGTTCGGAGATGTTATTGTGAACTGTCCTACTTATCATATAGCTGATTTCGGATCAAAGTATGCACCAGTGTACAAGTACATATTCGCTACTGGAACATTGGTACATGGCGCACCAAGGCCGTACTTCATGTCTCCAGAGGCAAAGACCAATGTGTGGGATCAGGAAACTTCAAAAGTAATGGCCAGTTATGTTATCAGTTTCGTCCGGTCTGGAAACCCCAACACGCATGGAACATCTAATGCTCACGCAATTGACTGGCCTCCATATCGACCTAGGCCAGGGGCTCAGGATTATAATACTTTGCACGTAAAAGTTAAAGAACACGTCATCGAGCACGATGAAGACCACAATCCTCGCTGTGATTTCTTCAGACGGAATGCCGATATTATCTCTATTTAGTGGTAGCGTAATCGCAAAAATCAATTGTTTGAATCATAGGTGTTCTCCTGATCTAGGATCCAGTTCGCGTAAAGATGCCTCATTGCCCCGGCTCCCAAAAACTCCGATGTGAGAAGCCCCGCAGACAGAACTAACAGAATCTAAAAAGACTCCGAGCTACAACGTAACTTTTAACATTTAAATATGCCATGGCTAGGCGACTGCAAGAGTCTGCCCTATCCAATTTTTTTGTAATTGTTGTTGAGTAATGACTGTCTCCAAGTCCATAGATGATATTATTGATGAACTCACTTTGGCTCAGAAAGTAGCTCTTTTGAGCGGTGCTAATATGTGGCATACTACACCTATTCCCGAGCATGGCATACCTTCACTTCGGCTCTCGGACGGCCCGAACGGTGTGCGAGGAAAGAGACTGTTTAATACCAGTGCTTCGGCATGCTTCCCCTGTGGAACCGGTTTGGCAGCTACATTTGACCAGAAGCTACTCTATGAGGCCGGGGAGCTTATGGCAAAGGAAGCAAAGTCTAAGGGCGTGCATGTAATCCTGGGCCCCACAGTTAACATCCAGCGATCTCCTCTTGGTGGCCGTGGTTTTGAATCATTTTCGGAGGATCCTGTTCTCAGTGGGCTTTCTGCTAGTGCAGTGATCAATGGTATACAGGATCACGGAGTGCAAGCATCAATTAAACATTTTGTCTGTAATGACCAGGAGCACGAGCGGACCTCAATGAATGCAGTCGTTCCCCAGAGAGCTCTGCGAGAGATCTACCTCATGCCATTCCAGCTTGCAATCAGGGACTCAAATCCCGGTACGTTTATGGCATCCTACAATAAGGTGAACGGTACGCACGTTAGCCAGGACCAGTTCTTGCTCCGCTCAGTTTTGAGAGAAGAGTGGGGCTGGAAGGGTCTTGTTATGTCAGACTGGGGTGGAACGTATAGCACCGTTGAAAGTCTTAAAGCGGGACTTGATCTTGAAATGCCCGGCCCTTCTGAATGGAGGGGAAAGCGTGTCCTGCTGGCGGTTGAATCAAAAGAGCTAGATGTCAAGTACGTTAATCAGGCAGCCAAGAATGTAATCGCCTTGACACAGAGAGTGATTGCAGAGTCTGGTATTCCTGAAAATGCTGAGGAGTACTCAAATGATAATGCAGAGACTAGTAGCAAGTTGCGAGAAATAGCGCAGGATTCAATCGTGCTACTAAAGAACGAGGGAAATGCTCTTCCCCTGTCAAGAGAGAAAACCACTGCTGTTATTGGCTCTAATGCTAAGCTCGCTGTATACTGTGGTGGTGGCTCTGCCTCTCTGGTATCATATTATTCTGTCAGCCCCTTTGAAGGCATCTCCTCGAAGTTGACTCAGAAGCCTTTGTACGCTCAGGGTGGGAATTCTTTCAAATCTGCACCGTTTGCTAATGGTCTACTAAAAACAGAGGATGGAAAGCAGGGCTATGAGTTTAAGTGTTATGACACCCCTGCATCCGATCCAAAGCGTGTGCTGAAGGATTCTTTGGTGATGGACCGGTCTACTATCATTCTTGCAGACTACTTCCCAAACACTAAGGATCCGGCAAAGTTCTACTGTGATATCGAGGGTTACTATACTCCTGATGAAGATGGACTCTATGCGTTCGAACTTACACTGGTTGGCATTGCTAAGTTATATGTAGATGATGAGCTTGTGGTCGATAATGAAACGAATCAGCGCTTAGGAAAGACGTTCTTTGGGTTTGGAACTGTCCCTGAAGCTGGTATTGTCAAAATGAATGCCGGCCAAAAATATAAAGTGACAATCAATATGGGAACTGCTGCACTCAGTAAGGTCGCTCCACCTGCGTCATCCATCTTTAAGGGTGCTATGAAGTTTGGGATCACCCGTGCCCATGAGAATCCTGAAGAGGCTCTTGAAGAGGCTGTACTAGTAGCAAAGGGAGTTGATCAAGTGATCATGACAATTGGATTGAACGGCACATGGGAAAGTGAAGGATTTGATCGAGAGAGTATGCTGCTGCCTCCTCGAGTTGACAGTCTCGTTGAAAGGGTTCACGCTGCGAATCCCAATGTTGCGGTGGTTGTTCAGTCAGGAACTCCAGTCGAGATGCCATGGGCTGACAAGGTACCGGCCATTCTTCAAGCGTGGTATGGTGGCAATGAAGGCGGCAATGCTATAGCTGATGTGCTCTTTGGAGATATAAACCCCAACGGAAAGCTTCCGATTTCATTCCCAAAGAAACTTGAAGATAACCCCTCGTTCTTGAACTTTGGCGCTGAGAATGGTGAAACTATCTATGGAGAGAGTATATACGTGGGATATAGATATTATGAGGCCATTTGCCGAGAAGTGTTGTTCCCATTCGGTCACGGACTTTCTTACACAACATTTGAGTATTCTGATATTGCGGTTGAAGCAATTTCCCAGACTGTGACTGTATCTGTCAGCGTAAAGAACACCGGTTCAGTGGTTGGCAAGGAGGTTGTGCAGGTATACATTACGCAGAAGAACCCATCAGTTAAGCGACCCCGCAAGGAACTGAAAGGCTATGCAAAAGTCAACGTTGCACCAGGAGAAGCTGCTATAGCTAGAGTACAAATACCTTTGAAATACGCCACATCATATTGGAATGTCGCCCAAGATAGCTGGGTCTCAGAGAAAGGCGTATACACCGTGCACGCTGCAAGCAGCAGTGCTGACATCCGTTTAGCATCTGAGTTCTCTACTTCAAAAACATTTTTCTGGAAAGGACTTTAAATAGCTTTTTTAGTAGTCATATGTCACATATAGATTTTCATGTTTATGGGCCTGGCAATTAATAATTCAGCCGAGCTTCAGTTTTGGAACAGCTTTGCAGGGCTAGCGGGGTCAGACTACCCCCATTATTTGGGCGGGACGTGGGGGAGATGTATTTCAATCTACATCGCTTGAAATGCGTATATTGTGATAAAAAAATACAACATTATTTTCAGAATCATAAATCAAAGATATGGAAGACCTCACCGACCTGTTTATACTGTCCAAGTTTGGTTTGATATCGGGGAAGAACTGAGCAAAGGTTCGCTGGTGATGATCTCCCCCACCAAAGCGATCACCACACCAAGAATTAGTGCAGCAAAAAGTCGCTATAAAAGGCCGGTCATGTAAGCTCTCCAATCATTGAAACCTTAAATATAAACATGCCTTGCGAGGGTTGTACATGTGGGGCTGTTTCTAATAATGAGGTACCCTCAGGCCAGCAGTTTTTAGAGTGTGAAATTGATTTTACGGCTACTCGGCTCGAGGACACAAGTTCTAAGCTTCGCAGTCAAGAATGGTTCAATAATTCTGAGAACCCAGGAATGACAGCACTTTATATTGAAAGATACTTGAATTATGGTTTGACTCGCGAGGAGTTGCAGTCTGGAATGCCGATAATTGCAATTGCTCAGACTGGTTCTGATCTAACACCATGTAACCGACACCATCTCGAGCTGGCAAAAAGAGTCCGGGAGGGAATCCGTACGGCTGGTGGCATCGCAATGGAGATACCCGTGCATCCTATCCAGGAAACTGGCAAACGTCCCACGGCATCTTTGGACCGAAACCTTGCATATCTTGGTCTGGTAGAACTTCTGTACGGGTATCCGATTGATGGAGTAGTGCTTCTCACGGGATGTGACAAGACTACACCGGCTTGCCTGATGGCTGCTTCGACTGTGGACTTACCGGCTATCGTAATGAATGTGGGACCTATGCTTAATGGATACATGGGAGAGGAGCTAATTGGTAGTGGAACTGTGACTTGGAGAAGTCGGGAGAAGCTGGCCAAGGGTGAGATAAACACTGAGCAATTCTATACTTCAGTATGTGCTGGCGCACCAAGTGTGGGCCACTGTAATACTATGGGAACTGCATCAACTATGAACGCTTTAGCAGAGGCTCTGGGTATGGCTCTTCCAGGATCAGCAGCAATCCCCGCTCCGTATCGTGAACGTGGACAATGCGCCTACGAAACTGGAAAAAGAATCGTAGATTTGGTTAAAGAAAACATAAGACCATCTGATATTCTCACAAAGCAGGCGTTCGAAAATGCCATAGCTCTTAACAGCGCTATAGGAGGAAGCACCAACGCACCAATACATCTCAATGCGATCGCAAAGCATATTGGTGTAGAACTGAATAACGAAGACTGGCAAAGGGTCGGCTATGAGATACCTCTCCTAGTTAATGTTCAGCCAGCCGGCGAGTACCTCTGTGAAGAGTTCTACCGTGCGGGAAATCTGCCAGCTGTGGCCGCTGAGCTCATGGAGCACAACAAGCTTCCACATCCCGCTGCTTTGACGGTCAATGGTAAGAGCATTGGAGACAACTGCAGGGGTAAGACTACGTGGGATAGAAGAGTTATCTTTGATTACACGAAACCTATGGTCAGTCACGCCGGCTTCTTGAATCTGAAGGGAACATTGTTCGATTCGGCTATTATGAAGACTAGTGTAATCTCGGACGATTTTCGAAAACGGTATCTTGAGCATCCGGGTGATCCAAATGCATTTGAGGGCAAAGTGGCCGTTTTCGATGGACCAGAGGATTACCATCACCGCATAGATGAACTGGACATTGATGAGAACACAATTTTGATTATGCGTGGTGCAGGTCCTATTGGCTATCCAGGCGCAGCGGAAGTTGTAAATATGCAGCCTCCTAGCAAGCTATTGAAGCAAGGTATCAATGCCTTGCCTTGCGTAGGAGATGGTCGTCAGTCTGGTACTAGCGGATCCCCGTCTATTCTTAATGCTTCACCAGAGGCAGCTTTGAATAGTGGATTGGCTATTCTTGTCACTGGCGATAGGATCCGAATTGATCTTGCCAAGTGCCGAGCAGACATTCTTCTTTCAGAGCAGGAAATCGAGCAACGAAAGGTCAAACTTAAGAGCAGTGGTGGGTATCCTATCCCCAAATCGCAAACTCCATGGCAAGAGATGTATAGAAATGAAGTTAGTCAGCTGAACGAAGGAATGGTCCTTAAACGGGCAGTAAAGTACCAGAAAGTAGCCGAACTGGTACCGCGACATAACCACTAAATAAATAAATTAATATCTCACTAAGTTAAAAACGGATTATAAAAATATTATCTCTTTTAGATCTCTGTAAGTGCATTCCAGCCTTCCTGTTCTGCAGCCTTGCCTCGATGGACTTCCAGCGTCACCATGATCTCTAAAAACTTGCTCAGATATGATTCAGCTCTACTTAGAACATCTTCACGTTCGCTTAGCGTATGTTTTATCAGTGAACTGGCAATTGCTCGTATTTTCACAATCAAGACAACACCATTTGGCTCAAGGTTATCCAAGGAAATAGTGCCTAAAACATGCAGCATTTTCTGACAAATATGCTGTCTCTCTCTCCACGATTCTAGTTCAGCCATCTGCTTCATTCCTTCGGCATACTCGCTGTCCCCAATCTCCGTCAGTGTTGCTCTTCTTCGAGCCCTGAGAGTGTCCACATATTCCAACAATGTGCTCTGGATCCACAGCTGAGTAACAAGTATATTAGACCTTTGGCATTCCAGCTGAGTCCGCCACCGGTTCAGATCTGTTGAGTACCAATGCTCATTCGCTGATTGAATAGAGCCAATTGATTCCTCGGGCGGGAAGTTTTCGTTCATATTGTCGTCGCAAATAAATACTTTCGGGATTGAATCGGACAATCCCTTTACCCTTCTTAGAATTTGGGCTGCACGAACCTCCTCCAGGAGGGTCTGGTTTGCCGTATCTTCTTCGCTATTCTGGTCTCTTAGGCCACTATCTGCAGGACGTGGGAACTCAATTGCCAGATGCAGTCTAACGTTAGCATTAAACCCAGCCAACAGAGGTAGCCGGTCAGCGGGTTGAGTCAAAATTTCATCCGGCGTGATGAACTCATCATCTACTTCTGCAGGGATTAATGGTGTAGGGTCCAGAATCAGAAGTTCATTGGGCTCTCTTAATCTGAGCTCTGTGTCCCGCACGAGCCTGTCTATACTTGTCTTGAAGTATTGGAGCCATAGGGCCCGTTTCCTGAGCTCTGTCTCGATACGATCGTTTCCATGGTATCCGTCAGGCCATCTGTGAAGTTTAAGGGCTTTGAGTATACCTAGTGCCTCCTGAGTGCCGATATACGCACGCACATGATCTCGGTCAATATGATGATCTGCAATAGAAATTAACATTATCGCAGCCCAATGATTTAGGCTCAGATTGTTCTTCGTGATCCATTGAGTATGCTTAATCCAAGAAATTAATTCGTAGCACCGGGCAAACATGCCTTCGTGGGTCTTGTAAGGAAGCGAGGGGTCAATCTCCTGAAACGAGCGAAGTTTCCGAGGAATGTTCGCCAATGTAAAAGCACATATCCCAATTACCATTGCAAACCAAGCAGGGTCGTGTGCTTCGCGATGCCGCTCCAGGTCACGGAGAAAAGTCGGCCTATGCACGATCGGTGTAAGAGGGTATAATAAATTAAGATATATCCTTATCATTTCGTCCAGGACTGGCTTAGAGCACAATAAGTCAAATGAAAGATTGCTTCCCAACTCAGGAATCAGTGGCGTCGGCGGTGATTGATGCATCAGAGGAGAATTCTCGGAGTAGCTTCGTGCAGTCGATGACCTCGGTGAGTCTGCCCACATGTTTTCGTTCTGCAACCCACCCGGCGTGCTGTACAACAGACTCTCCGACTTAGGCGTTATATCGGAGCTCGAGACACTGGCCGATTTTAAATCCTGAATGTGACTGGGGTGTGCAGTTACTCGGCTATCTTCACGGGGAGGAGACACTAAGGGCGGTGCACTGTTCTGAGCTTCTTTTATATTTAATCCATTCGCCATAGATCCCAATACCATCGGCTTCTCACAGTCGTGTTTTATTTTGGTGTTCAGCGTAGAGTCAGACACATTTGTCGCAGCCTTCTTTTTGCCAGGACCTCGCTTTCCACGAACTCCATATGTACACTCTAAGGACAGTCGGACGCAAGACTGACACGGACCATACTTGTCATCCAGCTTGGGACCCGGCTTACATTTCACCTTTCGTTTATGGCAGGTCGCACACGCCAACAGACCAATCTTTCGCTTCTTGCTGACATCCTGACCTTCACGAGTCAGCTCAGAGTTTTCAGGGCCAGTCATAATGCAGAGCACATAATAAGAGGTCGAGTCGGTGTTGAGTAGAAGCAGTCTTTTTTAATAAGTGAAGTTCCTGACACCACTCTCGTGCGCTGCTGTTGTTGGCGGGCTGCAGAATCGATGGACCAAAAGGGTTGTCTGTCAGTTCGGCTTCCAGTTGCACCCTGGAGAAAAATGTCCGCCAACCATGGGCGGGGTATGATAAGAGGAGTTGAGACTGGCCCGAGCCGTTCAAAACATCTGAAACTCAAATTAAACTAACATGCTTTATCGGCACATTAGTAGCGGTAGCGTTTTACAGAAATGAATTCGCAAAGATAGATTGGGTAACTTTAATTGCCAGGCCAAGACATAAACTGGACCTATGTAGACCTTGAGTCAAATCACTCTGTAATAATGAGCCGAATCTAGTGGATTTACACTGCACTGTATGTTTTACACTTAGCTGTGGTTCTGCATGTTCATACTACTATAGCTTCTTCTTAGCTGCTACTAAATATCAGTCTCGAAGTCGGTGGCTAATATGCGACCCATGCTGGCAGAACAATATTGAGAACGGGCCGCGAGACGCGCATGAAAACAATGTAGCGCAAGCAAGCCAGAGGCAGGAGACCTGGATCCATCCGCACTGAGTGTACTACTCCTCGATATTATCTATAGATCGGCATTGATGCTATTTCCGGATCCCAAGCGAACCAGCTGTATTTAACTCCTGCAAACAAAAATAAATTAAGAAAAACCAGCAAAGTCATACGGCATAACAAAACAATAAAAAAACGATGAGGGGAGTCTAGGAGTTATTGCTATCTATCATGTATCTACTGGCTACCGCCCAACTTAATAGGACCACCAGGACACAGATAGCTCGCGTGCGGAATTTAGATGAAGTGGCAGCCACTGGTACGACCTCGGTCGCAGTTTTGGACATGTCTGCGTCCAACGTTGCAGATGCACCTGCATTATGAGCGGGACTGCTGTTATTATTAGTGACGCCGTTCGGAGACTCCACAGTGCGCGAGGCCTGGTAGGCTCCTGCAGAAGCCCGAGATCTCTTGTTAAACTCACTGGCAGCATCTGGAAATTGCAGAATAAACGTAGGATTCACTGCGTTCCAGGCGTGCGACTGTCTTGCAAGCGTGATCTTCTGCTCGTGGCTCGTCACAATGGAGCCGGACGTGGGGTCGTTAGACACCATAAAACTCAAGAGGCCAGTCAATATAGTCGACACACTCCACGCCGGGTTCCAGCTCTTTGGGTGGTAGTCCGATATAGACAGGCACAGTCTTGTGTTCGTCTTGAACCTTCCATTTGGAGTTATCATCCGTATCGCAGGCGGCTTGAACGGGTAGTCAGCAGGAAACGTCAACGTTCCGTGGTACTGACCACCTTCGTAGGGGGAATCCGGCGGCCCAGTAATCAGGTAGTGCCATCTGTAACACGTTAGAGTCAATGCATCGCCGTCGCGGAGTGTCTGACTTACTCCAATATGTTCGATTCACTCGGATGCGTTTCAATGAACGGAGGCGGACTCTCCTGGATGAGTCTGTACTCCCGTGTCAGCTGAAATACATCAGTCAGTATACTCTAATACCCTCTGCGCGCCTCCGAACCCCTACTTACACGTTTATTAGCCGCTCGTGTGGCCATAGCTAACGTTGAAAAAATGTCGCCTTCTCCAGAACAGGTTGGGTTGTTTGACGGAGTCTGACGGCTAAACAGTTCCGACCTACTCATAAACAAAAATGTCGATGTGTGTGACACACTGTGCGTGACACACTGAGGAGTGTTCTGTTCCCGTGTGCTGTTGCCGAGTCTCCTATCTCCACCGATTCACCCTGCTCCATCCTCATCACCATCACCACCGCTATGGGCATCTGCTTGTCCTGTCTACGAGACTATGCAGATGATGACCCGCTGCAGCGGCAGCCTCTGATCCACGGGGATAATCCTATGTATACGAAAAACGACAACAACAACAACATCAACAGTGGTGGTCCTGGGAACAGCAACAACAACCAGGAGTCCGCAAGCACACTGTTCCGGGAGAGAGCTCTCAATGAAATTGTCAGTTTCACGGGCGAAAACTTGATAGACGTAACATCCGTGGCCCAGCTGGAGGTCCACACAGCAGGCAGATCGGCCGATGAGTATAAGAACTCGCTCAAAGGGTCGTCCAAGAGCGCTAGCGCCGGACTGCTTCCAAGCACATCCGCCAGGCCCCTGGCCGAGAAGGACAAGGTTTGGCTGAGGAATTGGGCTCTATCTGCCAACAGAGCCATCAGAAAGGAGCCTGTGGTCGAGCCGGTGGGTAATCTGGTGCTTACGTTTGCACAATAGCCATGTCTTTTATGTCTGTACTTGTAGTCTAGCTATTTATTGAATGCTTTGGCATCCGCGTATATCTGAGCACCACCCGCGAAAAGGTTTGTTTTCCTCCTGTCAAATAGACGCCCAGTAACGATTCCAAGGAGGTTTGGTTCTAGAGGAAGAAAAATATGGTACAGAAGAGGAAATCAAAAGGCTCCAGCGATCGAGGCTCAAAACGGCTCCGTCTGGACGGCCAGACAGACGATGCCACCGAGTTTTACGTGTCGGTTGTCCAGCTGGTTGGAGAGCTGCAGGATTCTGGCCGTGTCTTGATCAAACAGTTTGTGAAGCTGCCTTCGAAAAAGCTATATCCCGACTATTACACGACTATACAGAGCCCTGTGTCCATGCACGAGATAAAAGATAAGATCTCAAAGAAGCTTTACAATAGGCCTCAGGACTTTGTGGCTGATTTCGATCTGATGCACGAGAACGCCATTCAATTCAACGAGCGCGAGAGCGAGATAGCTCAGGACGCCGGCAGTATCGCCCAATTCGTACATGACCAAGTGAGCGAGTGGGCGGGCAACTACGATGATGAGGAGGACGGGACTGAAAATAATCCTGCACAAGAGAAGCTGGACATTCTCGACGAGCTGATAAAATACAATCTGAAGGGCCGCGTGCTTTCTGTGATATTCATGGAGGTGCCCAGCAGGAAGGAATACCCGGACTACTATAAGGTTATCAAGAATGCCACTTCATTTTCGAAAATCCGGGCGCACCTGGAACAGAACCCAGAGACCAGCATGTCGGAGTTTGTCGACATGGTATCACTGTTGTTTTCAAATGCAAAGACTTACAATCAGGAGGGTTCCCAGGTTTATGATGATGCGGTAGTTCTGGAGGACCTTTTCAAGCAGAGAACTGAGCCTCAGGCGCCGAAGTTGAAGATTAATTTGCGACGACCTACAGAAGAAGTAAAGGAAGAGATTTCGGCCCAGAACGAGGAGAAGGAGGAGCAAGGAGACGACGGAGGTGATGAACAGGACGAAGAAGAGGACGAAGATGGTGACGAAGATGGTGATGAAGACGAGGAAGGCGATGAAGAGGAGGAAGGTGCTGAAGAAGAAGACGACAGGGATGAAATAGATCAGGAAGAGCAACTGGTTGTCGACGGTACTGCTGACGGTGCCGTTGACGACGCTGAAAATGGTGAAGATATCAATCTCAAGAATGAAAATGATAACGGTGAGATGGCTGAAGGTGCTGCTGAACAAGGCGGAGATGGCACCACCAGTGGGCGCACTGAGGCACTACTGACTGAAGACGTCAAGCACGTGTACGCCCGTCGTCCCGAGGGCCAGTCCGCCAAAGACGCGTTGATTCGGGGTCTCGCAGTTACGTCTGTTATTCCTGTTACTTCAAGGTACATGCAGGCAAAGAACCCTATACCTCCGCCCACTGTAACGGATGTGTTTCAATATGTTTTACCTGCTTCGGATATACATGTGGACCAGTCCTTTGTGATCAATGTTCCTTCGTATCATTCGTCTATCAGCGTAAATGTATTATTACATGAGTCTCTGAACTCAAGGTACTATAACATGGAACTTGTTCACGATAATGTTCAGCTATCTCCTGCTTCTACGAGCTCAAGCAACCCCTGGGCAGAGGCTGATAGGCCATTGAAAAACAAATTTGATATTCGGCTCCATTCTGGACTGAATCATATTGAAGTCATTGCTCAGGCCTCTCCCGCGCGAGGAATGCCTGTTCGACATGCTGCTCAAGCACCACAAACCTTTGGCGATGGAACTGAGCGCGAGCGGTTTGTTTTGTGGATCATGGTCGCAAAGTGATCCTTCTATTACTATTATTATTATTATTATTATTATTCTATCTATACGCATTAATGTACAATAAAACACGAGTCTATTTCTTCGTGCGATATTCAAGCTCTACTTAGCCTCCGCCGGCCTACAGGTGCGTGGGGTAGAAGCTTCTATTGGGAGTTTCTAGTAGTACCATACAAATTTTTTTTTGCAGACTTTGGTTGGCTTGTTTGGTTCACCCCAAACGCTTAGACGAAAATAAAAGGTATGTCCTTCTCGACAAATTCAATCAAGGTCTTGGCTGGAAACTCGCACCCCGAGCTTGCTAGGCTCATGTGCAAGCGTCTTGGCATAGACCTAAGCAAAATATCTGTCTCGCAATTTTCGAATCAAGAGACCTCGGTGACGATTGGTGAATCAGTCAGAGACGAAGATGTATTCATTCTACAGACTGGATGTGGAGAAGTTAACGATTACTTAATGGAGTTGCTCATAATGATCCATGCCTGTAAGACGGCCAGTGCCAGGAGAATAACGGCAGTCATTCCTAATTTCCCATACGCCAGGCAAGACAAGAAGGACAAGGGTAGGGCTCCCATAACTGCGAAGCTGATGGCGAACATGCTAGAGACCAGTGGCTGCAATCATGTTATAACCATGGACTTGCATGCAAGCCAGATTCAGGGGTTCTTCAATGTGCCTGTTGACAACCTGTACGCGGAGCCTACAGTCCTGCGATATATTCGAGAGAGTCTCGATTATGAAAACTCCGTCATTGTCTCGCCTGATGCCGGTGGAGCCAAGAGAGCGGCTGCGTTAGCAGACCGCCTGGATTTGAATTTCGCATTGATTCATAAGGAGCGCCAGAAGGCCAATGAGGTGTCTCGAATGGTGTTGGTGGGATTTGTTGAAAAGAAAGTCTGCATATTAGTAGACGACATGGCAGATACATGCGGAACTTTGGTCAAGGCTGCAGACACTCTGATAAGCCATGGCGCCAAGTCGGTAATTGCCATTGTGACACATGGAATATTTAGTGGGGAGGCAGTCGACCGAATCAATAATAGCCCCATAGATCGGGTAGTGTGCACCAACACTGTTCCTCACGATGATATTGTTGCTCGGTGTCCCAAGCTGGATCATATAGACATCAGTCCTACTCTGGCTGAGGCCATTCGCCGATTGCATAACGGAGAGAGCGTGTCGTACTTGTTTACCCACGCGCCTCTAAACTAATGAATAACACCCTTGGGCATTATGTAACTGCTACAACACAGAGAAACGATTGTCTTTTTTTTACTCCCTTTTATATCCTTTTCCTTCCCACTTCTTGTCCCTGGTATTAGTATCAGTATATATTTGTATCTACATATACTCTTACGGGCTATTCTTCATGCCAGAAGGACGAGATTTCCTAAGGTCTATGCAGAGCTCTCCTTGAATCTGCGCTTGGCTGCTTCGTGATGACAATGGGCACCTGTTGTCTCTAGCAGTTGAAGAGATCGCTCCTTTCTATTCTTGCTGGCTTCGTTTGTGCAGCCCCTCGTAATCTACTGGAATCCTGGGCCGGAATCCTGGGCCGCAACCTGTACCAGAACCTGTACCAGAACCTGCAAAATGCTATCTCGGTTCAGGACGACTCTTGAGAGATATACATCTCCAGGTCGATAAGTTAAAGACGTCCGCGGGTGATCTACAGGCTTTATTACGCACCACGAGGCTGACCGCCGTTAACTGTTAACAATCTCTACCTGACTCGGATATTCGCGGGGAATGGTCACGGTCGCTAAGCGTTTGTGCACAACCCGAGCGCGGAGTCGCGGGCAACTTTGCCATACAATTTGTGCCTGACACGGTCCCACCACCACTAGGAAAGTCACTGCGGATAGGCTGTTGTTAACTTAGCGGCTAACACTATCAGTCGGGGCACCACACTGCAGGCTGCTGCTGTCTTCCAGAGAGAGCGATTATGTTATTTGACAAGAAGGTCTTTTAACATTCTATTGGAATCAAGGCTGTTTCGTAGTTCTGATCAAAGACCCATTGGAAGGTAGGCTCAATGTGGAACACCATGTTTAATTTAACCTCATCGGCTGGGGCTAGGGCTGGTTTTGCTAACGGCTTGCGGCCAGAGAGGCTCCCAGAACGGGCAATCGCGGTTTCCGACTTGGTTGCCCGCGTGGTATGGGCAACTGATAACAAATGTTACGTGTGTGAGGAGGATATATATATATATATATATATATTATACAAGGACGTCTTTAAGACCTGTTTCTCTTTAACCGCTAAACCGTTATCCTTTCAAGCGAAATCAGAATTACATGAACAAACTCCCACGTTCTGCAGCGGGTCCTGTTATTAGACGGCGATTTCTGGCTGGATCGCCCTCCTCTGCAACCTCAGCTGCAACAAGTAGTAGTAGCCACCACCACGCGGCAGCAGCCGCCGCTAGCGGAGCGTTACACTCGACCACGAAGCCTGCCACGACGATGCCAGAACAACTTGATCCTCTGGTCCAGCATGGAAAGGCACCGAAATTTTTGCGCCACTTGCCTGCTAAGGATCTGCTTAGCTTTACTATGCTCTCTTTAGCGACCACAAAGGGGCTTCTCAATACGTCCACCAAGATCCTGCCATATACGCCGAACTTTTTGATCAAGTCGTTTGTTTACCCCATATACTGTGGGGGCGAGACGAATGCTGAGGTTATCAAGACCGGCGAGACGCTTTTGAGCCGAGGGATTGGCAATATGATGCTCTCGTACTCTGTTGAGGATGCTGAGGGCGTAGTGCCCAATAAGAAGAAGGCGGAGCTACTGAAGAATGCCGTGCCTGCCATATGCCAATCCATTGACGGGGTGCTGGTCAAGTACTACGAGAAAGCAGAGCAGATGTACAAGGATGGCTTGGTGAGTACTCCGCCGATTTCTGGATACGTTGCCCTCAAGCCCACGGGATTAATGGCAGGATCTACTCAAATCCTCAGAAATTTCAACAATCCCGAGTACGCTGACAAATGGGCTGCTTATCTGGATGTATGTCGGTCAATCTGTGACTATGCCGATAAGAACGGTCGTGGAAAGGTTGTGATTGTATTTGATGCCGAGAAACGTGCCCTTCAAGAGGGAATCTACGCTGCACAGCGCAAAATGATGGAGGAGTTTAACATCAATGGCAAAATTGTTGTTACTGGAACTGTGCAGATGTACTTGCAAGATTCCTTGGACAGGATCAAGCTAGACATGCAACATGCCGAGCAAAACAATTATCAGCTAGGGCTCAAGCTTGTTCGTGGTGCCTATCTGCATTCGGAGCCGGATAGATGGAATGTGATCCACCGCTCAAAGTCTGAGACTGATGCCTCCTATAATTCAGGAGTGAGGCTCTGTTTGGATAGAATCATAGAAGGCTGGAACACCCCAGGCAAGAAGAGTGTCATTGGCAGATTAATTATTGCATCGCATAACGAAGAATCCTCATTGATGGCTGACGAGACTCTTCGTAACCAGACTCCTCTGGGCATAGATTCCAGGGACGAGACAGTGGTTTTTGGACAGCTAATGGGGATGGCAGATGACCAGAGCCAGGAGTTGGCACGAAGAGACCGCCATGTCGTCAAATATGTTCCCTGGGGCCCTGTTCAGGAAACCAAGGAATACTTGGTAAGAAGACTAGAGGAGAATGGCGATGCAGCGCGAGAAGGGGGCCTCGCGTACGCTCTTTATGGCATCTGTGCTTTACTGGAGAGGCCGTTCAAGCGCGCTTAATGATACGCATTTATAATGATTCACGTTTCCGTTTTATTCTAATTTTAATATTTTTTTTGGTTATGTTCTATTTAAATTTAATCCTTGCGATAAACATTCAATCGTCATCCGTCGGACGCGTACTCGTGGTTCCTGGCAGTTGCTGATCTACGGCCCCCAATATGTAGATGTGGGTTAGTGCACGTTCCATTGCTTACTTTCGAGAATTCCACTAATGCTTCTGGAGCCGTACCTGTTGTTGTCTGTCAATTACGTTCTTCAAGTACAATAGCCGATCATACTTGACTTGGCTGCAAGTACACAAGAGCTAAACCTAACGTGCACCGTGAACCTTAAACCACCAGCGGAACCAAACGTGAATTGCTGTAACTGCTTTGTGACTACCAGCAGTCTACTATAAATGCGATCTACAATACACTCTACACTATACTCTACAATACTAGCATCTACATGTAACCATATCCCACGTCTAAGTACACCTACTAACAGTACTGCTGCTGCGTTTCTCCCAACCCACTCCGTAGTCTATCAGCAACTTCTATTGCCCTAGCAAAAATAACCGCATGATCGGACTGGGATGTACGCGGATGGAAGAAACTATCGAGATATGCAAAAAGCAACGACAGCAAAAGGTGCGTAATTTCACATCGTCCCCTTTCTTCTTCATAATAGCACAATAATCCTCACCCTTTCCCCTCCCATCACCACACACATTGTTTAGAACCTATTTATTTTGGACCATTGAGCTATTCCCTGGCAATTGGTCGTCTATATCTGGCTTGTGCTATCAATATTTGGTGATCTGGCCAACGTTCAAGTGCCCGATCAATTTACGTCATACTTTATTTGGAGAGGTCTTTGTATTCTTTTTTCTGTTACTGTGAAAAAAAGCGGCGCGGTTCACGCTGGCGTATAAATATCAGTAAATAGCTAGACGACCCTTTTCATCGCAATGTCGAGCTCGCCTGAAGTGTCACAACAACAGGCGTCGAACTTGAAACAGCCGACGGTGCAGGAGCCTGAGAATCCCAAAAGTAAAGGCAATGTTCAACAGCAGGCCCCTGCAAAGCCTTCGGCTGATGTAGGTGACATGCCCCGCAACGTTGCGAAAGCAGCTAGCAGTGCTGCTAAGGGATTCACCTCTGTCACGTCGGCCAACAGTCCTGCTGGCCCGGGTCCAGATGATAAGCCCGCAGGCACTGCCGTGCCTGTGGCCCATAAGGCGAATTCTGAAGCTGTCAATGCTGGCGTGAAGCAGGAGAATGGATCGCCTACTGTAAGTGTTGGAAGTTTTGTATTTTGTTAACATTGCTAACTGATCAGCCTCCTCAATCAAGAAAGGAATCCCAGACACCGACGCCTCCTTCTGGCGGCGCTCAATCTGGCGAGAAGCGCGCTTCCAATGGCGGCGCTCAATCTGGTGAGAAGCGTGCTTCCAATGCCGGTGCTCAATCTAATGGCAAGCGTCCCTCTGTGCCCAATGGCCAGAAGGCTGCTGATGGCATTGCACCGGAGCGAGCTGCTCCTCATGCACCGCAAAAGGCATCGGCTAATATCAGCGAAGAAAAAATCAAGAAAAAGGAAAGTTCTTCTTTGAATCAGCTTCGTGAAAAAAAGAAGCCAACACCTGACTATGTCGGATGGAAAGAGGTTGGTGGATGGGATGAGCGCGCAGTGCTTGCCAGCGATGAGGAAGTAGAGGATCTCCTTGCGAGATCTACTCTTTTGGAGACTTATGTAAATGAAAAGTTCTATGGTGACTGGTATCACAATACTGCGGTAATTGTGATTGCCTGCTTCTTTTCATGGCTTGTAGCCAGGCTTGGAGGAGGAATTGCGTGGCTGTCTATTGTATTGGCGTTCACAGGCACTTATTACCGCTCTAGTATTCGTCGACTGCGTAGAAATACAAGAGATGATATTAACAGGCAGATGGGACTCCGCAAATTGGAAACCGATACTGAATCTATGGAATGGCTCAACACTTTTTTGGTTAAGTTTTGGCTTATTTATGAGCCAGTCTTGTCTGAGACTGTAATCACAATCGGTAATCAAGTTCTGGCTGATGCCACACCTGGATTTATAGAATCGCTTTCTCTGGATACTTTCACTCTGGGAACGAAGCCTCCTAGAATTGAGCACGTGCGAACTTTCCCCAAAACTGAGGATGATGTCGCTGTCATGGACTGGAAGTTCTCATTCATTCCTAATGATATTGAAGATCTTACTGCTCGCCAATTGAAGAGCAAGGTAAACCCCAAGGTCGTTCTTGGAGTCCGAGTTGGTAAGGGTGTTATTTCCAAATCTCTGCCAATTCTGGTTGAAGATATGTCCTTTTCTGGTCTCATGAGGGTTCGGATTAAGATGATGACTACATTCCCCCACGTACAGACAGTTGATGTATCGTTTTTGGACCCCCCTGACTTTGATTTCGTGTTGAAACCAATCGGTGGAGAAACATTTGGTTTCGATATCAATATTATCCCTGGTCTGAGCGGCTTTATTAAGGAAATGGTGGATGCAAACCTCGGTCCTATGTTGTACGCTCCAAATGCCTTCCAGCTTAATGTTGAACAGATGCTTGCAGGTGCTGGTCTTGACTCTGCAATTGGTGTTCTTGCTGTTACAATTAGTTATGCTAAGAACCTTAAAGGATCTGATTCGCTTGGAAACACGGTTGATCCTTACGTTAAACTTGCATTCAATCAAGGCGAAGAATTATGTCGCACCTCCATCAAGTCTGATACCAAGAATCCAACCTGGAATGAAACCAAATATGTTCTGGTTAAGAACCTAAATGAAGTACTCACTCTTGAACTCTTTGACTTCAACGATTTCAGAAAGGACAAAGAACTTGGTGTGGCAAATTTCCCACTTGATTCTCTGCGTGATAAGCCTGACCAAGACAGCGTCACAGCTGACATTGTTTCTGGTGGAAAGAATAGAGGCGGCATTGCTTTCAACGCCCATTGGTTTCCCATTCTTGAAGGCAAGAAGTTGGATGATGGAACTGTCGAGCCCCCTCCGGACTCTAAGACCGGTATTGTGCGTTTCACAGTTAGCCAGTGCAAAGATTTGGATGCGAAAAAGTCTCTGGTTGGGCAACTGTCAACATACGCTGATATCCAAATAGATGGTAAACTTTTGGATCAGACCAAGGTTATCAAGAGAAATAACAATCCTGTTTGGGATCACACGCATGAGTTCTTGGTTAGAAACAAGGCAAGATCCAAGGTTAGTGTTATTGTTCGGGACTCGCGTGGTCTCTCAACAGATCCGGTCATTGGTAGTTTCTCAATGCCCCTTAGTACGATTCTCTCAAATGTGGAGAAAGGCGATAACTGGTTTAATATGTCCCCTAGTGGTAAGGTCAAGTTCGGTTCTATCTGGAAGCCTGTCGCTTTGAAGGACGCCGCTGGCGGAAGTGGATACATTGAGCCAATTGGGGTTCTCAAGTTCCACATCCAGAAAGCGCAGGGACTGCGAAATCTGGAACATGTGGGTAAGGTTGATCCTTATGTTAGGATCTTAGCCGGTGGGTTCCAGAAGGGCCGAACTGCCTCTCTCGACAGCACGCTTGACCCGGAGTTTGACGAGTTCATTTATGTACCTATTCAGTCTGATTCAACTTCCATCTCTATTGAGGCAATGGATGTTGAAAGGGTTAGCAAGGATCGATCTCTGGGTCATTTCCGCATGGATACCTCCAGATTCGTAAAGTCTGACGGAAAGGGTAGTTACCTCCCGTACAAGCTAGAAGAAAACAGCAAGCCTCTAACAGGAGAATTTGTTCTTGAAAAGAAATCTGCCAAGGGAGTACTGTATTATACCGTTGAGTTTTATCCTGCGAAACAGATCATGGATCCCGATGAGGCTGCTTTGCGAAAGAAGGAACAAGAAGCTGCTGAAGAGGAAGCCAAAAAGGCTGAAAAAGACGGAAAGAAAGCGGAAGAGAAGAAACCAGAACAGAAGAAGGCTGAAGATGCTGCTCAGGCCAACAGTGAGGAGCCAGTGGCAGCTGAACCAAAGGCTATCGAAATGCCTCTCGAAGAGCAGATCAAGTTTGATTCTGGCATTTTTGCCTTCACTGTTGAAGATGTTTCTGGTGCTAATGAATTATACTTGCGTTCAATTTTCGATCAGAGTACTTATCACTCTTGGAACTCTGCTAAACTGAAAGGAGCCAGAAACAAGATTATGGAAAGCAGTGACTACATGATCCGAGAATTGGAATGGTCTGAAATAACTTTCCAGGTTGTACCAAAGGAGAGAACTACCGATGAAGATGATGTGGTTGCTTCTGTTACTGTCCCTACCTTGCAACTTCTCAAAGATAGCTATCTCAAACCTAAGGTGCTTAACTTGGCCGGTCGTAACAATATAAAAGTATCCGTGAGAAGCAGATACTTTCCAGTTGAGGATTTGGTGCTACTATCACGTGAGAGTGTTACCAATTCAGGCACTTTGAGAATCGACGTCCTGGACGCTACAGACGTCGAGGCGGCAGATAGAAGTGGCAAGTCCGATCCTTTTGCAGTCTTTAAGTACAATGGCAAGAAGGTCTATAAAACCGAGATCCAGAAAAAGACTTTGAATCCTGTCTGGAATGAATTCTTCGAGACTCAGATTACCGCGCGTGAAGGTGGTGACTTAACTGTCGAGCTCTATGACTGGGATATGGGTCCGGGTGACGATGATTTCTTGGGCTCCGCACACATCGACTTGACGCAGCTTGAGCCAATGGAGCCTGTGGTTTTAATCTCTCAGTTTGAAGGTGGTCATTCGGGTTCAATCCGAATAAAGGCACATTTCAAACCTGGATACGTCAGAGTTCCCGACAAAACAAAGACCAAAATGGGTACTTTTACAAGCACTTTCAGTGGGACAATTGGTGTACCCGGTAAGATGATTACTTCCGTCGGATCAGCTCCCGTGAGGGTTGTTGGTGGAGTTGGCGGTGCAGTTGGCGGTGCAGTTGGCGGTGCAGTTGGTGGAGTTGGCGGTATACTTGGGGGAGGTGCTTCCAAAGGTGCTGGTTTCTTGAAAAACACTTTCACCAAAGGCAGTAAGCACAAAGAGAAGGAAAGAGATGTTGGTAATGACTCTTTTGCCTCGAACAATGGTGACCAGCTTAGTGTGGTCAACTCTGTGGCAGCATCACCTGTGTCTCATAAGCGTACTGGCTCGATTCACAGCGAGGCTTCAAGTCCCGTTGGCAATGGTGATTCTAGAGGTCAGGGCCAACTTCTCATGATTCGTGGACTGGAAGGACACTCACATTTGCTAGTTAAGGTGTACTGCCTATGTTCTGGTAAGCGAGACAAAGAGGTCCATAAATCGAAAACAGTCAAGTCTGTTGGAGGTGAGGCCCGCATTGAGGAACCCTTCTCTTTCAAATCTAATTCTGAGAGTTCTCTGCTCTTTAAAGTCTACGATCACAAGAGCTTGGGACGTGACACCGCCCTTGGTGAAGGTACTGTAAAGTTATCGGAGGTTGCAAACCAACAGCATTCAATTCCGATCGGCAATGATGGTGAACTTATCGTGAATGTCGAATTCAATGGTTAAGCAATTTCTGTGCTAGCCATTCACTATTTTTCTCTCTCTCTCTCGATCTAATAACCTCTTTTGGAACATACTTTTCTTTTTTTCTAGTTAAGTTTTTTATTTATATATTATATTAGTTAGGAAATTGTATATTTTTGAGTCATAGTACCCGCCCTCCCCGACTTCCATCTAACATTGCAGATTTCACTACTCCGAACTTGCAATAATTCGAAGGGTTGGAATCTCACAAGGTCTCGCAATTTGCGTCTATTATCTTATCAGATCTCACTGTAGACGTATTTCTGACTCCGACGCATTCCTAGCTTAATATTTGTCAAGCTGCGCGGAATTTCCGCTTCGTTACCTCCACATTTCGACATGTCTTTAGAATTTGTCACGGTAGATGTGTTTACTACCGAGAAATATACCGGAAATCCTTTGGCAATTGTTAAAGTTCCATATGCTCTGCGCAGTACTCTGTCACAGACCCAGAAACAGCTAATTGCCAAGGAATTCAACTTCTCAGAGTCAGTATTCCTTCATGAAAGCTGCGAAAGCAATGTATGGGAAATTGACATCTTTCTCGTTAATGCTGAGGTTCCATTCGCAGGACACCCTACCATAGGTACTATCTGCTACTTAGGTTCACAAAGTAGTAAAGACTCCCTGAATGGCACTATTATTACAAAGGCTGGAGCCATTCCTTTCGAATACAATCATATCACCGGTGCGTCTGCTGAGGTCCCTCACGACGTTCATATCCACGAACAATCGTGCTCCAGCGACATTCTGAGCTCAGCTGGGTTCGGAAAACTATCTGCCACAGATATTCCAGCTTCAAACACTGTTGTTTCGTTTGTCAAAGGCATGACAGCTATTCACGTTGAGGTTGATTCTCTCGAACAGCTATCTAAAGTGGCAACTTCTGCGAAATTTCCTGAGGTTCATGGTCTGAATACCGAATACGCTAAGGAAGGTGTTCCCCTTGCGACCTATTTCTTCTATAGAACTGGAAAGAGGGTTGAAGAAGGCTTGCCTTTACATTCGTTCAGAACGAGAATGATTCTTGGGGGTCTAGAGGACCCTGCAACTGGTAGTGCAGCTTGCGGTCTATCAAGTCTTCTTGCTTTAATGGAAAACACCTCAGAGACTGAGGCTATTTATGAATTCACCCAGGGAGTTGAAATAGGTCGCAAAAGTGTCATCCAAGTCTTAGTTAGAAGAGCGCAATCTAGTACTATTTTAACTGTGCACTTACGAGGAAACTCTGTAAAGGTCACTGAAGGAAACATAGCGCTTTTAAATAATTAGATATATTTATGATAATAAAGAACTCATTTAAAAGAAAGAAAAAAATAGATAGTTATGCTGAAGAGATATTCTTTCACTTGATGTTTGCGAGCCTGGCGGTGTTCAGATGCACATTAACGTCCAGCTCGTCAGTCTGGTTGGCAATGTTGTCCAGTCTCTCATTCTGTCTAGTTACCTCTTCATTGGTGGTCATGGCCAACTTCTTGAGACGACCCGTTGCGCCCAGAATTCCATCCAAATTAGAATCAATCTCATCCTCCAGATCCTCATCTTCTGAATCGTGTTCAAATTGATACTTCTTGCGCTCTTCATTGTCATTCCTCTGTTTCTGGTACTTCTGTGCTGTTTCACTCTGGCTCGAGTTCAGTCCAAGGGCAACTCGCTGCTGACTGTCATAAGCTATCTGGCGGCGCTGCTCACGCAAATTCTGCTCCTGCTGGTACCGTTGCCGAATTTTCATCTCCTGTTCCGCCTGTCGCTGCTTGGAGTTGAAAGGATTGCCAACATGTACAGCAAACATGGATCTGTTGAGCGTTTTGAGCTCCCGAGCCTTCTCTTCGGCCACCCGATTTTGGTTCTGTGCTAGGGACAGACTCTGTTCTGTATTGGCAATTCGCTCACCTTGCGATCCAAGCATTCCCAGAGTATTTCTTCCGCTTTCTTCAGCTTCTGCAGCAATTCGAAGAGCATTCCTCGTAGATTGGACCGATTCCTGTTTCGTAAACCGTATCTGCCCCTTGATTTCCTCCACATCCTCGTCCTCCGAATTCATCTCTGCTTGCTGCTGATCTTCAGCATAAGCCTTATCTAGCTCACTCGGAAGCTCATTAAGCTCATCGTACGGCACGGTGTTGTCGCGTTGGCTATTTCTACCCAGCTCAGCAGAAGCTGCTGCGACTGCAGTCCCCGCAGCCACTGGTCGTGCATCCCTAAATAGCTCCTGACGAATGTCAGTAGTCTCATTGCTGTTTCTTCTACCATGCTGACCAAATCTATTAGCATAGGATGCTTCCGCCGCTGCGTATGGCGAGTTTGCTCTGCCAGTTTCGGCACTGCCGTTTGTCTGGCTATTATTGTTACTCCTGCCGCCTCCTGCGTTGTACTGATTCTTGCTGTACGCATTCGAGCCACTGGAATAAGGATTACTTTCATAACCCACTGTCTGCTGAGCACTTGCGTAAGGGTTGGCACTACCACTACCCGTTGCAGGAGGCGTTCTGGCAGCAGAACTAGGTCCATAGTGTAGCTTCTTCTGGTCTAGTAGCCTTTGCGCATGATCCTTGAAGTCGCCAAACTTTTGCTTCCGTTGATGCCCGTTATTGACTGCGATTCCGGATTCTTCCAAAAAGTCCTTTTGCTGAGCGGCTGTGAAATCTTTATCGGCCTTCTTTGAGAATAACTTCTTCATTGTGTACCTGTTGGATTCTGAAGTGGGCAGTGTGGATCAATCTAAAAGCGCTGAACCGCCGCGTTCCCAGGCTCGAAGCGTTGAAGGTGACAAGGAGGTGGTCTACCTACCCGCAAAGCCTAACGCCGGCTCCTTTCCAATGAAATGAAGTTTGTAGCTCTCGCCAGCGGAGGAAAGGATTCATGCTTCAATATTCTTCATTGCAAAGCACAAGGACATGAACTGGCTGCCCTGGCCAATCTCTATCCCCCAGAAGCTTCTGTAGGGGACGAATTGGATAGCTTCATGTACCAGACAGTAGGATTCCAGGCGGTTGAAAAGTTTGATCAAGTGTTCGGTGTGCCACTTTATAGAATTCCTATTAACGGTACTTCAAGGCTACAGACTCTGGACTACGTGCATACCGAGAGAGATGAGACTGAGGATCTATTTGAGTTACTCAGGCTTGTGCTTCGGCATCACCCAGATGTGAAAGCAGTCTCGGTTGGAGCTATTCTTTCGACATACCAGCGTGCTAGAGTCGAAAACGTATGCCAGCGACTAGGTCTAATATCCCTTGCCTTTCTCTGGCAGAGGAGCCAGGATGAGCTTCTGGACGAAATCATAGACAGTGGGCTTGATGCCCGGATCATAAAGACAGCTGCATTGGGGCTCTCGCAGAGACACTTGGGCATGTCATTACAACAGGCGAGGCCAGAGCTAGTGAGTCTAAATCAGAATTTCGGTTTACATCTCTGTGGTGAGGGTGGCGAGTATGAGACTTTGGTGTTTGATTCTCCGATGTGGTCGAAACGGCTGACTATCGCTTCACAGAAAGTTATTGAGCACTCGAGTGACGACGTGGCTTATCTGTCCCTCAAAGTTGATACAGAACTAAAGCAGGCTGATCAGAACTGGAGAGATCATTTAAGGATTCCGCCTCTTTTAGATGACGAGTTCAGTGAACTACGCGATCTGGTCGTTAATACGACAGCTACAAATACTCCTCCACCACATTCCCAAGTTTTGACACCTTCTGAGTGTCTTCTTGAGAATTCTAAGTTTATATTTATCTCCAATATTGTGTCGGTCGATCATTCTACTGTTGAAGCTCAAGTCCAAGGCGTTTTTGAGATACTGCGCAATCGTCTTGCTTCTAATGGCCTCACGTTAGAGAACGTTCTTCAAGTATCATTGCTCATTTGTAGAATGAGCGATTTCAAAACGGTCAATGAGATTTATCGAAGCCAGTTTCAGTGGCCCAATCCACCGGCTAGGTTCTGTATCGAAACTAGGCTGCCGCCAAATTGTCACTTGCAACTTTCGGCGATAAGTAGCCCGAGTGCTAAATCGGGCCTACATGTTCAGAGTCAGAGCTACTGGGCACCCGCCAACATAGGCCCGTATTCGCAGGCTATTACAAGTAATAGCCTAACATTTCTGGCCGGTCAGATACCGCTTATTCCCGCGTCAATGTCTCTGGTTAAGGACTCACGTCAGCAAGTACTACTCTCGCTTCAGAATCTGACACGAGTCATGCGTGCCACTGAGTGCTCAAATTTCGCATATGCGGTGGTGTACCTTACTGACCCTAGACTAGTTGACTACATCCAACAGGTTTGGGCAGCTCGTGGAGGCGACCCCGATCTGCTAGTGATTGCAGGGACATTGGCACTTCCAAGAGATGCCTGTGTTGAATGGACTGCTCTCGGGCTTCAGAGACATGTATCTATGTATGACGACGAAGAGGATCAGAAAGATGCTGTCAATGTGTGGGTAGGCACGGAATCCAAATATAGAAACGCCATACTACGGACAATCTATAGTGCTGGCGAAACTCCTCCCTGTGGTATCTCTGGCGAACTAATACAGCTCGAGTATGTTTACTTCCGGAGGCAGTTCAGATCGTTTGTAATAATAGAATTAGAATTTTAGCATTAAACCAAATGTTTAATTAGGTTTATGAATTGATTTGTTACTGCTATATGGCTTCCGCAGGTTTGGGCGTAGAATACATTATTTCCCACTCCCGAAATTCCAGCGTTTCCTTACTGAAAAATGGCTGACAAAACAATCAAGGGAATCGGCGCACCAGATCAAACGTACAGTGGAGCTGGTCTTAGAATCGGCATTGTTCATGCGAGATGGAATTCTGAGGTCATTCACTCTTTGCTTGAGGGAGCAGCAAAGACGCTGAAGCAGATGGGTGTGGCAGAGGATCATATCGTCGCTGAATCAGTTCCTGGAAGTTACGAGCTGCCATTTGGTGTGAGAACGCTACATCAGAAGGGAATTAAAGAGGGCAGGCCGTTTGACGCTATTATTGCGATTGGAGTCCTTATCAAGGGAAGCACTATGCATTTTGAATACATTGCCGACTCTGTCTCTCATGGGCTCATGAGATTGCAAGAAGACATCAAACAGCCAGTGATTTTCGGGGTATTGACCTGTCTAACTGATGAGCAAGCACTCTTAAGAGCAGGCATCGGTTCTGGAGGACATAATCACGGCGAAGACTGGGGCGCTGCAGCCGTCGAAATGGTAAGACTCAATAATACAAGAACGCTATTTATTAAAAATGAAATGCTAATATCAATGCTAGGGCTATAAATGGAAACAGGTCAAATAGATTAAATAGTGGCGGCAGTTTTGCTCTTTGCTAGGTTTCGTTTCTTCATTTGTCGTAAAACGTCTCGTCGTCTTCTTCTAAACTCTCGGTTCCACTCACCTCGTTTTTCCCAGAATTCCTTTTCCCATTCCTGTGGATTGAAGGTCTTGGAATTTAGCTTAGAAAGCTGGGACTGTGCGCTTAAAAAGTACGAATCGAAGTGACCAAAGAAAAGCCCCAGATTGTCGCTTGTCCTGCTGGTATTAGCAAGAGTCGATATGGACTCATCGGGTTCAATGGGCACCTGCTTAAGGTCTGCCAATGGAGTGGACTCCTGAAATGAACCAGGAGTATCTTTCATTTCATTTTCGTCTTCGTCTTCCCCACCTAATAATCTGAAACCCTCCGACTCACCAGTGTTGAATAGTTCTCTAAGAGCAGAAGTCGTTTTCGACTCCTGCTGAGTTGCATCACTCACATCCACTTCAGGAGTATACAGATCCCTCTTCGCACTTTCTTTGGAATCTTTGTGAACCCTTTCTTCCCCTTCTGTTTCCTCGGTTTCATCGTCGACCATCTCCTTCTCATCAGGCTCTGAATCAAGCTTCACTTGTGGGATTTCGTTGGGTTCTTCGACATCGGATAGGGAGCCAAACATGCTCTCCAGGATCTTCAGATTTCTATCCCTTTCTTCTCGTTCTTCTGTGTCAATTTCCATTTTTTGCTGGTCGTCAATCATCGGTGAAATTAGGGCCTTTATGTCTACTCTTTCTATCGTATCTCCATTACCGTCTTTCCACTGTCCTTCTGCGTATTTCCACACAAGAGCATCCAGTTTCTTATCTTTGGCATATCCCCAGAGTTTGCGCTTTTTGCATGTAAGAATAACTGTGCGCTTTCCTTTAGTTATCCGAATGGTTCCATAACCTTTCCTCTTCGTAGTGCGCAGTCTACCAGGTATCACATCGATCCCTCGAATGTCGGGCCCATATATTCGTTTTAGCTGGCTCTTGTTGAGAGTAGATTTCACTCCACTGATCTCAGGCTTCTCCAAATAGGACCGTTTCGCTCGATCCACAGATAGAGTTGAGCTCTTGTATTTCATACCATTAAAGGTACGTCTCAGTGCCGTAAACTGAGACTTGGACAAGCTCATGGTTATGTGTCCGAAGTACGTATCGACAGTGGGCTTCCTTCGAAGCTCTAGCGGCTTCACGATTGCACCAAACTTAGATAATCTCTGTTGCAAATCCCCTATATCGTTCGCCAGGGATTCCGAAATCGATCCTATGTGAATCCTAGTCTCACTCACATCTTCCATCGGAACAGAATAATAACCAAGTATATCGTATATGTCTGATCCAACGTTAAAAAATTCCGCCGCACTTGCAGTGAGAGGAGTATATGAAGGCCGGGCAACGGCCATTTTCCACAAAGCACTAAGACATCACTAACACCAATTGTCAATGAACTGAGATATGGCGGTTGTAGAGGTCGAAGATGTCGAAATGACACCTGCTCTTGCGGAGGCTAATATTCTTGAGGTCCCATTAGAAGCGGATGGAGATGTTGTAACGATAGATCTCGACAATGACTTGCCAGAAGATCCTTCTGAAATTTGCGTCTTGCTGGAGAACGAAAAGTGCGCTGCTGAATACTGGCTCGCTATCGGAACTGCCTACGCACGGAATGGACAGACCGAGAATGCTATCGAGGTCGTATCAAAGGGATCTCAGGCCCCTATCATCGCGAAGGAGGCTGATCGTATTCCATTCTTCTGTTGCCTTGCTTGGCTCTACATCCGACAGCTTCGAGATGCGCCTGTCGAAGTGACAGAGGAGCAAGCTGCGCAAGGTATTAAAAGCAAGGCCGAGTATCATAAGATGGCCACAGAAGTGGGAAATAAGGCATATCAGCTGGATCGGGCATGGAGCGTGAATATCCTTGCGCGAGGTGCTCTGACTCTGGCAGTTGGTAGCTTTGATGATGCGCTGCAACCTTTTCAAACAGTGCTTAGCCAGTCTGGTAATGCTAATCTGTTTGCACAGTTGGGTAGAGCTCGTGTCTTATACCACAAGAAGAATTACAAGGCCGCTTTGAAATTATATCAGAATATGCTGCTTGGCCGTCCCACACTGAAGAAGCCCGATCCTAGACTAGGTATTGGTTTATGTTTTTGGAAACTGGATGAAAAGGAGCAGGCATTTGCTGCATGGTCAAGGTCGATTGAGATCAATCCTGATAACGTTGCTGCTAGCACGCTCATGGGATTATACTTCATGGACAAAGCTCTGTCGAATGTGAATGCCGAAGATTTTGGGCAGAACTACACAGAGGCCCTTAAATATATTCAAGCGGCGTACAAGAAGAACCAAAACTATTCATCTGCTGGTATTGTCCTGGCAAGTTATTTGTACAGCAAAAAGAACATGCAGTCTGTATTAAAACTTGCCGAAAAGGTGACACAGTACTCTGATGTTCCCAGTCTTGTGAGCGATGGATACTTCTGGATGGGCCGAGCTTTCCACACGTTAGAGGATTATGAGAAAGCTCTGCAATATTATGCTATGTCTGAAGAGAAGAACAAAGCAAACATACTACCACTTATTGGCAAGGGCCTTGTCCAAGTGGCACAGGAGTCTCCTGAGGCACTGCTTACTTTCGATACTATCATAAATAACAACCCAAAACTCCCAGAAGGTTATCTGTTATTTGGCTTATTAACTGCCAAGAGGGCTGGACTAGATCCTCTGCGGAAGAAGCAGGCAACAATGTTGCTCGAGCGTTATATCCGCCTGGCAAGAGAACGGGATGAAACTCCCGTGGTGGAGGCTCTTTTGACGCTTTCAACGCTGCAGGAAGAGACGGATGTAGACAAGGCACTGGCGTGCTTGGAAGAAGCCCTCGAGTATCAAAAGGGAAATTCGCATGGTCTCATACAGCTTTATAACAATATTGCTGTCCTACAGTATGCCAAAGGTAATCTAGAAGGGGCTCGATCAAACTGGATTAGTGCTTTAGATGCTGCTTCCGAGGAGGTCGGCAGTGAATCCATGATTGTGACGATACATTACAATCTTGCTAGACTAGAAGATGCTACTGGAAATCCTGAAAAAGCAAAGGAGGGCTATAAACAGGTTCTGGAAATGAGTCCTGGCTACCTTGATGCTCTGATTCGCCTGGCATATTTAGGGGTCGTACTTGGAGATGATAATGCCAGTGCCACTATGCAACAGCTCATGGATGAGCATGATGATAGCCTCGAAGTGCGAGCTCTATTTGGATGGTACCTGAAGCGACAAAAGAAGCAGGCAGCCAAGAATATGAGCGAAGACGTCGAGCAACGTCATTATAAGCACTCGCTCGTAGACTGTAACAAGCATGATGGCTATTCGCTTGTGGCAATGGGAAATCTATACTTGGCAGTAGCTCGTGAAATCCGAGTGAATCGCAATACCGACCTCGAAAAGAAGGAAAAAACGTATTTCAAGGCCTCTGAGTTTTTTGACAAGGCTCTGCAAATCGATCCTAATAATGCTTTCGCTGCGCAGGGTATTGCAATCATATTTGCTGAAACTAAGCGTGCTGAGCTCGCACTTCATATATTTGGCAAGATCAGAGAAACACTCAACGACATTTCTATATACATCAACTCCGGCCATTGTTTAGTTGAGCTGAAGCAGTACTCAAAGGCAGTAGAAGTTTATGAACTGGCTTTGGAGCGTTTCACTAATGGTAAAGATGCCCAAATTATGATTTTATTGGGCAGGGCATGGTATGCTCGAGGAGTTAGTGAAAAGAATATCTCTGCTCTCCGCACTTCTCTTGAGTATTCTAAGAAAGCATTGGAGCTTAATCCTGACAACCCAGGACTCAAATTTAATGTCGCATTTGTCCAGTTCCAACTGGCGGAATATGTTCGCCGGGCTCCTGAGGCAAAGCGAACTGTCGAGGACATTGAGAAGGCTGCCGAAGGGCTTGAGGAGGCCATTATTTCGCTAGGTGAGATCGCCAAAGCCAAATATCCTCCATATGCTCCAAATGAGCTTGAGCAGAGAGCTCTTATGGGACAGAACACAGTTCGAAAGCAGCTCGAGCGTGAGATTACTGAGCAGCGGGAATATGATGCGCGCACTAAGGCTAAAATCGAAGATGCACGTAAAGCCCAGCTGGAGGAACAGGAAAAGCTTAATCAAGAGAAGCTCATTAAAGAAGAAGCCGAGAAAGAACGGGAGGCTTTACTTGCCGAGGAAAGAAAAGCTCTTCAAGCTGAAGCTCAGAAATGGGCTGAGATTGCCCGTGAAGAATCACTCAGAAATTTGGATGTGCCAGACGTCGAAAAGGAAAAGAAGCCGAAAGCGAAACGGGAGAAGAAAGCAACTAAGACCAGCAAGGAGAACGGTATCAGCTCTCTCAAGTCTAAGAAGTATAAAAGCAGCGAAACTATCGACGATGACGACAGCTCCGATGACGAACCTGCTATTCCCACACCTGGTGCTTCAGATGATGAGGGATCGGCAGTAGAGACTGATGAAAGTGATTCAGAGAAAAAAAGGGTATCTGAAGAGCCTCTGGAAGCTTCTTCTAATAAGAAGAGGCGATTGAAGAGGGCTATTGCGGATGATGACGATGACGAGGACAATGAGGAGGTAGCTACAGAGCATAACGCTTTACCTTCAGTCCAGGAAAATGAAGGAGAGAATGACGATTTGTTTGGTGAGAAGGATGACTAGTGAAATGTATAGCAATAATATTAATCTTCGTTAAATAAATAAATAAGTGTTACGTGCTCTGGCCAAGCCACTTTCTCGTATCTTTACTAGACTCGTGGGCTGTTTTAAACACTACTACAATTAGCCATCTTGTTCTCCAAGCACTTTGAAACTTTGCTTACACTTTATTTCCAGATCGTCTAATTTCCGAAGAAAGTCAGAGCTTTGGCCAGTTGCTCTACGGTGATTATTAGCGAGATCAGATATTTCAACCGCACGCGTCCGTAACGCGCTTATTGCAACCTCAGCCATATTTTCATCCCCAAATAAAGCCAGCCATCGCTCACAGAGGCCGAAAAACACCGAAGATTGCGAATGCAAGTCGACGTTGATCGCGTCTGTTTTCAACGCGTTCATCAAAGCAGGGCCGAATATCTCAGCAGGCATAAATGAAATGAAAGAATTAGAAGATTCTGGAGTCACGCCGCTAATCGCCAGAAGCTCTGCAAGCCATAAGGGTAATTCCAGCTTTGTTCCTTCCTTGATCTACAGGCTCGCCTAGTTAGATTGTTGACCAAGAATGAAACTGGTGGTAGAAGTTACATGCCTCTTCACCAATGTCACCACGAAGATATCCTAGTTCAGGAACGGTTATTTCAAAATTGCACGGCAATCTTTGGCCATCAATTATGATATCCTCTATGTCATAATAACTGTTCATATCACCTGTCGGCTGTGAACTCGACTGATAGTTCGAGAGTTTTATTTGTGCGAGCGGAGTATCGTGCTTTCCTTTCGTAATTAACGCCAATGCTCACGGCCAAGATACCTCCTATTCCATTAGGAGCGCCTTCGACTGCTAATTCTACTATATTCGGCCCATTCGATCCAAAGATCCCTCAGATTCTGCCACATGAGAATGTATACTCGATTCAGGTTGGAGACACTCTCTTCCAACTGAGTGGAGCTTCGCTTTCTTCGGATGGTCCATCCTACTTCACGAGTTTTTTCCAACAGAGCAGCAACGGAGAGCCAAATAAGACGCTATATATTGATAGATCTGCTATGGTATTCCAGCATATATGCAGGCATTTACAGGGATACTATGTAATGCCGGAAGACGAGAATATATTCGTCTACCTCATGGCAGATGCTACTTACTACCACCTTCCAAAACTAATGACTCAGCTAGCTACTTCCGAGATATTGCTTCGAATAGGTACAGCACGGTTCAGGATCCCGAGGGATATTTTCTCGTCACCAGGCGACAGCCCAAACTTTTTCACTATCGGTTTCAGCCCGTTCTTCACCAATGGACCCCCTCCCAGCAAACTTGGTGACCATTTAATCCGACCATTGCCTCTTGCTCCTGCTACAGTGACTAACCGTAGTCCAAAGTTATTCCAGGATCTCCTAGCTGTGTTGAGGGGCTGCCATGTCGAGATCAAGTCTGACGACCATCGCAGCGGATTGATCAAGGAGTGCCGATACTATAGGTTCCGAGGGCTGGAGCAGAAACTAATCAAGCATGAGATCACCTACAACGAGCAAAGGCGCAGAGAAGAGATTGTTATGAACTTGGCAGATGTTAAAGCAAAACCGGAAAACATTGAACTGTTGCCTGACATATCTGGGACTAGTCGAACCGTTTTCTACAAGAGACCGTTTGTCGACCAGGTCTGCCGCGAACTTATTGCTCAGGTGCGCGCAGAAGAAATTATAATCAGATACACTGCTCATGGTGGAGCTGTGATTGCGAATGAGTCAGTTGGCCGTCAGCTCAGGGATATTATTGCTTCAATTGCAATAACGGAACCCATAAAGCAGAGCCGTGATTCACCAGTATATGCTCTTATTGACGATGATGCCTATTTAGAAATAGATGGGATTGATGTTGCCGGGCATTTGGATGATTGTATCGCTGCTATGACACGAATGACAGCAGATGAGCCAACTGATAAAAAGAGAAAGACAAACTCCCTTGATATTCATGAAAAAATATACTATATTTACAATTCTCAATGGAGACTAGTGGTGCAAAATGATATCCTGATGCTTCAACTCCTGATGGGGCAAGGTTATTCCAATCAGGCCTATCGAAACAGGCGTCGCGTTTTTATTTAACTTGATGCCTTGTGATGGACCGATCCGGGTGCTTGCTTCCCGTTGCAGGGAGGAGGTGGATCTCCAGTTAAATGAGGATGCATCACATAACCTACCTGCCAGTATTTGTGACTTTTCTCGAAGAACTTCTGCCATCCTTCAATATCAGCCTGAGCCTTCACAGGATCAAGCCCTCTCAGGTCGTGAGTCAAATCAGTTTGGAAACAACCGGTGACGAATGCACGAGCAGCGTCTGTGCCACTAAAGAACGAGTAGCTGCCCATAGGTCCGTATGTTGATGGATTTGATGATACGTCGTAGACCTTTCCAGAAATAGCCACATAAATAGGTAGACCTGGATCAGATCCATCATACTTCGATAGCTCCTCTTCAGTCAGATTGAGGTACCCCCAATCAGGCTTAGTGATCCCAGAAGCAAGAAACTTGACATATCTCCCGTTCGTCAACCGCGTGTTCGATCCCCATAGTGGTGTGCCTGTTATATAGTAAGAAAGTACGAAGTTTACAATTGCAATACCCATTAATATGCGAAGAACATCGAGAACAGAGAACTTAGAGGGAACTTCATCTGATTCTCCGATTGGCTCGGCCTTAGCAGGTTTGGATCCAGCTCGTTGTGGCTGCTTAGCTCTTGAACGTAACTCCCCCATCTCAGTTACCGATGCTAACTGTTCAGTAATTGAACCTGTCCAACCCGCATTCCGCCATTTATCACAAAGGTAGAACTTAAAAGCTACGACAACCAGAAAAGTTTAGCAGCACCCTTCAGTATTTTAATGGCAAGAATTATAATTCACTCTATTAAATAAATATACATACAAGCTATTACAAAGTCCTTTCTACATCATATCATAACCGGTAAATGCCTCTACATTCGGTACAAGGTCTTTCCAAAAATCATCTTTCATTAACCAAAACGGGTATTCATCGTCCTGACCCATGACTGGCACTGGAATCGCAGATATGGGTAGTACCTGTCCAGATGGCCTTGAAGGATAGGCATACTGACCGTTAGCGCTCCGTACTGTTCCATTATAAACATCATCACCACTTGGAAAACTAGGAGCAGCAGGAGTCAGGCTATTTCTTCGGTGCGTGTCCACAGCCACAGATGAAAGGATATCCAAAGGAGAGCCTGGAAGAGCACCAGATGTCTCGCCCGATGGAGGCTTCAGGAAACCGTTGTTCATAGTTCCATTAATATCCGAGTCTTGAAAGCCGCTCTGCGCCTGCAACTGTTGATCATCTCCAGGGACCTTTAAACCATTGCCATTTGATGTGGATAGGCTCTTAGTCTCATTCATTCCATAGAGATAGTACCGAACCTGACGATCATAATGACAAAGGAGCAACTTGATGACGAACCCAAAACATACAACTGTATTAGCAAATGGAAATTTCTCACTCACATCTCTGAAACGATCGAGCACAGCATAAATTAGTTCCAAATGGCTCATTTCCACATTGCAGTAGTCCTGAAACCCAGGCTGTGTTACACACAGCACGCGGAGCTTGAGCAGCATTGAAATACAAAATACCAGTCTTGGATAATTAAATAGTGGAGTCAATGCGACAGTGCGTTCATCCATATTCAGGAACAGATGAATGCACTCAATACTAGAGGAAAAGCACCACGAAAGGCATAAAGTAGTATCACTGTCAAGCTGAATATTCCCGACATTAAGGCTGTACTCCGAAAACGGCGAGCGGCCCAGGGACTCAGAGAAGCGCACAAACACCACAAATTGGTGAAGGTATACTTGAATCGTATGATATCCCGGAAGTAAGCTTGGGCTTGTCAGGTCTGCCTGGTCGCTGATAGACTGTAGCCTCTTCTCGAAATGCTGGATTAAAAACTTGGTTCTGCTGTCCTTGATATCGGGTGGATCTGACGACTCCTGTTGGTAGTACAAAGCCTGGCCAATTTCTTCAAATAATCGTGCAAGCCTGGCGAAATGCACAACCCTCTTTTTTGAAGATGGCAAATCAGAATTCTCAATAATTGTGCAGCACTCCTCAGTGTACTTAGACCAAGCAGAAAAGAATGGTCTCCGAATGACATTAAGTAGGTTCATAGTAGCACAATAGATACAAAGCCATGTGGTCCTGCATTCTATTGAACCAGCATCCACCAACACATGTGGGTGTATTATACGCTCATATCGGAAGCCAACATGTCTGCTAACAACCAGCCCTCCGATACCCAAATCGTTCGCCATAGTAATCATTAAACTCGTAAGTAAATGGACTTTGTTGTAATGGTAATACTCAGTTTCATTATACCAGAATGTTAGCAACATGAGAGCCTGTAATAACTCGTAGTTCTTATTGCCCACGAGCACAGTGCTATATATAACGCTCTCAAACGCCCTATTCTGAATGACGACAGATGCCTCTTCTTGCGCGGCATCATCGGTTGAAATTGTCGTTACACACATAACAGCCAGAAACAAATGAGGCCTATGCCGTCTCAACTCTTCCAAGGACGATACATCTAGAACAACCAACGGGTACTCAACCTCGTATACATTCTGGTATAAGTCGAAGCGGTCTTGGGCCTGCTTGAGAGTAAGTATACCTTGCGAAACCACGTCGTTCTCGTATACGGGGAACCGCGGGCTTGCCTGGGTCTCCAAGTTCTGCAGCCTAAAAGTGCATTTATCTGCCAACCAATTCCAGGTCACAACCATCTCTTCACGAAGTACACCGACATTGACGCCAGTTTCCAACTTGGATCCATCGTTGAAGGTAGGGCTGAATGCTTTGTCAATATCCTCTGGGGTTCCGTCAAATGTCGGATGTTTTGCATCCGACGGCTCACGAAATAACGTTGAACGCGGAATAGCACTACGTCTCGAAGCCTGCGAAATAGTAGACTGGTCAGACGGTGACTGAATTGGCAGTGATTTAAAGGGCCCAGGAATCACATTCTGGTCCGGAAGGAGACCGCTGTTCATATATGCCCCTGAAGATGATGGTGTACCGCCAACGGGCACCGCTGAATGATTCTCCATAGAACCCGCATCGACTACACTATCATGGTTCTCCAGCTTAACATCGTTTTCCTGACGGTTAATCTTCGCACTTAGGATCTCCAGCTGTTTCTTTAACGCGGCAACCTGCGATCTATAAGTTCCGTTAGTATATCGGCAGAATCGGATGTTAAACAGCAAAATGCTTACGCTTCATCCGTTCTCTTTCTTCGTTTCCGGGGACCAACGTTATAAATACACTCTTTCTTAGACTTTAAACATCGAGCACAAGGAACAGATAAATCGTTTGGGTCTGAAGGAGTGCATCGCACCTTCAGCAACCGGCAGTTCTCGCATGCCTTTTCTCGGCGGCCCTTAGCATCCATCTTAGTAAATTTGTGTCAAGCTCCAGGGTACTTTCGCCCGCCAAATTCTTAGTAGCGCGCAACTCAAGCCCAAAGAAGACTTAGTCGCTACCTATGTTATTTAATGAAAAGAGCCCCAGGTTTCTCGATATGTTTCGTTCAGAACTTGTGTCAAGCAGCAAATGTTTCCGCGCTCAGGTGTTGTGGAAATTCCGCTCGCAGGCTCTAGTCGGAGTGCGCCCCGGGCATCGGGAGTTCTAGCCTCGTATCGGACCTTGGCCCGTAACGGTTACCGATGATATGGGCATGGTAAAGAATCTATTACGATTTATCACAATTTATAAACCCCGATCAGGTGGTGAAATAGTTTCAGAATTAATACATGAGGAGGAGCAGGACTGTTATACAGAATAAGTCTATTGTGAAGAAATTGGAGGTTGGTCTCAGGAGGAAGCCTAGCACTATGATTTTATACAGATTTTAGATCCATCTCGGAGAGTCTGCAGATCCACAGGGCGAGCGGAGGCAGCTGGTGGTGTAGGTGCCTTCGATCGATTGTGTGTCATATGGCTTTGTACTAAATGTCCAGCAGCTAACGCAGAACACAGTGAGAGCTCTGCAGCAAGAACACCTGATGCAACTATCCTAGCCAGTCTCCGGGCGTTATCTCCAGGATTTGTAGGATGAGGGCCCTTTACGCCGAGCATTTCCAGCATGGACGCCTGAGGCTCGAGAATTGTACCCCCACCAATGGTTCCAACCTCGATTGACGGCATCGAAACTGAGATTTGGAGATCACCGTCAATGTTCTTCATCAGAGTAATGCAGTTTGAACTCTCCACATTCTGCGCCGGATCCTGTCCCGTGGCCAAGAATATCGCAGTAACAAGATTAGCAGCATGAGCGTTAAACCCTCCCACGCTGCCTGCCATGGCACTCCCAACTAAGTTTTTACTTATGTTCAGCTCCACTAAGGCATCCACGTCACTTTTCAACACAGAGCGCACAACATCACCAGGAACAATCGCCTCAGCGACGACACTCTTGCCACGACCCTCGATCCAGTTAATTGCAGCAGGCTTCTTATCAGTGCAGTAGTTTCCAGACACAGAAACAACCTCCATGTCTTCGAACCCGCAGTGCTCTACCATATACTTAAGCGAATGCTCTACACCCTTGGATATCATATTCATCCCCATTGCATCGCCAGTTGTTGTTCGGAATCGAATAAATAATAAAGTGCCCGCCAATGCTGTTTTCACCGATTGCAACCGGGCAAACCTCGACGTAGAGTCAAATGCTTTCTTAATAGTGCGCTGACCCTCTTCAGAATCAAGCCAGATTTTGGCCGCACCAGCTCTAGACAAAGAGGAAAACGACACGCATGGGCCCCTGGTCATACTATCTTGAGTCAAGACGGTAGTAACACCACCCCCACCATTGATAGCCTTACAGCCCCGCATCGTCGAGGCGACCAAACAACCCTCAGTGGTCGCCATGGGAATGTAAGTAGGCACACCGTCGATAATTAACGGGCCCGCAATACCAACTGGAAGCGGCATATAACCAATAACATTTTCGCAGCAGGCACCCAGCACTCTGTCATAATCATAGCTCGCGTATGGCAACTTTGACGCCTCTAATGTCTTTGTGTTTGAAAGTCGGGACACAATTGCTCGACGCACAGCCACTGCTCGCGTTGAATCCCCCAGCTGCTTCTCCAGCGCATAGAGGGGTAGCTTTCCGGAAACACCAAGATTGATGACTTCTTCGTCCATTAGTTCCTTGGTCAACCCAGCTTTCATGACAACTAAACTATCTTCTAAAGATTTAACGGCAGAAGCCGGCTTCTCAGTAGATTTGTAAGTCTTGAGGGATGACTGCGTCTTCAGCTCAATTCCATCATCAGTATCTGAGCTATCGGTGTCCGAAGGGTGTTTTTCAATGATAACAGGCACTCTTCTTTCGACTTCGACAACCTTCTCGACAATCTTAATAGAGGGCTCTCTAGCAGCATTGAACAAATATCCATTGAGCACAACACTGATAGCCAATACCAACACAATGCACTTGCTTATCAATGGGTCACCAACAGTATTAGTCCACGATTCCAAAAATAATACAACATTGTCCTCGAATCGTACTGAAAATCGAGAATGCTCAAACACCAAGGTAGGTATCATGGTGAGAATCACACCCTCGTCAGGGATTGCTACTCTATTAACAAATGTCTCAATGAGGGCCTTAGACGAATTATCTGGACTGATAAAGCTGGACAACCCAAAGGAGAAATTGTTCAGTTGAAGAGCATTCAAAAAAATGAATCCTAAAATACCAATCAGTTTAAATGCAGTGCTTATCTTTGAGCTCCTAAGTGGTCTTTTCAGTTCCGAAGCCATGGTCCTGCTCGAGCTATCTGCAACTCTTTCCGCCACTTCGTGAGAGACACCGTCCTCTTCAAGCGCATTGCGGATTACTTCATTGCGTTCAATCTTGTTCATTTCAACCTTAATGGACAAAATCGCAGCGTAGAATGTAGCTAGCAAAATAGAGTCGTAGAACAAGATCCAAGCAGATAAAAAGCAAAACTGCCAGAGCCCATTGACTGCCGAGCAAGCTGCTGCAACTAACGCAACGATCTCGATAACGTAGTCTCGAAAGATTGTCTTACCATCGCTGAAAATTATAGTTTTTATAATTTTGGACGTATTGACTGGTACTCCATTGCCGTTAGCACTATTGGCGCTAAGGCCCTGTGTCTGTCGTATGGCAATGCGGGTCAGAGATACCTTAGTATCAAAACCAACAGTAACGACCAAGAATGGAATGCCTTCCGATAGATTCACCAAGGGAATCGACACTCCTAGGTAACATGAGGTTACATATGCAAACATGAATGCAAAAGTGGAGGATAGCAGGACTGAGGTAGGAAGGAGAAAGTTGGATCCTAGTCGTCTCATGGACAGAAATAGTGACACAAAAGTATACTGCATACCAAGATAGGCGGCAACAATTACAACCAGATCAAATGTGTCTGCGCCATAAATGAGTTCCATGACTCGATTAAAATGCCATTTAAACCATATTCCCCAGCTGAAGCTCTTGCGAAGCCGCCAGACATCTCGGTGGTCGTCCTTGCCAGCCGACAACTCTGACACGCTTTCCAACCATTGATCAAACTCAGCGTCTGGCAGTATGATTTGTCTTTCAAACTCCTTGTCTCCCGCTATGCTTCCCAGGATCGATGGCAAGTCTGACGTAGACGACCCCGCAAAAAGTATCTTCGCTCCTACGTACCTCGACGCCTCAGGATGAGCTTCTAACTCGCCGAGCACGGACCACGATGATCCATTAGATGGGCTTCGCGTCGATCCTGGATGATAATAGCTTGTCGAGAGGCTACTATTATAAGTGGGGACTGACAAATCTAATATCGAGAAGTATGCAGTAGACGCCAACACTGAAATAAATACAATAGTCTGTATTGGCCACTTGGTCGACCGTGCCGCTACCGACCCATATATTGAAAACACAGGATTGACCATGGTATATGATATTTTCCTCCCTGATTCGTTGTGTCGATGGCACTCAAGGTAGAAAATTTATATATTAAAATTCGGTATCTAAGTCGCCCGCAGCATTAGCGAACTGTATTAAGGGGTTGAGACATCGTGACAGGAAGACGACATGAACGCTGCTTCTTCGATCACTCCTCTCAACCTTTTATCGATTAAAACACGTACCTTTCTAAGAGATCCAATAATCTGCTACCCGGGGAGAATCAATTGAAAATCGATATAGAAATACAATCCCGGATCGCCAGTATCCCAGCTCCACTAACAAAACCAAGTTTATAGGGCACCAGTTATAAGAAATAAAAGCCCTACAGAACACACGCGGAAAGCTTTTCTGTCTTATATGTAACCGAGGAAAGGATCTTAAAGGATGCACTTGTATATAAGGGCGGCCCTCTAAGTATTTGATATAGTAATACAAGCGGTCCTAGCCCGACTCGAAATAAAGGATCGTGAACGAATGTACTGTGTGGAAAATATAGGAAGAGAGAAAAGATATTTATTAAGGGCGTTTAAACTTTCGCAGAGGGGGGTTTGGGCGCATTTTTTTTTTCCCCTTTGGCAGAGATTACGAGCGCGCGCTAGACCCCAAATTTTGTTGGGCTTAGTCTTTTTCGCGGCGTGAGACCACGTGACTAGACCAGTGTTACCCGGCCTTTTCTCCGTATTTCAATTCTCGCCAATGCGCAGTCGTCAGGAGAAGGCTCAGCTGGGCATATATGGCTCACCTGCTGCTAGTCTTTAGGTAATAGTTTCTATATACAGATCTAGATTCGTTATTCGTATTAAACTGTTTCGCTGCTATCGTTCATATAGGTTTTTCGAAGATGCCTGAGGCGGTACAGAGGAACTTGCAAGCCCTCCGTAGATGGTCGCGAGCCCTCTTCACAGATGCTGGTCAATGCCATATTGGAGTGATTGCTTTCAATGATGGCGGAGTTTTCAATTAAATAGCGGCCTATCAGCTCAGAAGAACTGTCGAAGGATACAAATAGATCCCCAGAATCATTCCCTGTAAGCGAAACCGCCTTATAAGGCAACCTGATAGTCGATAAATACGAGATTGAGTCTCCTTCAATTTTCAGAAGTAGTAAAGCATTTGAACTGTTAAAGTGTTAGTACGCCCATCACGTAACGAGAGTATCTGGTTACTTACGCCTCGCATAGTACAACGAGTTGGCGAGAGGCACCAAGCAGGCAGATGTCAGCGACAGATATGTCCCTTTGGGAAGGCTGAGACTCCTCACCATCTGTCTCCTGTATATAATCCTTTGCATAGCTGGTAAGATCCAGTTTATGCAGTAATTTTCCATCTGTCCAATTCCACAGAAATAGAGAGCTATCACCTCCGGCGGATAGTAAGTAGCTTGATTCGAAGGGCAGGAGCTTCAACAGAGACACAAATTCAGTATGCCCGAAAATCCACCGCTCAATTACTTGTGAGTTGGGGTAACAAGTGACGCGGATATGTTCGTCTCGGTCTGCAGTGATAAAATATTGCCTTCCGGCATGTGTAGCCAAGACCACATCAAGAACCATGGATACATGACCCATTGCCGGCTTGACCTTATCGTCCACCAACTCAGCGGTATCTGAAAGCAGGGGCAGGACATAAACATCTCCAGATCTATCGGCCACGATCAGATTATTATCGTCCGGCGTGGTATACAATGCAGACGGCCGTTTGGGAAACAGTCGACAACTGACAAGATTCAAGTCTGCATCAAAAACTGATACCGTTTTCTCTTCGCTGGACACTGCCATAAGATACTTTTCGTTCCTAGAGAGAGTAAGACTAGTGAAATAGCTCTTAGGCGTCAGCTTGGGCTTTTTGGTCGGAGGCTCCCCCAGATCAGCATTGGTCTTATCAGGTTTTCGCCCCAGATCAAAGGTATTTATTATATCCCCATTGTTCTGGAGATCAAACACTTGAAGGATCTCACTACTAGCAGCATACAGTCTTGATCCAGTTGAATTGACTAGCAATTCGTGGAACACATGTTTGGTCATCTTATGTGAAGCGCTGATATTTCAGTTGCCTGAAAATAAAAGATAGAGTAACCAGCGAACAGAATTACCTCGACTGTTCCAGACCAATTCTCTGAGCGATCCGATCTTGTCAGAGCGGAGCGGTTATATATGTGATCGGTGATGGGGCCAAAAAAATTTAGCCGCGTAAAATTAGGCATACATAAATATGTCCATCTGCTGAAAACTAACTACAGAGAAATTCATATAATTGAAGTCCTCATCTGAAAACCGCTTGCATGGCCCCGCAAAATGAAGCTTTCGCACCCTACAATCCAAAATGGATGGTTTAGGGAAATATCGGACAAAGGTTGGCCCGGCCAGGCCTTCGAGTTGAAAGTAGAGGAGATCCTCCGGATCGAGAGGAGCGAGTTCCAGGACGTAAGCACCAGATCCAAAGTATGCAGTAGAGCTGAAAATATCTGACTTCATGGCCTAAAAGCTATTGGTATTTAAAAGTACCGATTATGGTAATGTGCTTGTTTTAGACGGTGTTATCCAAGTGACAGAGAGAGATGAGTTTGCGTAAGTTCGCATGCATGTGTGGCACTCCGTTCAAATACTAACAGTAGGGTATGAATGAAGGTATCAGGAGATGATTTCCCACATTCCATTGAACGCCCATCCCAACCCCAAGCGAGTTCTAGTCATAGGTGGAGGAGACGGTGGAGTTCTTCGAGAAATCACAAAGCACAAATGCGTCGAGCAGGTGGAGCTTGTGGAAATTGATGCCAAGGTAATTGAGCTGGCCAAGGAATACTTCCCCGACATGGCAAAGGGATACAACGACGCTCGAGTCAAAGTACACATCGGAGATGGGTTCGAATTCCTCAGAAATAACACAAATAAGTACGACGTGATCATTTCAGATACGTCTGATCCCGAAGGCCCTGCTGAGCAACTCTTTCAAGTTGAGTACTTCCACTTATTGAACCAAGCACTTCTACAAGATGGCATTATCTCCTTGCAGGCCTCTGAAAACGTCTGGCTCAAAATAGATGTTCTCAGAGACCTTCAGGCAACTTGCAAGAAAGTGTTTCCTCAGGTCCGCTATTCCTATGCATGTGTTCCAACGTATACCTCTGGCCAGTTAGGGCTGATGATATGCAGTAAAAATCCCGACCGAGACCTCAGAAAGCCAGTGAGATCTTGGGATAGCGCAGTTGAGAGTGCGATCAATCGGTACTACAACAAGGATCTCCACGAGACGAGTTTTGTAATTCCAACATTTGCAAGAAAATTCATAGATCAGAGTTAGAGCCCGCTATAGCTTAAAAATATCATCGATGGCACTCTTTTTGCTCTTTTTGCTCTTCCTGCGTTTTGTTATCCTTTCTTTACGGATAGAATCGTCAGCTGTGCCCACGGGCGCTTTCACAGGCTTTACAGGACCCATGGCCTTGACTTCATCTCTTGAGACGACTACACCAACTTCCACAGTCGTGTCCTCGGTCCGCGCGACAGACTCCATAGCAGCCTGAGGAATTAGCCGCTCAGGGCATAATGAAATCAGCAAAACCCTCAGCCTCGCCAACAGCCCTATAAGGGCAAATCCCAACGATACAAACTGTCCCTGTCCCAGCATCGAGTGGAAATACCTATATGCCACGGGCACAATCTTCCTGACAAGGTACGCAGCTATCTGCGCGACGGTATCTTTCTGCTGGGCCACGGTCCATTGCGAATCAATTTTAATACATTGACGATGCAATATCGAGAAATACTTCCACCAACGTGCCTGCTTATGTTGGTTACGATTCCTGTGATACAGCAGATGAATCAAATCAGTTTCATTTTTGAAGCTGCTATGATCAAAGTCTACTATGGTCATGACTGAATTTGGAGTGTTGGACAATTGCCCACGTTGAAAGGTCCCATTTACTCCATGGCTGCTGGACTAAACTCCCATCGCCGCCGCCAGGTTCTCCCTATATAAGGCTTGATTCAATATGATTCGAGACTGCCATATGTGAAATGCACATCTGAGTGTCACCTAGGTGTTGCTCTGGGGGATGTAGTTCTATTTGCAATAAAACAAAAGAGTCAATGAAACCTTCAATTATTGTTTTGCTAGGACTTAGCGCCCGTGGGGGTAAACTCTAAACAGCCCTGCCAGGGATTTAAGAATTAACCTTTAAATAGCTGGTAACTACTGTAAAAGATCTAGTCTGAAAAAAAGGCCTCTTCTGCTGCTCGTTATCGGTTTGAATGCCCAGTTTCTGACATGTCTCGGCAAAGACATGCAGGCCACGGTGTCTGCAGATTAACGCTTAACACAAGCGTTACGGAGCCGCCATGATCGAATAGTTAGATAGTCCCAGTAGAATCGAGATTAATCACACGTGAGACTATAACAAGCGAGGCATTATTTTCTTATTCGCTTGATTGAATTTATTTCAATTTGTTTAGCTCGTATATGCTACGACGCCGCGGAGGACCTTCGAGAAAAACGCTCTCTCAAAGCTGGGAGAGAGGAGGAGAACGACAAGCTTTTCTCTGCATTGCCAAGGAATCATCCAAAAGCCAAGTTGCCCCAGATTAACTTTCGAAGATCTATAGATTGCTTCCAACTGAAAACATCGGATTAGAATACCAGGAACTCATCGCATTAACAATATTCAAAAGAGCTCTTCCGTTTAGTCAAGGGTTTTTGCTACTAAGAATAAAGAGGGTTTAGGACTGGACAGGAGGAGAACTAGTGCTATGCGTTATTTAAGTTGAAAAGATAAAAACAAAATGCCTGCCGTGAATATTCCAGATGACTTATGGAGACAGTCACTTCCGGTAGTAGATTGTGATGCCTGTCAGTCTCTGACACTTCCGGCTGGGCTGCTGGTTTTGAACGAGTCGTTTTCTTTGGAGATAGGGCAAAACTGGACATTCAAAGCCTATTGTCCCTACGGGTATCTACCAATATCAGTAATACCGAGATCTAACCCCTCGATGTTCCGGCTGCTCCTTCCTTATGCATTTAATAGTACCTCGAGTCCTGCCTCGAGTCCCTTCCGAGAGTGGCACATCCCCTATTCATATGGTATAATTCCGGCTTGCTTGGCCATGGGCGCGACCCTGGGCTTAGTGCTCACCGGCTTAATGGTGACTTTAAGGTTCCTGAAAGGACATAATTTCTTGAAGATTGCCACGCTTTGTCTGACTGCATCCATTATTGGAATATCGGCGATGATATTTCATTTTCTGAACGAAGAGTACGACGCTGGATATACGGATGGCCTCATACTGCTGAATTCGGTGAATGCAGACAATGTCATTCAGTCTTTATTTATTGCAGCCGATACTATCATTGCTATAATTGAAGTTCTGACTTTGATGAGGCTGTTTGCGCGTCGAAGAGAGCGTTGGATGGTCGTCGGCGCAGCCGGGGTGTTTGTGGCTGTTACTCAGTCGCTATGGATAGTGGCAATGTTCGCTCCATTACTGCCGACAGATAGAAGCCGTGAAGTGGACGCTTTAACGGTATTGGCTTATTTATTTTTTATTATTCAATCAACTCTCTATGCGTGCTGTATCATATTTTATGGCTGCAGCAAGTGGCGAACTGCATACCAACCAAAATTCTTGGTTCTTGCTCTAATTTCCCACATAAGTGTCCTGGCTCCTATTGCCCTCTTTGTCTTAGACCTGGTTCAAATGTATTTGGGAAGCTTTGGAATATTTATAAAACTCCTGCCGATGATTGCCGGCTGTCTATCCATTTGGATCTGGGTGGACAGAGTTGAGGATTATGAGTCCACTCTCCAGGTCAATAGTGTCCTGGGAAAACAGCATTATCATGAGGATGCTAATAGTAGTCTTGGAAGTAATACTATCTGGACTGACCCCTCATTCATGTTCCCAACAAGCTCGATAGAGAAATCTTCTTCAAACAATATTAAAGATTGGAAATGTCTTGCTGCTTCGAATAGCAGAAGTACGCTAGCTAGTGAAGCTAGTCCACAGGCTGCCAGAAACACTAGGTGGCTTGACTGGTTTCACAGGAATGACTTTCTAAGGTCGATTGGCGAATTAGTGTCTGGGCGTCCTGCCACTTCTTCTAGTATTGCAACTGTGTATCAAGTCACTTCACAGCTGCCGCATTCCAGTAGATCGCCTGATGGCATATCTGGGGTTGAGGAACAAAGTGAGTATTCTTCGGTATCGGACGAGAGAGTCGTCTATAGACACCCACTGCAGCGATCAATATTGAAAAATGAGATAAGGAACGATGAAACTGAATTTTATGACGATAGCACCATGAGCTCGTCGGCTTCTTCATCTCTGGTATGAAGCTTTTGAATAGAACTGCTATGATTGTTACGAATTGTTTATATTGTATTTTTTTTTGTCAAGTTATTTGACGCATGTCTTCTGTTTTAATGAACATATTTTAACGTATTATACTATTTACCCATTGCTTAGTTTTTCTGTGTACACTCTTTATCGTCCAATGCTGAGAAGGAGACTATTGCCTGAGCCTGAGCCGTTGTCGCCAGAGCCACTCTTAGATGATGGCAAGTATGTTACATTTTGCGAATGCGCTAGAGTGTTTGCAATCTCCTTCGATGCCTCTATGCGTCTGATCAATAGCAAGCCATCACCAGCCTTTTGAAGGGCCTTCGATATAGTCTCTGCGGCCTCAGCTTCGCCCTCAGCACGAATAACAGCTGCTTGGCGCTCTTGTTCGGCTTTTTCGACGGTAAATCGAGCACGCTCAGCATCCTGCTGCGCAATCTGCTTTTGCTCAACAGCCTTAGTGAATTCCTTTCCAAAAGTCATATGAGTAATGGACACATCCTCGAGTTCGATGTTGAATTCTTGTGCTCGCTTTCTAAGATCTTCACGGATTTTGGCTGATACCACCTCTCTCTGAGTAATAAGCTCGGCGGCATCAAATTGCGCAACGATGCTCTTAAGCACTTCATTTCCAATAGATGGCAAAACTCTCTCGTCGTAATCAAGACCTAACGACTGGTAAATGAGGGGTAGCTTGGGAACTTCAGGTCGGTGCAGAACACGCAATGTCAGAGAAACCATTTGTAAATCTTTAGATCCGGTTGTGGAGGTAATATTTCTTGGTCTGGTTCTAACATCGTAGAGTACTGCTCTTTGAAGCCAAGGGATCAGAAAGTGAGTACCTTCGCCAATAACATCTTGACGGACACCGCTTAGTCTGTCGAAAATGACTGCTCTGGTTCCTCCTTTGACATCGTAGATAGATTCTTGAGCAAGATATAATGCTGCAGCCGGAATAATAAATCCTGTTATAGGATTGCTGAATATTCTTGACATTGCTGTTCCAATGGATCTAGTAACCAAATCTTTGATGGCGAAAACGGGGTCTCTCTAAGTTCTGGTGGCACCGACTTTCCGTCGGGAGTCGAAGTGTCCCATTACTTGTCTCGTACAGCGTACATCACAGCACTATCATCTCTAACTACGCTAAGCAGCTACTATGGACGACGAGGTTCTAATGGCAGAGCGGTCTGCAGCGGCTACCAAGGCTCTTTTCAGTAGAGTTTCAGTATCGGACCTTATCAGCAATGAGGGTAGACCTCTTGCTGTGAGACGGAAGATGCTATCTGAGTATAACTATGTATCAGATCTTCCATTTCATATTGCTGAAAAAATTCAGAAAGCCAAGGGGCCGGGGAAGAAAAAAATAATTGCGAAAAAGGTACAGACTGGGGTTCCAATTGACCCCGGCGAAGATATGGCTACCAGAAAATTAATTGAGGACTCGGTCTCGGAATCGAGCTCGAGTGCTTTGGTCAGACGAACAACCCCAAGCGGCGAGCAGCCCGGTATCGTGAACGGTGCTTCGTCACGAGTGAGCCAAGTAGCAATTCGTGACGCATATGTACAGCAGAAACCTGAGTGGCATGCGCCGTGGAAACTCATGCGTGTTGTATCTGGACATTTGGGCTGGGTTCGCAGTGTCTGTGTCGAGCCAGATAACCAGTGGTTTGCTACCGGATCTTCTGATCGGACTATTAAGATCTGGGACCTGGCCTCTGGAAGTTTGAAGCTATCTCTCACCGGTCATATAATGGCCGTGCGAGCTCTTGAGGTGTCTGAAAGACACCCTTATTTATTTAGTGCTGGAGAAGACAAGATGGTAAAGTGCTGGGATCTGGAGCATAATAAAGTCATTCGGCACTATCATGGGCACTTAAGCTCGGTGTACTCATTAAGTCTACATCCTACACTCGACTTACTCGTTACAGCCGGTCGTGACTCTGTGGCAAGAGTGTGGGACATTCGAACGAGACAGCCGGTGCATGTTTTGGCAGGCCATAAAGGCACTGTTAGTAGCGTCAAATGCCAGGAGGCCGATCCTCAGGTAATAACAACTTCTATGGATGCTACAGTACGTCTGTGGGATCTTGTAGCAGGGAAGACTCAGACCGTGCTAACCCACCACAAAAAATCAGTTCGAGCTCTGGCAGTCCACCCGAAGGAATTCACATTTGCTACCGCTAGTCCTGATAACATCAAAGAGTGGAAGTGCCCTGAAGGCTCGTTTATGCACAACTTCAGCCCAGCCCAAAATTCGATAATTAATACTCTTAGTGTTAATAATGATGGTGTAATGTTTGCAGGTGGTGACAATGGTTCCATGGGCTTTTACGACTGGAAATCTGGACACAAATTCCAAGAGATTGCAGCTACCGCCCTTCCAGGCTCGCTTGAGTCGGAAAATGGAATCTTTGCTAGTGCCTTTGACCGGACCGGATTACGCCTGATTACTTGTGAAGCTGATAAAAGCATAAAAGTGTGGAGGGAGGATCCTGCTGCAAGTTCTGAGACACATCCAGGCATCCCGTGGAAACCCAAATTTGGGCATGGCAATTATTAATATAACCGCTTTATTAGAACTGTAAAGTTGTAATAGTATTTATTTAGAGATATTGTTAAGCATTGGTATCAGATAATGTTGCCCTTCTCTGCGGAGTTGAGGAAAATCTTGATTCCGTAACAACAAGGCGAGCTAGCCCTGTCATCGAAATCTATCTAATTCTATCAAAAGCATTATGACGACAGAGGACCCAGGATCCAGTTCACGAGCAGCTTCTGCTGTTCCGGAGTCTGGTGGCCGTATAACTAACGGATCGCTGACAGCCAGCCAGCTACGCGTGGGATACAAGTGCTACGTTGAAAAAGATGGCGAAAAGCGTCTCGCAGAAATCCTTTCCACACATGTTCGAAAGGGGAACTTGATGTTCTATGTGCATTATGAAGACTTCAATAAGCGACTAGACGATTGGGTCGGTGCTGATCGTCTTGATCTAAGCATGCCAGTAGAGTTGCCAAAGCCAGAAAAACCAAAAAAATCAGGCACAGAGACTCCTAAAACTGCTACGGGGAACAAAGTCAGTAAGCGTGGTAGAGGAGGTATTTCAAATAAATTGTCGAAAACTGCTACAAAGAAAGCCGGAGGTAAGGAGAATGAAGCCCCCGGCACAGTTTCAAAAGATGGGACTACACCAGGAGACATGATGGATCTTGATAACCTGGAGGTGAATGGAAGTGGTACTCAAGAGCCAGAAGATTATAACCGTGAGGAAGAAATTGAAAAGCTGCGTACGTCTGGTTCCATGACACAGAACTCACACGAAGTAGCCCGAGTACGTAATCTGACTAAGGTTATAATGGGCGCCCATGAGATTGAACCGTGGTATTTTAGTCCCTATCCCGTGGAGCTGACTGAAGAGGACTGTATTTATATTTGCGAATTCTCTCTATGTTACTTCGGATCCAAGAAACAGTTTGAGCGATTCAGATCTAAGTCAACATTGAGACACCCTCCTGGCAATGAAATTTACAGAGACGAGAATGTATCTTTCTTCGAAATCGATGGACGAAGACAGCGTACCTGGTGTAGGAATCTTTGTCTTTTTTCGAAACTGTTTCTGGACCATAAGACGTTATACTACGATGTTGATCCATTCCTCTTTTATTGTATGACCAAACGCGATGAAACTGGACACCACTTAGTCGGCTACTTCTCGAAAGAAAAAGAGTCAGCAGAAGGTTATAATGTGGCCTGTATTCTGACGTTGCCTCAATATCAGCGACACGGGTATGGGCGTGTGCTGATTGATTTCAGCTACAATCTCTCGAAAAAGGAAGGCAAGAATGGATCTCCAGAAAAACCTCTGTCAGATCTGGGTCTGCTCAGTTACAGAGCGTACTGGGCTGACACTATAGTTGAAGTTCTAGCTGAGTCTGATCGTCCCGAAGCAACGATTGACGACATTTCCTCAGCTTCGGCCATGACCACTACTGACATTTTACACACTTTACAAACTCTGAACATGCTCAAATACTATAAGGGACAGCATATAATCTGTTTGACGGATGCTGTTGCAGAAAAATACGAAAAACAGAAGTTGAAGCCAAGAAAGAGAATTGACCCCGCCAAGCTGATCTGGAAGCCACCGGTGTTTACTGCTGCTCAGCTCCGTTTTGCTTGGTAGGTTTTAGTTTACCGATAAAGTATCTAATGCAGCGTAGCATTTTATTTATTATTATTATTATTATTATTACTATTATTATGAGTTCGAGTCTTTTTACACCACTGTGTGTACATGAATCAGTCAAATGGAAGTGTCACCTGCCTCAGATCCTGTGTTTTGTGCAACATCTCACTGGCAGCGATTGCGCTAGGCACCTGAATCCCGCAACAGTCAGCCCAGCTACTATGGACATGGGGTAGTTCAGTTCCAGCGGGCGGCTCTGGAGTAATGCCTGCCGGTGCTGAAATCAGTGACCCAAATAAATAGTGCTGCATGATCGGAAGCTTACCGAGAACTTCTGCATCATACATTTTTATTAGTCCTTCATTCACCTTGGACCACCTTTTTACCCCAGATATGTCATCTATTAATGGAGAGTGCCACCGAAGGGAGACCGACTTGACCGAGTTAATAAACCTTATACACTCCAGATACATATACTGTTTGCTGAATGTCTCCACAAGCTCCGGGTCATGAATACTACTTGGCCGCAGATACTTGTGCGTGGAAAGCTGTGATGATCCGAAGAGAAACGGCAGAAAATGATAGTCGTCTAACCCCCATACACCATGGGACCCAGCAGGTTCCAGCCAGTACATTGTTTGAACCTTGCGAACTGTGACTAGGTAAGAAATAAATACTTTGAGGACCAAAGCTGGGTAGTCATCTTTTGTCAGCAGGCCAAGCTCCTTTAGGCATAGCAGAAAGGACAAAAAACTAAGTTCATGCCCACTCCCATAATCAATTCTTTGGCGACTGCCCCAGGACTCGGTGAAATACATGCCAATTTCAGGGATCGCCTCTTGTCTCATGTTAGGGATTGACCCCAGATATGCTGTGGTCTCTTTCTGAACTTGGTCGTAGAAGTCACGAAACTCGATTTTTCCAAATCGTGACGTCTGCTGATCCGCAGCCTGGTTCTCGTCTACTACAGAACTCACACAATCAAGGATCTCAACGATTCGTAAGCATACTTCGCTAACATGGCAATCATCCTGATTCGTCTTTCCGGAGACTGATTCGTTCAGATCTTTCACAAATCCCAATATAAGGGCCTTTGTGGAGCTATTCTTGAAAATGTCCATATCCTCATTCGTGAGGATCCTTCTAACAGGTATTTGGAAGCCCATGGTGGTGGTCGTGGGAACTATTCGCGCACGTTCCAGTATTATGTTTCGCGTGGGAACATGCTTATGTTTTCGATTTAAAATAACCACAATTACCCATCAGTCGGCGGCCGAGTTCCCCAGACTTCAGCATTTTAACTATCCGCGAACCTGCCGTTTCTCGAGGTCATGTCGGCTATTAAAAGGCTGATTAAAGAGCTCGCTGCTTTTGAAAAGGATCCGAATCCAGCTCTCGAGAGTCTGGCGCCTCTCAGCGAGAAAGATCTCCTTGTTTGGCGTGCCGTTCTGAGAGGTCCTTCCGAGACCCCATATGAAGGTATGTTGGTCAAGCCTCGGTAAAGACACTGCTCAATATGTCTTCTGTTTGCTAACAAGGTGAACCACAGGCGGAAGATGGGACGTGCAGATAAAAGTACCGTCTACGTATCCACTACAGCCACCTTCTATGACTTTTCTGACCAGGATATGCCATCCGAACATACATTTTGATGTAAGTCTATCCTGGACCCGAACCTTCGGGGGTTTTGCTTTTGGAGATGTCACTAATAAGGTGATTTAGACTGGTGAAGTATGTCTGGATGTACTCAAAACTCAGTGGACACCCGCATGGACGCTTTCGTCTGCTCTAACGGCAGTGCAAGCAATGCTTAGTGATCCCGAACCTGATAGCCCTTTAAACATCGATGCCGCTAATCTAGTACGATGTGGAGAAAGGTCAGGATACGAGGGACTTGTACGATATTATACCACGAAATATGCTTTATGATCCGTTTATGTAGACATTGAATGCTTATTTAATCGCTGCGAAACGTTCTTGGAAAAAGGAGCTGGCCCGCTTTCGACCCCAAAGCCATTATATAATAAAGTTATCTGGCACAACTAAACTATGTGAAGTGTACGTGGGCACGTAATAGTACCAGCGAACATGTCGTGTTGAGCCAGTCAGACTAGCTCTGGTCCATATTAGGAGGCATAGCTGTCACGCTGTCAAAAGCTCGTGCAAAACATCCTCAAAAGAATACATTGTCCAGCTCAGATGATATTAACATCAGTAGTCATGCCCAAAATTTATGTTCTGCCGAATAGATTGACATACAGGCTTTGTCAAGCTCTGTCTAACACGCTGTCTAACACTCTGGGCAGAGAAAACAAACACAGTGAACGTCCCAAAATTTCACCCATAGTTAAAAACTGGAAACCACACACAACTTACTGGAAATATTCTTTCATTTTGCCGCTACTTCATGATTTTCTAGCTGGAATATTGGTAATTATCTTGCGATTCTCCATAATAGTACTGTTATAGTTAGGCCTGTTCTAGATATATGGAAGATCAACTCGAACAGGCTGTAGGAATCGCTCTCCAGGGATCGGCAGATGCCTCCCTTAAGCAACAGGTAAGTCTAATGTCATAACACTTAATATTGAAACCCGTTGTTAACTTGTAAAAGGCTATCGAATATTGCAATCAAGTGAAAAATTCTGAAAATGGCTGGCAGATCTGCCTGGGTATGTTCACAGGCGACCAAAAGAGATCTGATGTGGCAAGGTTTTTTGCTCTCCAGGTCATTGACTCGCAGCTGCTAGGGCTGAGTGGAGAGCAGGTGCAGTATATCAGAGATAATCTGTTTCCATACCTTCAGAGATCTGTGACCTTAGCGGAAAGCTCCTTGGAGGCGCCACATATGAGGAACAAACTGGCGCAAACGATCGCCTATCTGTTTCTACTCACATACCCAGAAATTTGGACTTCATTCTTTGATGATCTCTTACTATTGACAAGTAGGGGTACTGGCGAATTTGGTAACGCTGCAGCTGTTGACATGTATTTGCGTGTTCTGAGGGTCATTCATGAGGAAATTGGTGATAACTTGATTCCGAGAACTGAGGAAATGACAAAGCGTAACAATATTCTCAAAGATCTGGTAAGAGAGCGCTCAGTTCACAAATTGTCTTCTTCATGGAGCTCTATTTTGGAAATTTATTCTGGTTCTGGCTCTTCCTCACTGCATAATGAGATCGTGAACATGACTTTACGAGTCATCGGAGGCTGGGTTTCATGGATAGACATTACCTTAATTGTGAACGCCTCATATTTAACCCTGCTCTTCAATCAGCTCGGGAATGTCGGGCAAAGATTGACGGCATGCGACTGCTTGTGTGAAGTGGTTGCCAAAAAAATGAAGCCCTCAGACAAACTTGAGCTAATTGCCCTTCTCAGTCTCACTTCTGTTATTTCGCAGCTTCCAACCTCATCGTCCGATTTAGAATTTGACGAGAGAGTTGCAAAGCTTGCAAATGTGGTTGCCCTTGAGCTTGTCCATATTGCAGATGGGACAACTACTATTTCATCAGGGGTATCGTGCTCTCAGCAGGAGATGGACAGAGCTGAGCAACTTATGATTGATCTCATGCCTACGATTTTAGAATTTGTGTCGCACGAATATGACGATGTTACGATACAGGTTCTACAGTGCATCTCAGAGTACCTTGCATTTGTACGGAAGGAGGCGAAGAAAAGCAAATCTATGGTGGATACCTCCGGCATGACCAAGACTTTACGCGGTCAATATGCCGACTTTCCTCCAGATTCTGCATTCGTACCTGCAGAACGGTCTGCTATTTTGAGGACCTTGCTAGATAAAATTGTTCGGAAGATGAAGTACGATTCGTCGGAAGACTGGACGGGAGGACAAGATGAAAGTGAGAGTGAATTTCTGGATTTGCGCAATAAGCTGCAGGTTCTGCAGAACACTATTGCCAGCATCGATGTTGACTTGTATATAGATGGTTTGTCAATGGTAATTAGCCATTCGTTAGATGGCTCAAGGACCCGGCAGTGGCAGGAAGTTGAACTTGGCCTTTTTGAGCTCTCTGCATTCAGTGATAGTATGAAGAACGGTACAATACCGAATCCACGGGGAGTTGAAACTCGAGCACAAACCACACTCTTTGAGCTATTTGCCAAAATGATCACAAGTGATGTTATCACTATCGACCACCCTTCGATCCAGTTATGGTACATGGAATTAGTCAATACTCATTCTTCATTATTCAACTCTACAAGGCCAGAGTTATTGCATAAAGTATTAGAGATCTTTGTGTCCCCTCTTGGCGTTCATAACTCTCATACGAAGGTTAGGATACGTTCCTGGTATTTATTATTCAGGTTTTGCAAATCTGTCAAAAATTTTATTGGTGGAATTGCTGAAACTGTTTTCAACTCAATTTCAGATTTGTTGAAGATCGAGGCGCCCGATACAAACAGGGCCAGTGATGATGACGACGAAGAGGAACCTGAGCAGATCTTTGAAAACCAGATTTATCTATTTGAACTATGTGGCATGATATTTTCTGCCTCCCATAACCAGGATGTTGGAAAAGAGCTCACGCAGCGACTTTTGAGACCTATCTGCGAAGATATTTATACCAACATTGGTACCCCAAGAGTGGTTGATGATGATCGATTATGTCTACAAGTGCAGCAGGATATCATGGCGATCGGAGCGTTTGCAAGAGGATTTGACGACTTCAGCGGTTCAATACCTACTAACACTTCTGGTATGGACCTGAACACTAATAAGCGCAAGGCTGCCGAAGATCTGAAATGGGCTGCTGATGCCATTTTGGCGGCTTCTGAACGGATCCCCAGAGTCGAAGTAAGGAACTCGGCACGAATGGCCTTCTCTAGGCTCACTCCTATCCTTGGACTGGAAATTCTAGAAGCGATTACCAAGCTTATTAATAATCTGTTGAACAGTTGCAAAAGCTCAGAGCTATGTGATTTCCTGAGCTTTCTGGGTCAGCTGGTGCACCAGTTTAAATCTGAGGTCAAGATTTTTGAGATGTTCAATTCCCTATTGACTCCTCTAGTGAAGCGAACATTTGTATCGCTTGATGAACTTGATAGAGATGCTTCGACGGGGTCTACAGATGCAATCATTTTGAAGAAAGAGCTGCGCCGAGGGTACCTTCAATTTATTTTCAATATCCTCAATAATGATATGAGCGCAGTCTTTGTTACTGATACAAATTCTCAAGTATTGGAATCAGTACTGGAAAGTATTTTGCACTTTTCTGGAGACTTTGTTGACTCGCAGGCACAGAAGCAGGCCATCGTAACGTTGAACAAATTGCTTTTCATCTGGGGCACCGGCAGGGTAGAAGCAGACCAAATGATGACTTCAAGCAGCGGTAACGCTACTGCCCAGGGTCCTCTTGCCGAAGTATTCGGCAAGGGACTTAATATTACTGGCTTCGATGACCACTTCATTTTTGAGCGCTATTCTCGCGTTTGTTGGGAATTACCTGGTAAAAGTGGGTTTGATCCTAAAGATGCACAAGTCAAGATTGTTCTGCAGGAAGCAGGTGGATTACAGAAGACAGTATTTGATCTCAAGGGCCCTCCGTATGCAGCATATCTTGTTGACCAATACTTCCCCAGAATTGGGCTTCCTCCGGCACTAGCCCAAGAATACGTTCAACGACTAAGCGAACTTAAATCTAAAGATTTTAAGAAGTACTTTGCTGACCTTATTGTGCGTATATCATCATGAAGCATTTATGTATATTAAAAAGTAGTTTAGTTAATTTTGTCTATTTTATTCTGCAAGACTACGAAGAAAATCAATAGATTTACCTTTCAAAATAACATTACTGTTAACTAATATTTACATGATCTGATCTGTTTCTGAACTTTACTGGTAATCCTTAAAAGCAGCCGTTTCTTCTTTCAGTCGTCTCTGGAGACCCTGCTGAATTTCCTGGTCTATGTAGCTCGCCATTTCCTTTGTGAACCCAACCTCCTTTCTCTTAGGCATATTTGCAAGCTTCTCGAGTAGCTGCCTAGTGGCAGGAGCATCAGGCATCTCAGGAGGATTCGCGAGCAATGCTTCATGGGGAGTAACTGTACCTGTATATCTCTCTCGCTTGTATTTAGAATAGACATTTCGGATTTGATGAACAGCAGGCGCTGGTATGGTTGGATCTAGAATTGAAGTTGCATAAAACGTTCGTTCATTCACCACATCTTTAGAAGTTGCAAAAACCGTGCTGCTGGGCTTGGCAGGATCCGATCGGGGCCACGGAATAACTATCGAATGGTCGTACTTTGCGCGTCGTATTGGTCTGTAAGTGTTGGAGTCTTCGTCGTACTGTTCCCCAACAAGTTCTAAGCTATGAATCGCCACATCCTCTTCTGTACCATCTTCGTTTTTTATTTTAGAGACCAGTCGGAGATCATCGTATTTTATGATACTCGGCATATGCACAACTGGTTTGGTTTGGCCCTCAAACCAAACTTCTCGTGGCATGACAATCTTCTCGGTCTGGCCTACTCCTTCCACCATACATGCATTGGCTTCCTTGTATACAAACCGAATTGTGCCAATTTTACCTTTATCTTTTCCCTTTATGACCTGTACTCTATCTTCCTTGGCAAAAGGAATCTTTTCAACAACCTCTCCCTCAGGAACTCTATCTCTAATCTGAGCGGCTTGGAAGGGCGGTACAGACTTAAGCATCTGACGCTGGATGGCCTTCTGCGCTCTCCTAGAGAAGTCAGCAATGTTTTTTGAGAATCTTTTATTCACCATTATTGGACAAATATAAAGATCCCCGATGCTGAAATTGAGATAGGGCTGGAATCGAAAATTTGTATGGAAGCGGACAAAAATGCCCAACACAACCCATTATCCTGCGGAGTCTTCGCGCTGATTCCCCTCTCCTTCTGTGGCAGGCTGGGATAGCATGTTGAAGTAAGCAAAATAGGACTAATTAGATCACATAAGACAAATGGGAATAATGTCAATACTAAAATACATAAGCAGTAACATGAACTCAACACCGAGCTAACAATAATTATAATAAGATAAAAAAAATAGAGGTCATATGCGAATCTGCAGCATCCAAACAGCACAGTTAATGCTCAGCACATATTGCAATGAATTCTTCTTCGTTAATTTCACCATCCTGGTCCAGGTCGAACTCATCAATCATTGCATGGAGCTCTTCGTCGTCTAGATTCTCTCCTAGTTCTTGTGCGACACGCTTTAGATTCGCGAAGCTAATCCTTCCAGTTCCATCTGAGTCGAATAATCGGAAGGCACGTCTTATTTCCTCGAGAGGGTCTCGTGCAAGTATTTTTGCTGACACTAGTGTTGGTTCAAGTTAGTTACTGAACATTAGATACTCCGTGGCCTCGTGACATACTAACTTCGGCAAAATCATCGTAACTTATCATTCTTCGGCCCTGTCTATCGTGTTCCTTGATAATCTGTAAGACCTCGGCTTTCTTCTGGTCAAACCCCAGAGCGCGCATCGCGACCTTCATAGAACTTAGCATACAAAAAAAACCCCAAAAAAAAGAAAGACAATTGTGGGCGCACGCAGACTATCGTACCTTCAACTCATGGTAGTCCAGAAATCCATCATTATCAGTGTCAAAAACACCGAACTATTCGGATTAGATACTATTTGCATATTTCTTGTGCTGGTGAGTGTTAACCTACGGCTTCTTTTATTTCCTGTCGCTGTTCATCAGTAAGTTCGCGTATTTGCTGTGACCGTGCGGGAGCACCGCTGTAATTAGGTCCTCCTGCCATGGGCTGATTTGGCGCGTTAGAGAACATTGAACTTGGGAGTCTCCTTCTTGAAGCCATTTGATTTCTAACTGTACGCGCTTTAGAATCGTTGAAACGCGCGTTCAGTTTGTGTCAGTTGAAGTGGGAGGAAGTAGCGGAACTGGTCTTGGGCGTGTGTTGACCACAACAACACGACCACGCACGCATGCAGACTAGATGAACTGGGAAATTGGCGCCAGGGTATCAGTTCATGGAGACGTTGGCACTTTGAGGTTCCGGGGCGTGACGTCTTTTTCTCCTGGTACCTGGATCGGCATAGAATTGGACTTACCTAAAGGCAAGAATGATGGATCCGTTCAGGGAATATCATATTTTACCTGTGAGAAAGTTGGAGTTCACGGCGACAAACTTTACGGGCTCTTCGTTCGCCCTGGTGTGGTCAAACATGTAGAATCTCTGGCCGATGTGGCGTCCATATCCTCCCCTGAAGCATCGTCGCAGAGGAGGTCGATTACCAGTGGCTTGCAGGACAGTCTGTCAAGTTCACTGGACGATGCTCCTAGTCTGCGACCGCAACCCACTCGTCCAGAGTCACGATCCATTACGCGAACTGCGAGTCCTACCAGTGTCTCCCGTTTGCGAACTTCGTCTAGCGAGTACTCTTCAGAGCATGATACTCAAGTCAAATCAAACAATACCGGGACCACAAACTATGAGTCCGAACATAATGGGGCACCGTTTCTTACAAGACAGATAGAAACCCTCAAAACAAAGTTAAAGGCAATGGAAAAAAGGCGCCAAGATGATAGAGAGAAAATAGCGGCTGTCCAAGAAGAAAACAAAAAGATCGCGAAGTTGGAGAATATAGCTAAAAGACTTCAATTGAGACTTACTCCTATGCATGAAGAAATCCAAGTGCTCAGAATCAAAATCGTGCAACGCGAGAATGAACTCTCGGTTTTGAAGGCCTCTGGGGCTGGTGGCGAAGAAGATGACGCGGCCCTCGAACTAGCCACTATTGATAAAGAGATGGCTGAAGAACGAAGTGAATCACTCGCTCTGGACCTGGAGGCCTTACAAAGGAAGTTTGAAGAGCTTCAGCTGGAATGTGAGATCTTGCGCGAAGAGAACATGCTTTATTCAGATACTTCAAAAGGGCCAGCGGATAGCAAGGACCAACAAATGCTGGTTGTAGAAATCAGAAACCAAAAGCTAGAAGAAGCACTAGTACAGCTAAGAGAGCTGATTGTATCACAAGAATCGTCGTACAAAGAAAGAATATCTGTTCTGGAGCAGGAATTACGAGTGTCAAAGGATGCTCTAAAGCTGACGCAGGAAAGGCTGGAGCAAGCGGAAACTGTAATTGCAGAACTTCGCTCGCAGCTAGATGATGCTCTTGGAGCTGAGGATATGATCGAAAGTTTGACAGAGCGAAACTTGATCCTGAATGAAAGATGTGAAGAGCTCCAGAGAACTATCGATGAGCTAGAAACTTTGAAACAACTCAACGATGAGCTTGAAGCTAATCATATATATCGAGAGCACCAGCTCATTTCTGATATTGAAGCGTTAGAGATACTGAACTCAAAGAACAAGGACAAGCTTGGAGATCTGAGAGATAGAAATGATTACTTGGAATCTACTGTGGTGAAATTCCGTGAGATTGTAGCAATCCTACAAAATGATTTGGACAGGGCACAGAAGGAGTTACCTACGGGCGTGAATGGCGTTTCTGGTATTTCTGAATCGACAAGGGCTGTTATGGATCTCAACCTGAGGTTGAGCTCGTCCTCTTTAAGATGCCGGTCTAAGACTCTGGATTTGGAACTTCAAAAATATGAGATCAAGCTGGCAACGGCGCATCTTGATATTGCAAAATGCTATCTGCCAGAAGAATATTCCTTGGACGAAATTTCAATTGATATGGTAGAATGTCTGGACCGAATCTCTAACCAGGCTGCTGCGGTCAAGAACTACTTCACTGGCTCGCTGCAAGAAAATGCTGTGATGAATTCTTATATTATTGTTGATTTGATTCAGATTGGTGCAGTTTCGCATGAGATATCTACCTCGGTCAAGTATTCCAAGTCAGAAATCTTCCGTGAACTTGGCAGCAAATTTTCCTCTGAAATACTAACTCTTTCGACTTCTTTCAGCCAGAATGTGCTGGCGTTGTGCCATTCTGAGGATATCAGAAGTGATGAATTTCTTAAAGAACTTGATCTCTATTTGCTTAAGTTACAGCGTATTAAAGAGACGCTTGGCATGGAGTTTCTACAAGTGGACCAGGCTGTGGCACCTGTCGTTGCTCTATGCGAAGTTTCTGAACTGATATTGGATTATATCTCTTCAAAGATATTCAGATACAAGCTGCTAGATCGTACTATGGAGATTCTGGGTACCGTTGGTCTAGTAAAAGTTCACCTCTCCAGTGTTTTGAAATCTGTGGCAGACAAGTATGCCAATAAGAGAGTTCATTTTCAAAATGACGCGTTCGAAGTCTTGAATGATTTGGGGTTCTATCTCCTCGCCATTGTGAGATTTCAGCTAGAGCTTGTTCGGGGGTTTGAAAATGCGGAGCCTGAAGAAGATATCATGAAATCTTCCGTGGCCACTTTACAAGAGCGATCCGTGAGCTCTTCTGATGATTATTTTTCAGCTCTCACTGAATATTTTGATAAGCTAGGAGTCTTCAACTCTATTTCTGCGAGTGATGTTGAGCTTATTGAGCTGTCTACCCCTTGGGCTCTTCGATCCGATCATATAACTGAAGTCAAATCGCATCAAGCTAACCTGGACCAGAAATTAGAGCATCTAAGGATTGAATATACTAAACTTGCTACTGTCTTACGTGGAAAAGATAAGGCCATTGAAGAACTTCAAATGAAAGCAGAATTGCTGGATTCAAAGGTTGAGAAATCGAAGGACCAGAGTATGATTATTTCGGAATTACGAACTTCTTTAAGTGACTCTGCATCTTTGGAAAAAACTCTACAGAATGATTTAGAGAAACTAAGAGGATTATGTGAAGCGCAGGCTAAGCAACTTTCAAAGTACAAAAGGGCATTTGAAATCAGTGGTATAGAAGAAGGTCAGATGGTTTCACCGGCCAATATGAATAATATTTCTGTTCAACGGGAACTCCAGAGCTTGAGGATTGCGCTCAAATACCTCAGTCGTGAAACTAATAGGCGGAGACATGACACACTACATATTTGGTTCAAACCGCTTGGAACTGCCGATACCGCATTGCCCGTTAGACGAAGCACTTTTCTTCATAGGTGCAAGCCCCTCTTTCGTGATATTCGCAAGGCTGTTTCCGAGTTTGATATCGTTCCACTTCCGGCTCGGAAAGCCGACAAAGCCCTATGGTCAGCCCGTCATAATTCTTCTAGGTCGAATTACTATCATCAGATAGACGTACTAGAAGGCTTGAACTCGGGGATCAAAGAGCTGGGATCTTAGGGCCCTAGCCATGTATTTATTAATGTATTAATGTCATTCCGTGCCAATTTTGGTTACTGACCGAATAATTGTTTATTGTAGTTTTCTAGATTCGTTATCATCTGTTGCCGTACTATCATTCGGTATCGATTGTAAACTTTTCGAGGGCCATTTGCGAGCCGTGTCAATGTCTTGACGTTTCCACCACCACTCCAGGATATGGAAGAGTAAAACATCCACTATAACCACAATAGCAAACAGTTTACTAGCCCATGATCCATGTCTATCGAACTTGGCGATCCGAACCAGTAATGACTCTTTCAGAGTTGACTCATCGATTTGATCATAGACCTGCTCAGTGCGCTCTGCAACATCTTCCCAGCAGTACATGTTTTTAATCTGGTCATGGAACACAGATGGATCAACTCTCTTCTCTTCTATCTGTGCAATTGCGTGGAGCGTACTTTCGACCAGCGAATCCTCCGAGGGTGATGCAAAAACCGTCATATGCGAGGGTAGAACTTCGGGAATCCCCCCTACTTTTGTAGTGACAACCAGCAGGCCACATGAAGCTGCCTCCACTATCACAGTACCGAACGCTTCTGTCAGTGTCGGGTTTAAATAAATATGCCCAGAAACCATCACATCACGGACTTCCTCATGACGAATACTTCCAATGAGCTCTACGCGTTCCTGTAATCTGAATTTTTCTCTCATCTGTTGCAAATCGGTCTCTTTCGGCCCACTCCCCGCGACAATGAAGTTCACAGTCGGATGCTTTTGACAGATTGTTGGTATAATCGCCGTCAGCAGATCCGCACCTTTATTAGGATATAGTCGCGATATGACAATAATTGTGATATTTGATTTGCTGGCTCTATTTGGATCTGGTCTGAAATTCGATGATACCACTGCGTTGGGAATTACACTAACATCCGATGGATCCAGAGAAGCGCGAAGAACAGTATTTTCTTTGCAAGTGTGCGAAACACATATAACATGGCTGACACCAGTCAGAGAGAATTTCAACAATTTATTGCCCAAAATGCTTCCAGTATCCGCAAACCCGAACAGAGAATGATCTGTAAATACAGTTCCAATTCCCATCGTTCTTCCATGAAGTATTGCTTCATGGCACAGGCTGCTCAAACTGCCATGCCCATGTACAATATCGATTTTTTCACGAATCACGATCTGTCGAAATATGGGAAAGAACGAAAACACCGTAGGGAAAGTGCTTTCACGATATACCACGAGGAACGGGACATAATATACTTTCAGGCCATTTGATAGTATGCGAACTCCATTACGGGATCCGTATGCATGTGTAATAATGACCACAGAATGCCCGCGATCAATCAACTTCTGGGACAGTTGGTACACGTGAAGCTCAATCCCACCCGGTTGGGGGTAGAAGAAATCTGAGACCATCCTGCCAACATCATATTAGCTTAGTTTATCTAAAAGAGACCATTGAACAATATACTTACGCAATATTGTAAGGCATTCTTATTTAGCAAGCATTTTAGCATTGGATCAGATCGAAGTTCTAGGTTACTCCAGCTTCCTAGACTAAAATTGGCCGCTCCCAAGTTGTGCCAGAGCCCGCCAACAGTCGAAGGCGGCAAAAGACTCCACTGTAGTGACAGTACAAATAGGCTAACTATTACGGTCCTGCTAACCGAAATAAGGATCTGTAAGAAAAAAAATCAGTGGCTCATGGTCAGGAGAGTAGGATAAGACAGTATGATTAATCCACCAGATAATCCGCCCTCTTACGATACTTCCGAGGCATTTACCGAAAGATCTGAAGCGGAGCGCGTTGGCGAGCAAGCACGGTTTCTACAAGATCAGTATCCATCATCTCATGAAACAGCACGGGATTCGCTCTCGGAGGATTTGGATATTGACTTAGAAAGCGATGACGGGGAATCAGGTGCCGAGCTGCGCCGTGAGATGGAAGAGTTTGATGTTCTTGATCCGGAAGATCAAATTGGTCAGAGTGTATATGGCAGAGCTAGCTCTGCTTCTCTGCGTATAGCAAGGGGTCTAAGCACAAAAATTATCGCTCCCGTACAGAATATGCTTATTGACCCTGTCGCTCGTGTGTGGTCAAACGCAAATGCAAGATTTGAAGGGTTCCTATCCCGCTTCGGCAATCCGCTGATGCTCAAGCGATTGATTTATTTATTTTTAGTGGCCATGATATCCTTCTTAGCTATTGCATTAGGGATTGTACCTGGTACGGATTTCAATGGACAGTTCAGCAATCAGTTCCATGATCCTGAGGAGCTGCGAAACTACATTAAGGGGGCTATCAACTCGGATTTGATAAGGTCCCGGCTTGAATACATGTCATCTATGGCGCATATGTCGGGCACAGCAGGAGATTTAGCATTGGCACGGTATATTGAAGGAGAGTTCGAAACTTTTGGTATATCTCGTATCCAATTTGATGAGCAGCATATATTTATGACTTACCCAAATACTACGGAGTCTTCAACACAGTTGGAGCTCCTAGGCGATAACAACTACAAGGCACATACCTGGGAAGCAGAAGTCTATGATCATCCAATGGATTCCCAGCATGAAACTCGTCCTGCAATGTCACTTTCAGTTGAGGGTGAGGTCACAGGAACGATTGTTTATGCAAATTATGGTACAGAGGACGATTATACATTTCTGGAAAGCAAAAATGTGGATATCAAAGGTTCTATTGTATTTGTAAAGTATGGGAAAATGGCCCCCGGCCTAAAGGTACAAATAGCTGAGAGATTAGGTGCAAAAGGTGCGGTGTTCTTTTCCGAAAAGGTTTCAGACGCAGGTCAGTGGCCATACGGGCCCGATTATCCTAATGATGCCATTCAACGAGGTGATATGGGTATCTCGGCTCTTTACCCTGGTGATATATTGACCCCTGGCTGGGGGTCTGGATCATCACCTCGGACCATAGACTATTCAATCGCAACTAATATTCCTCGTATACCAGCTATTCCGATCTCGTGGAATGACGCAAAGGTGTTTTTAAATGCTATGAAAGGGCATGGTGTGCAGGTTGATCATGTTGACGACTGGAACAACCGAAATATTCCGAATATTGATGAGTGGTGGACTGGTGACGGATCAGGGCCGCAGGCATTTTTAAAGAACTCACCTGTGTTGAAGGAAAAGCACCCTATATGGAATGTTATTGGACAGATTGAGGGTATTGAGCAATCAGACAAGGCGATCATTATAGGTGCACAGAGAGATGCATATTGCTATGGTGCTGTGGAGCCATTGACAGGCACAAGCGTCATGCTGGAACTGGCACGAACATTATCTTTCATGAATAAGAGACTTGGATGGTATCCATTGCGAACGATTTTGTTTGCCAGCTGGGATGCGTCAGAACAGAATCTCGCTGGAAGTACCGAATGGGCAGAAACCAATATTGATGGCCTACGCCGAGACGGACTAGCATACATTAATCTGGATGCTGCTGTATCGGGATCAAATTTAGAAGTCCGTGGTCATCCAATGTTTGATGGAGTTCTACAATCCGTGTTGACACACGTTGGGGACCCTAGCCATGACGACAACTCAACTTTAGCTGTTGCCTGGGGTCCTAAGACGATCAAATCATTGGACAGCGACGGTGACTATCTAGCGTTTATGTCTCATTGCGGTGTTGCCTCTATTGATCTAAAGTTCACTGGAGATGCCGGCTTCCCGAAACATAGCTGCTTTGATACAATTGAGTGGCTCAAAAAATTCGCTGATCCCGATTTTAAGTATCACAAGGCTTTGACAGAAATTGTTGCATTTTTGGTATTTGAATTCTCAGATTTGCCTGTCATACCTTACAATGTGGCTGCTTACGGAAGCAGGATTCATTATTTGGTTAAAGATATGTTGCGTTATGCGGAGTCTCAGCCGGACTGGACAGATGGAAAAGTTGACTTTAATCCATTGACGGTTGCGGCAGACTCTATGATCCAGGCTAATGTAATATTCAGTGACTGGTTTAAGGAATGGGCTGAAACAGTTTCCTCCGGAGAACCACCAGTTTTGGGTGTCATGAGATTTAACTGGAATTCAAAATTCACAAACTTCGACAAGCATCTGCTGGACAGAGGCAGTATCTTACCACGAGATTGGTTCAAGCATGTTGTTTTCGGACCGCAATATATGCACCCCACCAAAGGCGATTACGAATGGAATAGCTTTCCTAGTATTCGCGATGCCATTAAAGTTGCAGATTGGCAGACCGCTCAAAACTTGGTTAATCACATAGGAGATATGCTCAAGGAGGCATCTCTACGATTATTAGATTAAATATATTTCTAGCTTTATTCCTTTTTAATTCAGTTCTTCTTACTAGTGCGTCTTTGAGTTTTCTGGCGCTGAGGACCACTTGCGGCTGTATTCGAGACGGAGACCCCGACCGCTCCACTCGGAAACTTCGCATTGTCATCACCACTAAAGGAGACCACCACAAACGCAGCTAATATAACTGTCCAGCCTAGAATTCGCGATGTCAGATTCTTATCTGACGTATTTCAATATCTTAACTGCTCTTTTCATAGTTTATCTCATTAAGCGGATATTCTTCCCCTCCACAGATGATGACAGCGGGTATGACACCACAGACCCACTCTTATTTGGAGAGTACACTCCAAAGTCATTGTCAAAGTACAACGGTGTTGATGACGTACGTGTTTTGCTATCTGTAAAAGGCAACGTATATGATGTTACCGCCGGTAAGAACTTTTACGGCCCTGGTGGTCCATATGCCAACTTCGCTGGTCATGACGCTTCCAGGGGACTTGCCAGAAACAGCTTTGATCCTGCGATGATTTCTCCCCTGGACGAGCCAATTGATAAGCTGAACGACCTTTCAGATGCTGAGAGAAAGACTCTGGATGACTGGGCCAACCTGTTTGCTGGGAAATATGTTCATGTTGGAACACTTGTCGAGGAGACAGAAAAGTCAGCGAAAGGAGACCAATTGTGAGGAAATTTGCCTTAGGCGCTCAAGATAGTACTTTATGTAGGCATATTCTTATTTATTCTGTATCAAAAAGTCTCGCTTTCTGAAGTGCAAGGATGATTGTTATTGATCGCTATATTCGGACTTCTGGTAACTTACCGTCATATGAAACTAGGGAATTCTAGGCAAAACGGATATCGCAACTCAATGTCAATTAACTCTTTGTACAGTACCTCTTGTATTAGCCCCGGGTTATTGTTGGGCACGTTGCATACTCGAGGGCTCGCATTACCATAATGTCTAAGTTCTTAGACAATCCCTTTCTCTGCAAACCAAGCAAAACTCTGCTCAGTCTTTTCGATATTCAAGCAATGGGTGTTAATGAGGGATTCATATACTGCTCCTTGCCTTATATTCTTTACTGTTACTATAAAGTAACTAAATTCATAATACTCTGGTATGATAGAATAGAATAGAAATTCAGTCAACATATCTGTCTTATATATAATTTGTAAGAAATAAGTAAAATAAAAAATAAAGGAAGAGAGAAAGAAAGTTGATTTCAGCTTATTCCTCAGATAAAGGCTTGACGACGTATTATTTGATCACATCTTAAGTTCAACAAATGTTAGCGGAACAACCTCTGCACAGGAGGAGGGCACGATTGAAAACTTAATCGAATGTGCCCAGGGCTGGGACTCAGGATAATCATTTAATGTGGCAATACTCACTGATGGTCCTGTTCCAGAGATGATTCTGCCGTCGCTCGGAACTGCTTAGATCTCTTTAACTGATCAGGAGCAGATTACAGCAATTTATGAACTAGCACCTGCATTGAAGTTCCACAATCAAGTACAGTATGATTAGGCAGCACCTTAGAAGAACGGCACAATAGCGAAAAAAAGATGTATATACAAGTACCTTATAGTATCCCGTGGTCGTGGATGGCAACACTGCCCGAGTAGCGTGTGTCAGACATGACAGTCATGAGTTAGATCGACAGGGACAAACCGAACCATCACTTCGGACCGAGCCGGCGCCTCACGTACGCCCCGGCATTCTAACAGACCTTTTTACTTGGCACGTAAACAATCTAAATTTCATCATGTATCAAGTATTAATGCTAGTTCAGCTAGAGGGATTACAAAAACCTCATTTCCTACATTCTGGCTCCAAGCAATCACGACATCCTGAAGGGAAATCATATTTCCAATTATCTTGACCCACGTTCCTTACAATTAAACTGATATTGTACTGTTGGAATTAGGAGTATCGCTGGGTTATATTGAGCCACTTATTGTGTCACTGGCTGCTCTATAGGCTTGCGGCACACCAATATGCCTTCATCTGAGACTATGTTGAAGTTCACTGAAAAGCGTCAGGCTCTAAACTAAAGCAATTTCGAGTTTGCTCAGCCCGTTCAAGAGCGAATCTATTGATATTCAGGCTGATCCCAAGAAACTAGAAATAGATGTAAGCAGCATTTTTCAGCTACACCCGCAGAACTGCTTACCAAAGGTATGGGTATCTCTATTCTTGGAATAGAATGAATGAAAAGCATCGGTAAAGTTTGAACTTGTGTATACACATACCACGCTCTATTCAGCCTTACCTTCTTACTGCCTTGGATCTTGCTTTTGCGTAATCAATAAGTTCAAAAATTTTGAATTGTTTATTACTCGTCACAGGAATCGGTAAGAGTCAGCAATTGCTCACCTTGCAACTTGGCTGAAAACTTCATACAGCTAACAGATAGCTTATCTGATAAAACTGGAATATAAACAGAACAATCGAATAAAATTGAATAAAATTTCAGATTTTCGCTAATATTAGTACCTGACAATGTTAGAGCTGATGTGGGGGTGGAAAGAAGGAACTACAACATATTACATATCCACCCAATCCAGCACGACATACGAACTGTGATACCTACTATAATTTTTTGGCAAGCCAAATTTCTTACTTTAACTGTCTCACCCTGTAATAGCTCGTATTTACCTATTCCTGCGGCCACGGCACACGTCTATAGGAACAACTACATTGCTTCTCATACATCATCTAGACTTCTTTATTGCCTAAAATGTTCGAGAATTTTCTTAAAACTTATTCGCCCTCAATCTTCAGATGCCGCTGTCTGGTACTACGTGCTCTTTTCCTAGGGAACGGCCTATGCACAGTAGTAGTATTAGTAATAGTTGTTCACTTTGTTGTCCTACGTATCTTATACAATAATAAAAACCTATAACGCGCATTCAAGAAAGTTTCTCAGTGACTCTCCTAGGGGGTTAGTTCGAGTGTTTAACATGGGTTTCCCCTGCTCTAATTATGCTGGTTCCCATGTTCTTTGGATGTCCAAAGGGTAATCTGACCCCGTCCTAAATATTGAATTGCAACATGTCTGAACAACACGCGTGTAGGGTTAATATGGTGAATCATGATATCTATCTTTCAGGTACGTGACAAATTTTTTTTGATATTATTATGTGAGATACATATTATAATAAAGTGATTAACTACGACTCCGTTGCCTCGATGCAATTTTTACACGACTAAGAGTCCGAACATATTTCTCAGGGCATCTGGCACTATTAATTGTATTCCAAAAGGTCTCATAAGCCGTATGAAATGGAGTGGCCTTTTGAATCATCTGTTGGACCCATGGGCGCATTTTAAGGCACCAACTTGCAAACAGAAAAAATGCTAACAGCCGCAGCACGCCACTTGTTATGTGGCGCTCCGCCCCTGGTTGCGTGATTTGTTATAGGTGCATTCATTCTCAGTTTCTAAAAATTGGTCTAGTGGTGTAACGGTTATCACGTCTCGTTCACAATAGTGATTTAATTCCGAGGAGGCTCCGAGTTCGATTCTCGGCTGGACCATTTTTTTGGCTATTCTTCTATCTTCCATGAATAAAACTAGTAATTTTTTTTTAATCAATCGTTTGCTATCCATTTCTCAAGTTGTAAAAGAAATCAAGATTTTGCAATGCCTTCGAATCATGCATGTATTGTTTCCAAAAATAAATACCTTATATTTCTAAATATCCAAAACTACATATGTCGTAAAACGGTTGACCGTCTATAAAATAAATATGCTATAAAAAGTGATTGGTGAGGCAAACGAGAGAATAGAAAGTAAATATACTCAAGTGCGGCATTCACACTTCAAGAGAGAACACGAGTTCGCTAGTGTCGCACGTAACCCATAAACGGCTGCGTCTCTTCAACGTATTCTCGACGACCACCTCTTCGGGTGGAACCGCAGCAAATAGAGAAGAACCACCAGACTGCGGACCACAGACTAGCAGCAGTGGCCACCCAAGTAAGGATATACGCGGTGCTTCCTAAAGATGCAATAACACCAAAACTTGATACCTCATTATTGAAATAATGTCGATAGGTAACGAATATACCAGTCGCCAAACCCGATGCTGCGAGGAGAAACAAAAATGCTAATACTGCAACTATAGTGCCACAGCATGAGGCCATCTTGGAATGGAAAGTGAAAAATCCAATAAATAGCTCAATTCCAGTCAAGACAATTCCAACCAAGTAACAGACCCACATTGCCACCGAGGCAGTATGCAAGATATTCTCGTAGTTCTGCACATCTGTTGGTAGATTGATTGTTATTCCAGTATTTGTAGCGTTCTCGAGAATTGTCTGCAAGTCGAACCAATAAGGAGTGGTGGGGCTGAAACAGTCTGCGATAGTTCGCACAGTACTGGAATTGTCGAATCCCTGGCAATATCCATTAGCACCAGTCTCATAGAATGAGGCAATGCCTAGTTCCTTTATAACTTGAGGCAACTGGCTGTTGACAGCAGACGCCACATCTGACGGTATGCCATCGATAGCCGATACTGATATATTTGAGAAATCAACTCTCATGAAATACAGATCCTTTAGTACAGCGACGTTCCTAAAGGATCCCAAAAACACAATGATGGCCAGCACCAAGGTGACGATCGTGCCCAACATGGGGAATAACAGAATACAGCAATCTCTTCCACCAGCCATGATGATGATGAAGATGATGATGATATAGCTTTGTTCGTTTAAATATAACTTTAAAGTGCTTTTGCGGAGAACCAGATATTTAACTTCTGGCAAAGGTCAAGCAGAAGAAGGGTCAGTTTTTTTTTCTTCCAATCAAAGAATGGAGAGGTCAGGAAAGGGTAGCGCGGGCGTGGCTCTTATAACGCTTCGTAAAGGCGGTGAAAACTGAATAAAAGCTGTGGTTACGTAAGTAAAATTCCTAATATAGCAGTGATTGGCGAATAATATGCACTAAGTTACGTAAACGCGTCTGTGCCTGAGATCGCTGGTGTTTACATTGCTCCCGATTAAGGCACAAAATACTCTAAATATAAATCCAACGCTTTTCTGTCTATAATGCTATGCCCGCCATTTTTATATGAGGCTAAGCACCAGGGACTTCCTGCTCAAACTAAGCTTAAACTAAGCCCATAGTCATAGGGTCCCTAGAACTGCGACGATACGCGCTTAGTAGTAGTCATCAGAGCTATTATTACACTTCGTGGCCTTGCTTGCCTTTCCATCACATCATTAAAAATATTATTGTTCGCAAGATGAAGCAAGAACCAGCATTTTGATAGCAAAGTCAAGACAGAATTCCCAGTGATTTACGATATATCTCACGGGACTCGGCATCCACGCGTTTTTGCGGCGGCATATTGGGTACGCAAGGCACTGTTAGCAATGTGAGAAAGTCCCCGCTGGGGCCATTTGGGAGATGAGCGCTAATCTCTGGTAATAGGAGTGCTGTGCGCGGGCTCACCGTATACAGCCCCTCCCACCCCTCCAGAATCCCCTTCGTCTAAGAATAAAACAATCAAGATCTGATTTCAGACTTTAGCATATTCTACTGCGACCTTCCAGGTGCTGCCTACTTGCATCCGCCGCGTGATAATGTCTCATGCGTCCGACGGAGGTGCTGGTGCCGTCAAGTCTATATTGCATATTACTATGTGTTCTCCTAGCTTGAGCTGCCTCAGCACTAATATTAGTATTGCGCGCGACGACAGCGGTGGTTACTATGGAGGTTGGTTGACATATTTAGAAACAAATACTAGGGCTTCATGCTGTCCCTGGGTGGGGGACTGTATGCAAACAGTGTCACTTTCAAACAAGATAGTTTCATTGAGTCTGCAGTTGCTGCATGCTGGACATCTAATGTCATCTCTTGCCAGTCAGCAGCAGACTGTGCTATCTATATTGTATGCGCTAGTAAAGTAATGTTCGCGTTTGTGCGCTCCCAATGTATGTGGAGGGAGTTAGATCATCAAATAAAGTTAACCAAACCCAATAAAAAATATTAACAATTACACACTGTTATGGTCAAAACTGCCAACCAAAAGAATTACAGGAAATATCAGAAGCGCGCTGATAAGTCTCGAGACGGTTTCAATCTGAATCAATCTCGGAAAAAGGAAAGTAGTCCCAGTGTGGTTGAAAATGTGGCGACAATCACCTCGACTGAGTGCTGTAAGCAGCAAGAACAACTCGATTTGAATGTCGATGAGGAACAACAGTACCTACCTTTCGGCTTTAAAAGGGCCTTGGAAAAGAGTGATATAAGAGCCAAGATGCCAGGTCAGGAAACAGAACCTGTCATTGTTCGTGGAGTGCAGAACCATTTGCACACCATCGTGCCCCCGCTCAAGGGCAAGCACAACATCAAAGCTTATGCAAAACAAGTAGAGATACGGTTTCCTGGCAGCTTATCGCCACATGAAGTCTCTCTGGAACCGTTGACTCCAACCAGTGCAGGTGGTCATTCTCCCAGTCTGAGTACGGCATCTTCCCATGATGGGCCAGTTTTGTGGAAGCAACACGATAAGCAGAGGGCAAAGGTGTATTCTGATAATAATGGCGATGGTGGACCAGTGATGGTGGCGTCCAATTACAGCAGTTCACAGTTTAACAAGCGAAGCTGGAATCGAAACCATCTGATTTCATTCTATCCTCCGCCGATCTATTCTGAGCCGCCAATGATGGATGGAATGCCTGCATTCGAGACATACCCTTCTAAAATGTTCCCTATAAACTCAGAGCTACCTCATCCTCTTGGCCATGGTCTAGCACCTTCTCAATTCATGCCACATATGATGCCTATCATTTATTATCCTCCAAGACCCGAGTTCTACTATCCTGCCGGACAGGAGAAATCCCCTCCTGTATTTACGGCTGATCTGCCTCCTGACCAAATTGTGGGGCCTCAATTTTATGGTCCTACAGCATATATGTACTATTAGTACTAGAAATATAATAAAAGCATCCTAATTCCATAGCTGGCATTCACGGCAACACTCCAGCCAGCGCTCATTAGTTATGTAGCTTCACATAGTTTTTCCGGATAGTCGTGCTTTCAAATCATAGTTCGTCAGAGCTCGTTCGATACTGTGCGCATAGCCATCGGGGCACGTAGCATTATTGCAGCACATAAGGTGAGCATATCCCACCGCCACCACCACCACCGCGACCATTATATATGATTGTTGGTCATTTGAAGACAAATAACTCTTTTATCACCTCCAGCTCCCTTAGTTGTTGCGTATGCGTTGTTCTTGTAGTGGAAATTGCTCTCTCTCATCATCGCTTTGCTTTTTATGCAGATCTTCGCTATGGTCCATGCAGGTCTGCACGTCATCGTGATACCAGATAAAAGCGTGTTAATCTAATGATCTAGGTATTGAATAGTCCAACTTCACTCACACGAATCAAGAGTTACTGTTAATATGTGGTACAAGACTTTGACTTTGAGAACTGAAGGGGACATGCTTAAATACGCATAGAAGTCTTACCTGGTACAATCTTTTTAACTCACCAAGTAAACTATTCTCACTTAAACAGCATGCCAGCTCAAAATACAAAATAAGAGAACCTATATTTTCCTTACTTGTCAGCTGCAGCTCTATTACTTAACTGAGGCATTGCAGGTTGTGAAAATGCTTCGAAACTGGACTGTATAGCTATCAGCACAGCACGATCTGGATCTCCTTACTAGTGACACCTCTTACACGCAAGCAGCAGTCCTACACGGCCAATTTTCTTGCGATCTTTGGCATGCTTCGTCAGTTTCAGCTGCCAGAGCTATGCCAGCATCCAGCGCATGGGATAGCTCCAATATCAGCTTACCTGTTCACTGCTGCTTGTCTCTCGGTCATTAACCGTCCATTTGATAAAAGTCACACTTCGTATAATTTCATTTTTGATTCCCAATCTGTCTCAAACTTGGCTTACAACGATTTTTGAAGTAAAGCACAGCTACGCAGCTACACCTTTCAAGAGCAAAAATGCTCTTCAAGTACAAAACATACATAACGCTGGCTGAAGCCATATAAATGCCTCGCAAAAGTATACCAAGCATGGAATAAAATATTATCTTACGCTTTAGTTCAATTGAATTCCCGGATCTTGAGAGGCGTCTGTCCTTTATGGTTTTGTCAACTTCTGGCCCCACGTAATTTATGCACTCCGCGCAGATAAGTATTAAGTCCCAAATTTGCCACATTCATGTGGAATGATAAGTAGAGAACCCAAGTTACCGCATTTCTCTTTACACCTCAACATCATGTCGTTCAATCTCGGAAATAGTCGACCTGGTGTGCAAAGGACCAAAAAGCATTCCAGGAAATCTCCTTGCATAGCTGATGAGCAGCGCCCTATCTTGGCCACTGTCAATTACCATAAGGTGCCTGTTCGAACCTATGTGCTAGAGAGCCCAGAGAACTTGACGCAGGAGTTTCTGCCCGACATTCTTAAGGAAATCCTCGATATCCCGGAGGATAAGGAAATCGACATCTTGCGATACTCCAAGTCTGCTGAAGGATATGTCCTTTTGGATAGCCGGGCTCAGTATGATGCTATTGCCAGGTCTTTGCGTGTGAAGAGGCGGTTTTCGTTCATTGTTAAGGACAAAGATGACAACAGTGCTCCGGCAATGGAGGAGACCACCAACCCCACGTCAGATGATAGGGAGCTTGAAAACGATCTAAAACAGGATATTTCCTTGGATTACCCGATTACGGATTTGATTGCTGCTCTCAATGCTTCTCCTGACTTTGAGCGGCTTGTGAAATCCTTAGTGGATGCTCGCATTGCTACTTGTTCGGAGAGTCACGAGACCTCTGGCTTAGTACCAGAGGTACCTTCGCCGGATATTTATGACAACACCTCTGTTCCTGAAGCCTTAATGTCCGTTCCACCGGCGGTTCCTGATGTACCTCTTTGCGTGAAGCCTGTGAATTGCAATTTGCCACCCGCTATCCCTAGCCCCGCTTCTCCGGTTCTGGCAGCAAAGACATATGCGAAGGAAGAGCCCTCAACAGATTCAGGGTCTGCTTTGGAGACTCATCGGGCTATATGCGATGGATGTGATCTTGCCATTAAAGGATTCAGATACAAGTGCTTAACCTGCCCTGACTTTGACTTCTGCTCGGATTGCTTCTGCTCCGAACAGAGGTTCGCTCATCCAAGGCATTCATTTGTGCGTGTCAGATTTGCCAGCGATATTGTCTACCCAAAAAAGGAGCCTGCATTTGTTTTCAATGGATGTGATAAAGTTAGCCATGCGAATTTCCTCTGCGATGGGCCTCTTTGTGCTGAATCCCATCAGATTTATGGTATCGTTGGACCGCGTTATCACTGCAGGGACTGTTACAATGTAGACTTTTGTGAATCTTGTGTAAAGTCTTCGTTATTGCGTCATGATCGCAAACACAATATGGTTATGTTCGAACGACCACTGAGTACTCCTGTCCAGTGTTCTCCTTTTGGTGCCGAATCAGAAGACGAAGATGAGGGAGACGACGATACTGATGAAGTGACAGAAGCTGACAGGGAGGCAGGTGATCATGTTGTTGAAGATACTGCAGTTGTTGATGCAGAAACGCTTCCTTCGTCGGAGAAGTTCAAGGCTAAGCTAGTTAGTTTCTGCAAAAAGCAGGACGACTTGCTAAGCTGGTCCATTCAGAATGTAGGATCAGAGACTTGGCCTGAAAATCTTATTCTATACCCCACTCTATCGAAGGACTCTACTGGAATCACCGCCAATTGCAAATCTCGACACACTGCGCCAGGAGAGCTTTTGATTGCTGATGCGCAGATTGATCATCTCCGGTTGCCATTCGAGATCAAGAAGTGGACTTTGGCTACTGGTGAAGGAGACATTATATTTCAAGATGTGTTTGCGACTGGAATGGAACCCTGTGAATTGCAGAATAGTGCTGTGACTGAATCTGCTGGTCTTGGTGCTCGTTTTGTTAGCTTCTCCTCTTATGCTACAAACTCTTATTTCACTTTGCAAAATACTGGCTCTGATGCATGGCCAGTGGGGACAACTCTGAAACTGCGTGGCTGTTCTGAAACTGCAGTTCCAGCAACAGCCATCGGTGTTGCGCCTAATGAGATTGTGAGGTTTTCTATTCCGGCTGAGAGTGAACCACCAGTTATTGACAGTCTGATTGCTCCTAGTTGCGTGTGCTTTGATATTAGCTCCTGGAGTACTAATGAGGAGGTTCATGAATTCCCACCCTGTGTTGTTGCTAGCTTATCTGCGCTTACTGTTTCTCCAGATAACGGTTCTGTTGCAGGAACTAGTCTACAGTCATCTGATGTTATTGTGCCCAAGCTCCCTGTCGAATCTCCCGCTGAGTCTATTGAGCAACTTCCAAGTTATGCTGCTGAATCTGAGTCGCATACTGGAACCGAAGAGTTTTCTGAAACTGATACTCTCTCAGGTGGCTCTGACTACGATGTCATTGACATGTCTGAGCTTTCTGATGACGGGGAGTAAGCATTTCTTTGCTCCGTCTTTTTCTTTTTATTTAAGCACTTATTACGGTTGATGAAATTTGGATCTTTAGCACATATTCCTTTATTAGTTCTTTTCTAACCCTTCTGGTTCAAAGTTAAATATATCTATTAAAAATCATCATAATCGCTTGGTTATCGTAAGGTCATCTATTTCGTTTCGTTCTATCGTACGGCTTGGGACGCACCTTTACAGAAGTAGGCTTTATCTCAGTATTTGCACGCTTCAACTGTATAGGATGGTTTCCAATGTATTTTCCGTTCATCTCTTTAAAGGCCTTGAAATAGTCTTCTGGGTCCTGGAATGACACAAACCCGTAGCCCTTTGCCTTACCAGTATGATCCAGTACAACTTTAGCCTTAGACAAAGTCACAAACTTCTGAAATGGCGTGGCAAGCATTTCGTCAGTAACTTCTCGAGATAAATTACCTACAAATAATCTGAAATGGTTCGGATTCCATTCTAGCAAGGTCGGGTCCTCCCATTGTCGACCACCACCAGACCGTTTTACCGTCACTCTTTTGCCATTCTCAATGTTTATTGGCTTCCTCGATAGTGAGCTTGGATTTCCTCCATTAACTGCGCCCAAAACATGTCCCTGAACTGAAGGCGGAGAACCTATACCTGCAACAGTTAGAGGTGCTGCAGAAGGTCCAAGATATGCCGACTGCTGCTTCGCGACAGCGAGGCGATACTCTTCATCTGTCAGAGGCTGTGTAATTTCAGGTGGGATCTCATTATTTTTTTTTGACGAAGACGACCTCCAACCGGACTTGGTAAAAGCCTTCTTCATCGAAGATTTGCTGTTGTGGTGTGCAATTACTTCTAGATAGGTTTCTATTGCACATAGCTATATATTTCCCAATTATGCGGCGTGTGGCATATAGTCTGTTGCCATGGTGAAATTTCCTAGCGGTCTATCGTGCATTTCCAAGGTTGCACGCAAGCCCTTTCCTACACCACCACAGCAGTATCTACTACGGAGGGTTGAGGCGATATGGTATGGATATCTTAAGGTGCTCTACATTTAGGATGAATAGCACAGCTGACCTGAGATCAAGTTGAAAATATGGAGTTTGAAGCAGCAGCAGCAGAAAGAAGATGAGGCAAACGGAGTGACTGCTGGCTCGGGTGGACCCAGAAAGAAAAAGGTGACTGCAGCGCAGCTCAGAGTGCAGAAAGATCTTACAGAGCTATATCTGCCGTCGACTATGAAGACAGTGTTCCCGGATCCGGAGGATATTATGAACTTTGAGCTGATTTTGAAGCCGGATGATGGAATGTATAAAGGTGGAACTTTCAAGTTCAAGTTTGCCGTGAATGCCAACTTTCCACATGAAGCGCCGAAGGTAAGTGAAATATAGGTGTTATCGTAAGGCTACTATTAGAATACTAACTGTTCTTGTTTAGGTGAAATGTTTACAGAAGGTGTGTAGCGATATACGCAGGAGCATACAGCTATTTTTTGATGCGCTAACCTTCAAATCTCTGCTAGATTTACCACCCCAATATAGATCTCGAGGGAAATGTTTGCTTGAATATCCTTAGGGAAGACTGGAAACCTGTCTTGAGCTTGTATGTTTTTTTTCAAGTTTTGATGTTTCGCAGCACTTCAGATACAGATTCTAATCAGCAGGAATTCAATCATGATCGGGTTACAGTACCTGTTCTTGGAGCCCAACGCATCCGACCCGCTGAACAAAGAGGCTGCTATGGAGTTGCAGAAAAATAGAGATAATTTCAAGAGCCAGGTTCGAAGTTCTATGGCTGGCGGTCGTGTTGGGCACGAGGTGTTTGACCGTGTTATGTAGACTACTCTCTCTTTCACTCACTCTCACTTGACCTCTTACTCTTAAATTCTCACTACCACCTGCTCTTCTTTATCCTTCAAATGCATACACCTTAATATTATGAACTTCACAGCTTTAAATGAAACAAATTTTTTATTTTGATAAAACAAAAAGACATTATAGACATAACAAGGTTTGAAATCGTTTAACTTCACTTCCGGAATAATTATACACAATAAAAAATAATTTTGAACCCCACCATGACCAATGTCCCCAACTATATATAAAGCAAGACAATTTTGTTTGTTAATTGTAAGCGAAACCCGATAGGGGCTGTTATCATCGCTTAGTTGTTTTCAGGTCTAAGCTTTCGGACCTCCTTGCCAACTCTCCAGATCTCAAGATCTCGGATCTCCTGCAATTCCTTCTCAAACTTCTCTCTGTAGTCCTTCTGGGAGTTGAATTCAAGAGATCGCTTGGTCTCGCTACCATCGACAACAGAGTCATAAAGCTGGTTGAAAACAGGCTTCAGAGCATCCTTGAACTTTGGAGACCAATCAAGAGCACCTCTTCGAGCGGTTGTCGAGCAGGCATCATACATATAGTCCATGCCATACTTTCCAATCAAGGGATACAAAGACTGAGTAGCCTCCTCGACAGTCTCGTTGAAAGCCTCAGAAGGAGAGTGTCCTCGCTCACGCAAAACCTCGTATTGGGCAAGGAACATACCGTGGATTCCCCCCATGAGACATCCTCTCTCCCCGTACAGGTCAGAACGGACTTCCTTTTCAAAGGTGGTCTGGTAAACATAACCAGATCCAACGGCAACAGCAAGAGCAATGGCCTTCTCCTCGGCCTTGCCAGTGACATCGTTCCAGATAGCATAAGACGAGTTAATACCACGTCCCTCCTTGAACAGAGATCGAACCGTTCGGCCAGATCCCTTAGGTGCCACCAAAATAACGTCAACTTCAGCAGGAGTGTCGACCTTGGTGAGATCCTTGAAAACAGGAGAGAATCCATGTGAAAAGTACAAGGTCTTTCCCTTGGTAATTAGTGGCTTGATATGAGCCCAGGTCTCAGACTGAGCTGCATCAGACAAGAGATTCATAACAATGGTCCCTCGCTTGATGGCCTCATCAACGTCAAACAGGTTTTGACCCGCGACCCAACCATCGTCCAAAGCAGCCTTCCAAGAGGCACCATCCTTTCGGACACCAATAATCACATTCAATCCATTGTCTCTCAAGTTCAGGCCCTGGCCGTAACCCTGGGATCCGTATCCAATAAGAGCCAAAGTATCATTCTTGAAATAATCCAAGATCTTTTCTCTGGGCCAATCGGCTCGCTCTGAAAAAAAAAACGCTTGTTAGTACGACTCAACAAAGGAATCTATCTGCCAATGACAAGCCATTGTTTCGCATCACAAAACTCACCATGAACAACTTCCTCAGTGCCGCCAAAGTTAATTGACTGAATGCCTCGAGACTGCATGACCAATCCAGTGGATCGAGCCACTGCAGGACGAGTGACAGCAGCACTGGTAAGAGCAGAGAATGCTCTCTTCTCCAAACCTCGCGCAATCGATCTGGTGGATGCAGCACGAGCGCTTCTAGCAGCAGCTCTAATTAAAGTTCTCGAAGACATTATATTGTGTATAAATCGTTCTTTTTGATTGGAAGTGAAAAGAAAACTGACTTGGAGAGTGTACACGAAAGAAAAAGTCGCCTGGTATTTAAAGTGCCAGCGGAAGACTCTAAAAGAGTCATAAAACTCACTGTTTTCACCACTAACTGCCGATACTCGCTGCCGAAAGCGGGGGGGTTGTGGCCCCCCAACTACCTAACGACTGCAGGGTTACTTCCAAGACCTTTCGTTTCTCTGACAACCACTTCTGTAGTCTATAGAGACTACAGTGGAGTTTCTCTCGTTTCTAGAGGGGAAGAAGCGGACGCGTTGTAAAATTGAAGAAAAAGGTAAACACGAAGAGGTCTCAGCTCACCCTTGATCTGTGTTGTCTTTAGAAGAACCCTGCTTTTGCAACAAGCTCGCTTCAGCTCAGATTTTCCATTCAGTGCGAATTAAATATGTCTTCTGGAAACCACCCGCCGTCCGCTTCCAGGCCGGCTGATATCGCAGTCCCGCAGCGAAACAGGTGAGAACCGCATATAGTGCTTTATTATTCTCCGATTTGGCTCTAATATAATTCAGCGTGTCCCTGAAAGTCGGAATGATAGGAGATGCCCAGATTGGCAAAACGTCCCTTATGGTTAAATACGTAGAAGGTACTTTCGACGAGGATTACATACAAACATTAGGGGTAAACTTCATGGAGAAAGTTGTATCTATACGGAACACAGAAATCACATTTTCGATATGGGATCTGGGGGGTCAGAAGGAGTTTGTCAATATGTTACCGTTAGTTTCGAACGAGGCGGTTGCAATTCTGTTCATGTTTGATTTGACGCGTAAGTCCACACTGAATTCAATCAAGGAGTGGTATCGTCAAGCACGCGGCTTTAATAAGGTAAGCATTCTCATCGCACAAGTTTTCTCCTGTTTTCTATTGCATCGCTCTAAGCCCGGCGTTTTCTAGACTGCTATCCCTTTTCTGGTTGGAACCAAGTATGATTTGTTTGTGCAAATGCCAGAGGAAGATCAAGAGGAGATCTCTCGTCAAGCCCAAAAGTTCGCACAAGCAATGAAGGCGAGTTTAATTTTCTGCTCCACAAGCAAATCTATCAATGTAGTCAAGATTTTTAAGATTGTACTCTCAAAAGCATTTGATTTGCGCCTGACAGTGCCTGAACTAACACAACCTGGGGAACCTTTGCTGATCTATCAGCAATGGTCGTGATGAACTACAAATCGCATTTCTTTAACTTATTAATCACCATTATTATCATTACTATCAACTATCGTATAATATCTTTCATCATTAAAAAATGTGCATTAAATTGTCCAGCACTTACAACATGCCCTTCAGATCGGGATCATCTTGAAGCACAGCTTTGACATCATCTGGAGGTAGACATACTCGCACGACAGCTATCTGCTCGCCTCCTACATTCTGTTGTACAATAGCCCCACTTTCGATAAGTTCCTGGGCCGCGTGCTTGAAGCCCTTCATGCGCGGTTGCCCATCTGGAAAAAGTATGCCTTTCAGGAATTCGGCCTTGTCTGAAAGCAGGATCAGCCTTTCTGCTTCCTGCGCAACATCTCGGAGTGAACTTTCTAGACTATTATTCCGCCGTGTGCGCGCTAATAAGGCGCACAGGAATATACGCGAGGAGTGTGATAGGGTCTTTAGGTAGTTCAAATTTGACTCACTGGTAGTTTCCTCGATAGCAATCCGAACATGAGCGATTGAAACAACTACAGAATCCACCTCTAGATTTTTCTTGTTTCGGTATCTTGTTTCATCGGGATCCGCGAGTTCTATGGCTCGCCGACAAATTGAAAGTGCCCTCCGTACATCGCCATTAACACTCGCGACCTTTCGTGCCACAAACTCAATAGCATCTTTATGCATTATCTCGAGCTGGGCCCCCTCAAGCCTTGATTTTATGATCTCAATCAGCTGCTCAAACGTGTATCCGGGAAACTGTATTCTCATTAGCCCCAGTCGCGAAGAAATTTTATTCGTCAGCATGCGCTCTGGAAGGTCCATGGTGTTAGCAACAGCAATAACAACCAGCTTGGCGTTAGGAAACGTAGGCCAGTTGAAAAAATTGTACATTACACCTTGATTTTTGGTAACCAACTGATCTAATTCATCCATCAACACCACTACAGGAACTCTGTCATCATTCCTGGTTCTGAATTCCCTTTCCAGCTTATTCATCGCCACCTGTGGGTTAGCTTTCTCATTACTTACTGCATGCCAAAGGCGACTGTAGGCATTATGAGGATTTGCAAGTTGCATGCCATTAACCTCAACATAAGTGAATTCCGGCAATTCGTGTTCCATAGTCCGAAGCTGAAGCTGTGTAATAACTTCACGGACAGTAGCTGTTTTACCTGTTCCAGGTACTCCACTAATGTAAATACAGGATCCTGTTCCAGAAACAATGGCACTTTCCAAAGAGAGGAATACTTGTGAGAATTCACGCTCCCGGCAAGGCAGCGAGTCTGGGACATTGGCAACATGCAGCATATATCGAGCAGCTTTGTGTGGGGACTGGTTAGTCTTCTTGGATTTTGAGGGAGAAATTGTTCGATTCGGAAGTTTACTAGGCGATATGAGATTGTGGTTCTGTTGCTGTTTCCTTGGGGTTATCGTACTAGTACTGATGTGGTCCTCATTGTCTTCATCATCAGACTCATCAACCATGGCCATAGAGCCATCTTGATCTATTCCTCCCACAGAAGACGAATGACGGCGCCGAATCCTAGTCTGCACTTTTTTCGAGTATCCTCTACTAATAGAGTTAGAAGCGCGCGACGACTCTTCGGGCTCAATAGAATCTGGATTTACCTTGCGACCAGCAGCTCTTTTACTAGTTCTTTTGGGTATACTCTTAGGCTGTACTCTTTTCCGTTTGCTCCCGGCATTGCGAAGCGAATCGGAAATACTTTCTTCTCTTAGCACCTCTATGTCCTCCGAATCTTTGCTCTCTTCTTGGTCGACTTCATCCTCTTCTTGTGCCTCGTTGTCTTCACCTTTATTCTTCTCTTCTATTTCATCATCATCATCATTGTCGTCGTCGTCATTAAGCGATACTATTTCAAAAGCATCTGGAGCTTTCCTTACGTGATGCTTTCGAGCTTGCCATGGAATAAGCTCATCCACTGATTCTGTAAAATTGACCAAATCTGTCTTTCTGCCCTTATAAAGGTCATTCCATTCCAATTCGTCGGATGCGATCTGCTGTTTCGCATTAAACGCCCTTCTACAAAAAAAGACATACTTATTTTTCGCATTCACCTTTCCATAAGCGAGCTTCTTCTCGAATTCGATGTCAGACAAGACCTCTGCGTGGCCGACAACAATTCCAATAGGTACTCGAATCGAGACGCTTGTTATATAGACTTCCTGGGGTAACCCATTCCTCGTAATTCGTGAAGGCCTTTCAATCTCCTTCGGGCGCACGAATCGGATTACGCGAACGTCCATTAGTCCCTCACCGTCCAACAGAAAGCTCTCAGCAATCCCAACAGAAACGTCCTGGTCATCACCATTACTTAGTATTATACAGTCTCCAATATAATAGTTGACCTTTTCAACTAGATTCCTGGCACCGATTGGAGATTGGCTTGTTCCAGTACTTCGCAAAGATCTCCTGCTTGCACTTCTCTGCAGAGTGGATTCATTACCACCTGCAGAGTATATGAATTCCCACTGCTCGTTCTCTTTCTTGCGGTTGAGCATTCGAAGAGCAGCCAGGAAGTTTGGACCTGAAATCTATTTTACTCTGTAGTTGAATTCTGGTTTTGTTTTGTACCCGCCATCTTCGATTTGTCTCTGTGCGGCCTGCATACTATGCACAGGTTAGGATCTGCAGCACAAAACCCATTCTGCTACAACAAATTCATCCATTCTTTCATGAATAACAATTAGTTAGCTAATAAATTATTTAATATTTATGTTTGCTGCAGTGCGTTCCTTCGAACTGCTTTGGCGGCCTGTGAAACTTGGGGAGAGTAATGCTTCTCAAGAAGAGCAGTTTCCCACATTGTGGATGCTTCTGGATTGCTATGCTCAGGCTCGTCGACTTCCATTCGGAAAACACCGTTAGCCACTCTATCCTCAGTGGAAAATAGAGAAGGCATGACGGAGAACTTCTTTGTCATTTTATCCAAAATTCGAAGAGAGGCCATACAGGACTTTTCCGGCATCTGTAGACTGGCAATCGCCAATCTTTTGCCGAATGCTTGTATACGCAAACGACTAACAGTCCGCTGGCGCAAGAATATGGCCTCAAACGCTTTAATCACAAGTTCCATTTCAGTAGAAACATTGACCTTGCTTCTGAGTTGCTTGACGGTAGAATCTCCATTATGCAGTGGATCATCCAGACGCAAGGTCTTGTGAGAGAATTCCAGGTCTGGGTTCAGCGCAACTGCGAATAAGCTTGAGTAGAAATGAGATACAAAGAATGACAAATCTAAGTTCATGGACTCGCCAGCCTGTCCCATTAATAAGGCGAATGCAGTTGCAATGCACAGTAAAGCCTCGCGAGTTTCCGATTCCTTGAACTCATATTCACCATCAATCAGCCTCTTCTGACGTTCCTGTATCAACTCTCTGAGAATCTCTAAGATATCACCGAATAAATCCGCGTTTATTAAGTGTGCAAACTTTGCTAGACCTTCTAAAGTTGCTCCCATTAATGAGGCTGATCGCTCCTTCAGAATATTAATATACAGAATAAACACCAACTTCAGCGTTTCTCCCTGTAGTCTTTCACGTTCTTCAGATGAAACTGCAGTTTCAGCTTTTCTTAACTCGTCGTCAATTGTCTTGCGCTCTTTTCTAGCCTTTCGCTCCTTCTTACTAAGGTGTACTCTATCTTTTTTTTTTAGCTTTGGCTGTGACTCTTCTTTAGCCACGTCCACCTTCTCCAAATCCGCCTTAGCAGCTAATTCAGTCAGTAGGCGAAGTTGCAGCAGTGTGTTTAATATGCTTTCATGAACATTATAACGTCGTGCTTTTACCATCTTGGTAACCAGCCGCACCACTTCGAAACTGACCTGACCTTCTTCATCTTCCTTGAAGATATATTCAATAGTTCTAATGCATTTCTGAAACAAATCGTCCGCTTTCTTCGAGCTGACCCGTTCTATTAAGATCTGGATCAGATCGTCTCGGAAATTAAAGTAAGGAACAGATGACAAGAGTTCGCAAGCTGCGGTAATAGCTGCATTGCCCAAAATTATCGCGTCTGATCCAGGTGTACTCCCGCGAGATGACTTTGCCAAGCGGCGTATTGTATCAATATATGCCTTGAAATTAGCCAATAGCGATTCCTCGAAGTTCCGTAATAACTTGACTTCTTTTGAAAGCTTCTCCTTCTGCTCCGCCTCCGTAAGAGCTCTTATTCGGTATCCAGGTATTATATCCCTGAAAATAGGAACTAAAGCCAGAATCACTAAACGCTTTGCACGTGCCGATTTGGTTCTTTCCATCAGCTCCCTGATCTCTCGCAGCTTACCAATATTCTCTTCCGGATTTTCGTTAAGTCTTTCCGCCATGTCCGCTACCTGTTCTTTAATATTGATAATAAGCTGTGCTTCACTTATCAGTTCCTCATGCTCGCCATCGTCATCATCATCTTCTTGTTCTTCTTCCTCTTCGCTTTCAAGTAACGCAGCCTCAACTTCTGGCCTCGCCACCTTATGCTTCTTTCCCATGACTCTTTGAATCAGGCCATCTACGGTCTTGACAGGCAATCTTTCCACATTTTCGGCTTCCGGATCCACTTTAAATTTTCTCGCTTGAGACTCATAGTCGACTTCTTCGTCACTATCCATATATGCGGAGGGATCCACGTCTGAGTCGAGTGCTCCCCATGATGAGGCATTCAGCCCCCTATCTGACTCTTCTATAGCTTTCGCCCTCTTGGCAAGTCGCTCTGCCGCCTTTCCTCTGGGTCGTTTTGCCATTGAGAACCGAAGAGCCTACAACTTGATCGTCCCGCTATAGTAATTTTTTGCAGCCTCAGATAAAAAAAATGTTATTGGGACATTGACGAAGAAAACATATGTCGATCTCCACCATCTGTTTGTAGAAATGCCTAGGAAAAGAGCCAGAAATCCTTTGAAAAGGGCCAAGGTAGATTATGACGCTGACCCCAATACATTGATAAACCCTAAAAGGAGTCGTAAAACTGGAAAGAAAACGAGAAAGACTGAAGAAGAGGAGGTTGGGGGCCGAACCCCAAAAGAGTTCCAGAGACTGATGAACTGGGCTGAACAAAAGAAGAGCAAAGAGAGCAAAGAAGTTGAGGTGATTGAAAAAAGGGGGCGCGAGAAGGCATCGGCTGAGGTGGGCAAGAAACGGCAGAAAGCCGAGCCTGATCTGAAAATCATGCCAGGCGAAAAACTATCTGAATTTTCTAGAAGAGTGAATGAAGCATTGCCCATGATAAAGGCACGGGGTGGCTCTCCTTCGAGGTTAGATAAGAAAAAGGCCCGTCAAAAGGCCAAGGCTGAGAGATTGGCTGCTGAACAGAAGCTTCGACGTGGTGGTGAATCAGAGGCTGAAGAAGAAGAAGCAGAACTACTTGCAAGGAAACGTGAGCGTTCTCCTGATCCATGGGGTCATCTGGAGACTGCAAGACCAAAGTTTGGCGATGTCGTTGATAGGCCTCCGGACCTTGCTCTCCCCTCAAAAATGCTAAGAAATGTGCCTAAATCCGCGGGATCATTGGCGAAGCGAGTTATGCTGGAAGAAGAAAGAACCAAATTTATCGAAGGATATAGGGCTTTGGTCGAGCAAAAACGGGAGGTAGATACGTCTCGTTGACAATAATAGCATAGTGCAATATTTATTTTAGACTATTTTGTATAAATATCTCATGAACATCATATTTTCTAGGTGTAATCATGCTGGATTCTTCAAATTAAAGTCACCTTAGGACCTTTTGTTCTCCATGAGCATCTCCAAACAGCCTTACAGCACCCACCGGTGGGTACCGCTCAACTATGCCCTCTTTCAGCTTCTTGTCAAGGCCCGGATTTGCTATATTGTACCGGTTCCAAGGTATTATCGGTGCTCGTACAACCATTTGAGGTTTTGGAACGCCCTCCATACTCTCTGAGCTCTTTAAATTATTAACAAATTCTGTTGGATCGGCTAGTGCCTGATCTTTCAGTTTCTTCAGCGCAACAATATCCTGGGCTGCTACAGATCTCTGCGACCGCAACAATTCCAAAGCCGACGATAATGCAATGTAGTCAGGGTTTGTATCTATATCGATGCTCTTTCCCGATGCATCTTCGGGTACTCTCTTGATCGGCTCCTGTTTTGTATTTTTTCCGTTCAGTTTGACCTCAGTCTTATCTTTCTCTTTGACATTTTCTTCTGTTTCTATATTTTCTTCATCTAGCCTCTGTTTCGCGCTTGGCTTTGCCTTATTAGAGCTGCCCTTGCCACTCCTGCTTGAATTTTTCGAGACATCTGATAGCTTTCCCATCGTAGAGTTCGCTTCGATTTGATTCTCAGCATCTGCAGTTTCTGATTTGGCTTTCTTATTCTTTTTGCTAGCTGAGGACCGGCTCTTGGCTGACGATAATGAGCTATTACCAGCTCCTCTCTTTGTTGGTAGTGTCGTTACGACGGGGTCCGTCTGTGATTCCAGCCTAGTTTTACCAGCCATGCGTTCTGTTAATGATAACTTAGAAGACAGCTGTTAACTCCCGTGTGAGATGTTATTTAATATGCGTAGCTGAGCAGGTCTCGAATATTGTTCCCCAGATTCGTTTTCAGCTTTGAATAGTTAACGGTAAGACGGGGAGAGGTAAAATTCCGCTGCATAAAATAATCCGATCAGTTGCCATACCAACGTTTGCCAGTTGAAACAGTTCTCAACTTCTAACGGGCACCTCTTTAGCACCGCGATTGATCAGTCAAGGTTCACCAAGTTTGTGTATTATGTTTCGTTGGACAAGTCTTACGGTGCCATCGTTATCATCTAGGGTTTCATGCGCATCAATTACAAGTGTGCGTCCACTGCGCGAAATCACGCATACGATCTTTATATCAAAAAGATTCAACTCTCAGACCCCACACAGTGTAGATAAAAATAAGTTACTATCGAACGATTGGCGGTCTCGTGTACCTAAGTTTCCGTTTCATAGGGATGTGGCTCCTACGCTTATACCTAAATCCACTCCGAGAGTGACTAGGAACACCAGTTTTGCCCAACTAATCGAAATCCTAAAGAGCTCGGAGGGCCCCGAGCTCATATATATGGCCGAATCGCATAGGCTTTATTTTGTCTCGTGCATTGCACTTGGGTTTGTGGCTTGTTATAACCTGTTTGATTTCCTCGACAGAAGTGTGCCGTCTATGATCAAGGAGTACAAGGAAAACGACGAAGATCTGACTGAACAGGAAAATAAAAAGAAGCTTGGATGGAGAATTTCATTTGTAGCTGGACTGTCTGCTATGTATATGGCTGTTGGCCTAATATTTTTCACAATTCCATCGCGCTTGATCCGAAGAATTGAATATTTGCCTGGGCCTGTCGAGCATCTGAGGCTTGTCACACACCCATGGGTGCCAGGCAAAAGTTCTCCGATAATCACAGTTCCTCTCAGTGATATGAGAATTGGAACTAGAACAAAAGTATGGACTGGGGATGGTTTCTATGGAACCGCTAATCGTTCTTCATTCTTCTTTTTTCTATTTGAGAAGGGCCGACGTTTCCCGTGGATTGTCGATCGAAGCGGTTGGTTCTGGGGCGATGGTAGAGTTTACGATGTCTTACTGGGAAAGGAACCTGTTGAGATTGCAGAAAAGGGCATGAGCCATGATGATTATCTGAGATTGAGGCAAAACGAAATCAGCAAAAGGAAGACCGAGCTACGCCGAGAATTGGGCCCTGCTTGGCAGATCAAGTCAATGGGTAGACTGATGAAGGAGGACGCAAAGAAAATTAGTTCGGCTGCCAAAAATGCGCTGAAACTGTCGGATAACTCAGTACCAACAAATGCTCCTTCCAATGATCCACCTGAGAAATCAAAAAACAATCAGATGTAGAGGAGGCTTTATATTTAATAACATAATAGTTAATGAATAACTGTATATAAATCTGTGCATACTTTATTGGAATTGATAATGCTCTATAGTACCAGTTCTCCCTTTCCATCGGTCAGGTAATAGTTTAACCTGTCAAGGTAGATTCTAGCCTTTTTCTCTCCATCTTTAGCTCTAGGGTTCACGCTCACAGTAACACTGAGAAGATCGCTAAATCGGGTCTGGGAGGTAACAGGTCTAGAGACTGCCGCTCTTTTAGATGACAAGATAGATAAGATATCAGAAGAAGCAGAGGAAGCAGATGAAGTAGATCGGTGTTGAGTTCGGTAATTGAGCTCAACAATAAACGGGCGCTCTTTATTACTAGGTGCAGTCAACGCATCAAAAATCGGATCATTCAAAATGCTCTTCTTAGGTTGGTTATATTTGGGGACATCTTTGAGCGAGAGTTTTGAAGCTTTCTCAACTAGGCTCTTGACTGAGATATTTGCCCCTAGAGTGGACTCAACTGTGGATTTGAGAAGCACGATATCTCCCAAGCTCAGTGTTTCTTTCAGGATAATTGGCACAGGAGCTGCAGCAGGCTTACAAATCTCGGCAGCAGGCTTCACAGCATTGATTTCCTCCGTAGCTTTGCGCAGTTTGACATTCGAAAGGTCAAGCTTGGATAGAGCTGAGATACTGTCACCGAGCGACACAACGTTCTCTTGGGGCACAGTACCCAGGTATGCCAATACATCGCCCTTGATTATTCTTCCATTTGGGCCACTGGCTGGAATCTTTTTGATCGCATCCTCCTCAGAAATGCCATTAGCATTGATTAGAGAAACCACAGACGGGGATAACCTCTGGTCAGGATTGGCCAGATTCGTTGATGCACTAGTAGCGGTCTTCGTTGCCTTCTGAGTTTGTTCCCTTCTTGGCTCTTCTTGGACTGGAGCCTCTTTCTTCGGCGATGGGGGTTCTACTTCAGAACTCTCAACCTGTGTGCTGCCCGTCTCGGGCTTGGGGATCTCAACTGTAGATATATCGTCGTTTGGCTCAGCAATTACCGCAATTGTCTTTCCGACGGCGATGCCCTTCTCGCCTTGTTGAACATAGATCTTTGCTAAAATGCCATCGTCCTGTGCTTCCACATCTATTTGAGCCTTGTCTGTCTCAATCTCGAGCAGGACATCACCAGCACTGAATGAATCGCCCTCCTTGAACTTCCACTCGACAATTCCACCCTCCGTCATCGTGGGGGACATAGCTGGCATAGCGAAATTACTGGCGGCCAATCTAACCTGGCCAGATGCAAAAGACCTGCTCAGAAGCATCTGAGAGGCACTCCAAGATGTTCCCTGAGTTATTCTTATAACAGAACGGCTAATCATGTGTGTGTATTTCAGAATGTCAACTGATTGATTATAAGCTGTTTCTCGTGAGATTTTTTTGTCAGGCAGTCTGCGGAACTAATACTTTCGAGAACAGATAGCGAATAGTACAAGAATATACCAATGACTTTTTTCTAGTCTTTAGCACAGTGAAGGAATGTTATCTAGTAAAGTTTCCCCTCTTCTGCAAGTCAGGGAAATTGAAGGTTATCAATGGGGTGCAATTTTTAAGTTTTTGGCTAGTAAAAGGTCCGTTCGCAGTAGACTGGATTGGGTGGAACCGGAGCGGGACGTTTTAGTCTTTAAGGCTTTTCTCAACAAATTTCTAAGCTTCAGCCGCGTTGATCCGTTATATCTGACATATGTCTGACCGTCAGCAGCAGGAACGCTTGCGTCGGCAGAGATCACGTTCGCCTCAACGACGAAATCGTCAACTACATCATGCTTCTTCTGACTATAAGTCGGAGCGTGCGTATGGGCCCGATCAAATGGAGAAAAAGTGGATGGCTGGGGAGAATGATTTCGTGCAAACACAAATGATGAGGGGGGCACTGATTCGTGTCAAGAAAGGTAGAGCAAAGCCTATTGATTGGCTCGCAGCGATTGTAAGGCTCTCTGAGTCTGATAGAGACTTGTATGATGAAGACGACATGGAGGGCGAGAGCGACTTCACACTCCGCCACCCGCTGGAAGTTATTGATGACTTGACTGGTATAGAGCTGGAGCAGACGTTGAATCAAGTACAAGAATACATGGAAACCACAAAGAAGAACCACGCTGGTAGTCAGTTTTGGAAAATGGTGCAGTATCTCTGCACACAGAAAAAAGAGGATGCTCTCAGCGCTGAAGCTCTCCCTGGTCGTAAACGAAGACTTGTGGAGCCATTCACAGCTGATATTGATGCAATTCTAAAAGATAAAGAGATTAGAGAACTAGACGAGCTCGAAGAGAAAGTGAAGGGAAAGCTCAGCGATGACGAAATTTTAGACACAGACTTCTGGAGTCAGCTGTTAAAAGAGTTGACTAGACGAAGAGCAAAGAAGGTTCTGCAAGTAGTCTTCGACCAGGCAAGTGAAATTCATCAATACAGGATCCGCAGGGTGCAAGAAGCCGAAGCTCATGTTAAGACTCTAGAAAAGGAATCTTCCAATCAAGGATCTGGGCGTGAAAAATCGGCTAGATCTTGGTCCGGTAACAAAGAGGCTTCACAGTCGTTTGAAGAAAATGAATTTCCAGTAGAGGAAGTCGTTATTGAATCAAGTGAAAGTTCCGAGAAGGCCCAGTTGAAAAAACCGCGCTATCATAATCGTGTGATCATGGGTTATGATTGGAATCGTTATAATCAAGTCCATTACAGTGCTGAAGACCCTCCTCCTAAGGTTGTACAGGGCTATAAATTCAATATCTTCTATCCTGAACTTAAAGCTTCTATGAAGGCACCTACTTACAAGATCATTTATGAACATGAAAGTTCTAAAGATTTTAATGGTACCTGCATATTAAGATTTGTGGCTCCAGAAAAGTATCAGGATATTTCATTTCGGATTGTCAATCAGCAGTGGGATAGGTCTAAGCATCATAGTGCAAATTACAAAAGCAAGTTTGAGAATGGTGTGCTGCAGCTTCATTTCCGTTTCAAGAAAATATATTATCGTAAATAGAGATGCGGTTTATTTATTTATATACTTCACAGGCATGTGAATAGTAATACACTATTTATTATTCGTTCATCACTGATTTTACAATTTCAGGTTTGAGCTCGCCGGTTTTACTGCATCAACTTTCAGCTTACCGCTAACGTCGCGCCTCTCGCCCTTTTTGCCAATAACAGTGACATTACCCTTTCTAAGAGTCTGTATAATATCAGCCTTACTACCTTCTTTCTGTGCCTTTGCCTTCTGCTTTTCCTCCCGTTCCTTGAAAACCTTGCCCTTCCGGGCCTTTTCTCGACGCCGTTCTCGTTTGCGTTCCTCGCGGTCCATTTCAGCCTTTGCAACCGGCAATCCGTCTCTTCCGACAACTTCACGCTTGCTCTCTGTTTTTGGAATATAAATTTCCTGTGGAGCAAGCATGGATTCTGCTGCCATGGCTGTGGGCTGTGCATCTTCCATGGAAATCGCTGGAGCATTCGCCACGATGGATATACTTGGTTTGGGAACCTTTGGAGTGTAATTCCAGGAGCATAGGGCATCAAGCTTACGACTCAAGCTAGAAAACAGTTGTGTAACTTCCTCATGCGCTTGAGTCAACTGCTCACTCTCAGCGTAAGCTTCTGGATTGGCGTTTCGGCTAAAATCATCCTCATACAATTCAGCTAATGATTTTTGAGATTTAGTTTCTTGTAGCTCCACGATGCGACTGGGCCTGAATTCAGGCATGGAGTCAGGTAATCGTCTGGGTAAATCGTCAAATTCCTCTAATTTTATTCGACGTCTTATCATCTCCTCAAGCGACTCTGTGACCTCCTGCGTTATAACAGGTACTGGCTTTGAGCTGCGTTCAAATTCTAGTTCAGCTTCCAGAAGCGAATCTTGAGGTCGATCTTTACTCCGTGCTTCCCCCTTTACTGCCCACCCCTTTTCAGCAACGTTCTCATCCTCCAACTGTCTTATCTGTTTCAAAATTTCTTTCTGCTGCTTCTCGAATGTTGAAAGATTTGAATTTTCTTCATCATTGTGCTGTTCTTCCTCTTCAAACAAATCCATTTTCATTACTTTCATGGCTGCTTCAATACTTTGAGGCTCCGCTTCATAATCTAGCCCGTCAAAGTCGTCGTCCTCATAATCTTGTTCAGGTTTGGGTTCTCTAACTCTGCGTCTCTTGTTTCTTTTTGGTGCTGCAAAAAAATCATCGAACCTAGCATCTTCATCTTCATCTTCGTCTGCGTCCTGGCCTGCATCAGGGTCTGCAAAGTAGTCTATTGATTCCGTGTCGCTAAAGTCCCGTTCGCTTCTTTCTAACTCAAGTACCTGCTGTTGGAATTCTTCTAGCCTAAAAAGTCCTTCGTCAAGTTCTGACTTCTTTTCAGCTTCACCTACTTTAGTAGTTTCGCTATCATCAGCACTATCTTCTTCTTCTTCTTCTTCCTCTACCTCCTCTTCCTCTTTCTCTTTCTCTTTCTCTTCCTCTTCCCCTCCTTTTTCTTCATTGGAATCATCGCCTGAATCCATATTGTCAGCCATGGACAAGTTCTCGAAATCGGCTTCGTCCTCGCTTGCCTCTTCATAGTCTGAGAGTTCTTCTGCTTTCCGTTTCGAGCCTGAAGAGATCATTTGTGGTATTTCGGAGCCAAGCAACCTGTCTACTGCCCCATCTACAATCATTTGAGCTTGAGCCCATACTTGTTCAGCATCTAAGCCATCGACATGCATTTTGTCGAAGATCGAATACTGCTTGGCTATGGGGTCCAGCATATCTTTAACAGCAGCCAGAGCATACTTCTTGGCTTCCTCATTGGGAACTAGGATATCCTGTGGCCGTTCTGATAGAATAGCACTCAGTTCGTTCATGATCAAACTTTTTGGTTGACGATATGCAAGAAGTTCGAATTTTTCCCAAGAGCGCAGCGGGCTTTACAAACCGTGCAATTATCAAACTCGGACACCGCCAAAGACTATATAAATAATAATGTGAAACAACTAAATTGATTATGTGCCAAATCATTCGTATTCTTGCCTCCTGCCTCCAACTCGGAGTCTTCATGCATAGTTTATACATCAACGTTGGGGTTCGATGAACAAGTTTTCAGACCTGATTATATGAAGAGTACGGCCCCGTAACCATAACTATGCTATGTTGATAGTTCTACGTTGGGTTCAGCGTCGTACGATGTAAAAATAAGTCTTCACATGAGGAGAAGAAGTCGCTAGTAAGTTTTATTGCGCGGTTGACCTCGATAAACTCCCGGCTTCTACTGTACCCCGGCCCAACTTCACGAACTCCCCGGGCGTAGCGTCATTGGTCATTAATCTCCGATAATGGTTCGGACTGCCTTGGATCAACTACAGATTACCTCTGTCGAGATCTAAATCTTAGCAGGATTGGAAAGGACCCCAATCATTGCATGAAGCCTATGGACCGCTTTATTCCTCCTCTAAAACTTTTAGTTCATCCAATTTAACTTCAACTAAATCGTCCTCCTCATCAGCTGCGGTCTCTTCGTGCTCGCTTTCGTCAGCCCTGTACAGGTTAATCTCTGACCGGAATTCAGGATCCTCTTCAAGCTCCTGAAGGAACTCTTCGTAATCCCTCTGATTCCTTTCCAGCTGATCGTCTTTTCCGTGTCGTTTAGCATCCTGTTGCTCATTGTACTCTTTCGCCATTCTTTTGAGCTTCCAATTGCGCTTCTTGCTTCTAATCGTTTCAGGGTATGACTTTCGAACGAGAACGACTTCAGGCACTCTCTCCTTATCCAGCGAATCCCACAATTCGCTATTGAAGTTTGTATTTGATAACTGGTACCCCATCACAGTATCTCCAGGGTGTAATATTCCTCCTAGGTGCGTCCTCACATAGAAAGTGTCGTCATTACGCCCGAGGTCAGCGGTCCTAGCAACTGTGGCATCTGCTAATGCAAACTTGCTACTGACTGCACCTGCCGGCTCAATATCAAGGACCATATATTCTGTGAGATTCTGACCAGTTGACAAAGATTGGAAGGGCTGACGCCAGTATGCATTCGGAGTAAGTTCAGTAGTCTGTAGCGTGTTGGGATCGATTAGATGCACAGTATTTCCGATCCTGAAACATAAGGTTAGCTGGCTGATGCTTCCCTGGGATCTCGCCAGCTTTTTGGGCAGAATTACCAAGTCTTCCTTGCAAATAGGAACAATTTCTACCGAATACGAAAACTTGTAGCTCTTGGCACTAGTGTGGATATCCTGAGATATAAGCTCTTCACTCTTCTTAGTCTTTGCAGGAACAACACTAGATAAGAAGTCCAGCATTTTCAATGCATGATTTCTCTCATTATAGAAGAAATCCAATCCCTCCTTGTTCTCTTGGATAGAAACCGTATTCTTGTGCGCTCTGTTTTTCAAAATCAATTGTTCTAAGTAGAAAAATGTTTTCTTATGGTCAACTTTCTGTCTTATCTGAATGTTTGCGCGCCACGTATTGGCAGTGAATGACTTAGCACAGTCTCTGCACTGGCTCGTTGATTCGATATATTCAACTTCGAAGTCTTGCTGAATGATCGTATTCTGAAACTGTTTGGCTTCACCCTGAACCGTGACTTTTATTTTAGTGCGTCTGGAGTGCGGTTCTGTCCATATGAACTTTGCATCAATCATTCGAACTTTGCTAAGACCCTTTAGTCGCTTTAAGCATGCGCCCAATAGCTCTCGGCTCTCTCTCGGAGCATGAATCCAATGCGAAGGTGGCACTTGCAGTCTACCGCAATTCTTGCAGAATACTATATTTCCCTCCTTCTGAATGCTATCTGTGATATCTACGGTAAGGCCGATACATGAATCGCATATAGCGAGACCTGATGTCGATTCCATTGCATTACCACAGTTACAGCATGCTATAGTTGGATTAGTATGAACAGGCATAAACCGCCTTATTCGTTGATCTACAGGCTCCAACTCCATTGAAAAAAAAGTTCGTGGCGAGTATCTTTGTGTGTCAGGATCAAGGGTATTGTCTGGATTAATAAACAAGCGTTGAAATATTCGGATGTTTGGTGCTGAGAGACAAATAGGATTAATAAACAAGCGTTGAAATATTAGGATGTTTGGTGCTGAGAGACAAAAAATAACGACATCAGCAGGATTTGAACCTGCGCGGGATGAACCCAAAAGATGCCCGAACTTTGATTCGAGTCTTTCGCCTTAACCACTCGGCCATAATGCCTAAACACATACAAACGTCAGCCCTAGCTCAGTCTAGAGTCTTCCGTTGTGAAGCACGTGACCACAGGGTCACCAAGGCTAACTTCCGGATTACTATTTCTATTCTCATCTCTCTATTTCATATTTCTCTCTTTAGCTTTCAGTATTTTAACTAATGAATATTATAGCTCACGGTTCTAACCTGAGATCAGTATAACCACTGCCAGGAGGTTACAATAAATCTAACCTTTTCGTAACGCAGATGAAGACCCTTTATTGTCAAGTGACTCCAAAAGAAATGGCAAAATATACTTAAATAGACTATAAATGAATTCAAATCAAATCTAAAAGGCAAGAAAATGCGAGGGTTTCACGGGAGCAGTTATGGGACAGATATTCTTAGGATGCGTGCTGCCCCAATAAGAGTATGGCGTATAATTGTGGCTTGCAATATGTCGAAATAACGCCCGCGTAGGGTTAATATGCTGAATTATGATGTCTATCTTGCATGTACGTTATAATTTTTGTTTTTAAATATTATTATTTAAGATACATAGGACAATAAAGTGATTTACTACTACTAAATCGAGTCCCCCGCTGCTACAACCTGCAGCAGCTGGAGAAGTTAAAGAGAAAGCAGATAAGATAGAGAATGTTTTATCTTACATTTACTTTTATATGCTCGATTAGCCTATGCGATCGATATTTCCAGCATTTATTTTAAGAAAATGTCACTTCTAATCATACGCTGGAAGCCGATGCTTTACTGTGAGACTCCCAATAATTTACGCCCATAGAGGTGCGACCGATTTCCTAGAAACGATGGCCAGCTTATCATTTCTGCCTCCAGCAAGTATCGGATACGACACAAATATGTCACAGGTTGTCAACGACCAGATTGAATTCAATTTTCAAGGGAAGAAATTTGTATTGATGGAAAAGATTAAAGAGTCAAGAAACATTAGTATGGAGAGCCTCGTGTCCTGAGATAACTGGAGATTCTGTGGAATACGTAGTTAAGAAGTACTGGAGGGCAAGAGATCTTCTCCGGCGGCCTGAGTACGATCTGTATAGATCGTACGACGAGAGGAACGAGAGTGAAGACAAATAGATATATGTTGTGAGATATGTTGATGGAGGAGAGACTGGGCGGTCTACCGAAGAATTTGTTAATACTTTTAAGGATTATGGGACCGAGAGCATATAAACCTAATGGACCTTCATTCTAGGACCCCACAATGACCCTTACCAGGTTGATAGGATGGCGTTTAAGCAGGAGCTGAACGTTAAGATAGAGCAAAGCCCACAGCCAGGAGGTTACAACGAACCGGGGACTTTTGTATTGGTCACGTGGCATTCGTTTTTTCTGTTCTGTATCTCTCAGCCATAACTTGAAACCTTTTTGAGGAGTTCTTGGATCATATTTCACGTAAATCAATCTGTGGTAATACGTAATTGCCTCAGAAACAAACTATTTGGCACAAATCGATTTTTGTCACGTAATCGCTTTACCGCATTATGTGCGGCGCCCCTGCATTCTTTAGAACCCTTGTTCAAGTTCCAGTACCAAAGGACTCGCCTTTCCATTCCTTTTATGACTAAATCATTGGCAACATCAGTTTGACATCCGCTTGATCAAAGCATATGGTTTACTTCTAGGAATACTATGTGTTTTATCCCTTTCTATACTCGCTCTGAAAATCATGGTTAGACCCAAATCCATCGTCAATATTAGCAACGACGATGATACCTCCGCTAAGCTGGCCCTGCGCCCGAATACTGTGATAATTTATTTTATTACAGAGATTTATGCTCTGTTTTCTTTGTGTTGGTTTTTATTTTAACTATATCGCTTAGAACATATGGCGATAGGAGTCTTCGTTTACGGTCTGGCCAACGGCCCTTGGCAGACGGCTAGCCCCATCCTGCAGAATCATTGCCTCGTTCTTCTAAACGCGTATATAAAGTCCAGATTGGTACGCCGTAAAATGGAGGAGTAAAGGGAAAACGTAAGCTAGTATGACAGTGTTAAGGACTGACGGTTCTATCGACGGTCTTGGAGTGAAGGCTGAGGGTGTTGTGCACAGCGAGGCGGCCGCAAAGGCAGTAAAGGCTTTGCTGCATGTAAACAATGCGAAGTATGGGGTACTTTTCTGTCAGCGTCGATATCATAACCATATTCCTCATGTAAGCATAAAATAGAAGCTCAGTGCTCCGTTGAATTGAAATCTAACTAGCACGGGTACTTAGTTCCTTGCGGCGGCCTATTTCTTGGGTGCAAACGAAGAGCAGATATCATCCACTTATGCGAGTTTCGAGCATTACCTAGATGATTGGAAAGACGACTTCCCAGAGCAGATCGTAGATAGTAATGTTCTGGAGCATCTTGGAGACAACAAATTCGAAACCGCATACTTCAAGTATTTTTCTGAGAAGTTGGGCGAGAAGCCAGAAAATTGGAGGGCTGTTGTACGAAACTTTTTGGTTGGAAAGGAATTCAATCTGCTCCCTGGCTTTTTTGGAGGTCTGATGCATATTGCAATTCATCTCGGGTTTGCCTCTGAGATTGATAGCCCTCAATTGGCAGCAGAAGCTCTAACGCTTCTAGCCACAGAGTATTGGGATTTCTTTCAACAGTATCCCGATCTGGATCCTGATGTCAAACAAAAAACCTCTGACCCAGTGGAAATTCTAACAGAGATTTGGAATGATAGTACTTTTGATGGTGTCTTGAATCTTCCTCGGCAGTTCGGGCTTAACGGACTTGTTGATAAGTTCCCAGAGAAAATCGCATACTATTCCAAAAGACTAGAAATCAAGGACCCAAGAGATGCCCTCAATAACTTTTGTATGCTGGAACGCTGCTTTTGTGCGCTGGATTTAGAGATGAAGATCCCAGGTTCGATTTCTTCTTGCTTCATATTCTAACAGGCGCTACTGAGATTGCAGAATTGATGCTTAGCCCCGATGGTGAAGATATAATACCTTCGGAACAACATACGCTGCTTATCAGGTATTTGTGGACTGTTACTGCTGCCCTGTATATTGCCCAGAAGCGGCCACGCTTGGTTGTAACTAGAATCACCGATTTTGAAATCGAATCGCCGGAGTCTGCTTGGATGTTCGCAATTGACAAGGCTATAAACGGTCCAAAGCGAACCGATCCGCACTATGTTAAGGCGACACGGTGCCTGAAGATAGCTGAATACGTTACTCGTGATAATGATGGTTTTTATGCAAAGGCTGCGGCTTTATTTGCTACTCATTTTGAGCACAATGAGGAGCTGGTTGGCAGACCGATTGAATCGATTCCTACCCTTGATGTCAAGGCTTAGGAGCTTTATTACTTCTAGATAAATCTAGAACTCGCTTCAATTGACGAGAAATAAACTACTTGTGTCCTACTCTAGAAAGATAGTCATCGCCAGGAGGGCTTTTCCAGGAGTAATCATACCATTCACCGAACTTCTGTCGAGCCTCTTTGAAAAGAGGCTCGTACTCAGCTAGTTTCTTTTCATTGACTTTCCACCCATTACCGACACGTACGCCTGATTTAGCATCAGTGGGCCGGATCATAAGCTCTTCGTAGACACTCACAACGTGTTCAAGTTCCTCTAATACGCTCATTCCATTAATTAAGATGCCACCTCCATTCCTCTCACTCAGAGTATTCCAGTGACCAATGACAAACTTGAGTGCAAGATCTGAAAGCTTCATGCCCTTTGACAAGGACCATTCTGCGACTTCCATACTGGCATTTCGTAAACCTTCAGGTGCCGGGTGAAAGCTGGCAGCAGGACGTCCAGAAAGAAGTCCCATGTTGAGGGGGCTAGAATTGACAACGCATTCAACTCCTAGTTTCTTCCATTCATCGATATATTGATCAAGCGTAGTGATCTGAAGATTATAGTGAGCATAGTTCTGTACAAGCTCGACAGATTTCCCATATTTCTTGACAATAGCAGCCAGATATTGAGAAAGAACTTCTGGTGGATAACCTGAGATTCCTACATTTCTCACAATCCCCTCCTTCTGTAACTCGAACAATTCGCCCACTGCCGTCAGAACCTGTTCCTCCTTGACAAACTCAACATCGTGACAGTATACAGCATCCAGATACGTAGTATGCAGTCTCTCCAGAGATCTCATTACAGAGGTCCTCACCCATTGACCAGAGTAGTCAAAAGTGGTCAGGTCCTTCCGTCCAACCTTTGTCATTAAATGATAGTCTTCCCTCTTGAAATTTTCCGCAACCAATGGATCAATCAATGCCTTTCCAAGCAGAACCTCTGAAGGTCCATAGTAAGGCGACGTATCAATCGCGTTAATGCCTACCCTAAAGGCATTTGCAATGATCTCAGGTATAGGAAGAGCATCTGGGTCCGAATTCATTTGCGTGTTAAAAACAGCTCCTCCAATAATAATACCGGAGAGCACAGAAGATATTTTAGCATTCTCAGACATTCTCTTTCTTCAAAGTCTTGCCTTTTTCTAAGGAGCGGTCCGTTGAAACCACGCTTTTTAAAGGGTCCAAATTCCGTGGGGGGTCAAACCTGAGAATTAGAAACGCGTGGGATGGTTTGGCACCTCCACATGTTGAGGTGAACCCCGCGTGGAGTTGTTAACATCTGCTTAAAAAACATGATATTGAATAATAAGTTATTGGTATTAATTATAAATTACATATATGAGAAGACAAGTATTAAAAAGATTATTACTCGAATAGCGTTTTTATATCGTCCAGTCTTTGTGCCCGCTTCTGTTCTTCTGACATGCCCAGCGTAGAAGCTAGAAATTTCTTCCTCTCTTGTACTTTGAGCATGCGTTCTTCAACTGAATTTTCAACTATAAATCGAATCACTTTGACAGGTGAAGTCTGACCCATTCTGTGAACTCTATCAATAGCCTGTGCTTCAACCGCAAAACTCCACCAAGGATCCATCATAAATGCGGTTTTGGCACATACTAGATTCAGACCAACCCCACCAGATTTCAAACTGACAAGCATTATTATGGGTGTCTTGCTCTGCCTGAATTTCTCCAGTACGTTTGAACGGCTTTTTTGTGAAAGACTGCCGTCGAATCTTAGAGTCTTAAACTTATTCCGCAACAACTCGCGTTCAATCACGTCCAAGAAACTGGTGAATTGAGAAAAGACTACAGCACTTCCCTCCTGCTCAGGCAGTCTAAGCTGGTTTATCAATGCTGTGACTTTTGCAGAATGGCCAGTAGATCTGTAGCGTCTTAGACTTATCTTCGTTTCCCCCTCAATTCCCAGAAGATCATTAGTCCGGATCACTTGATATATTGCTTCTGTGCTTATCTCGCTTCGACATGTATGGCAGCGAGGGATTTGCCCATGATTCTTCTGATATTCAATGTGTCCCAGCAAGCAATCCAGGCAAGACATGTGCCAGCACTCTGTGACAGCCTGCTTCTCAACTGGGATTGTTTCATTTGCACATACTGGACATTCATTTTCACTGCCTTCAGTAATGCGTCTCATGACCTCCATTCCAAATGACTTGGCATCGCGCTCTTCTTCCTTCTGACTTGAGCTGAATCTGGACACTAGTGACTTTAGATCCTGATCTTCAATATCAAAAATATTGAGTGCATCCGGTACAAATTTTGCCGTAGCAGTCAAAGTATCATCCATATCCAATTCCTCCGGAACCTTAGTTTTAATTGAATTCCATACCAGGGCAGGGTGGCAACATGCTTGTCTCAGTCGCATGATTTGAGCGAGTATTGAAGTGTAGTTCATGACAGCGCCCTGTGCCAGACTGCGATTAAACGATGACCGTACCCGTGCATAAATCCATGAGTAGAGATCTGCCTCATCTTTGGAGAATCTGATTCTGTGAATCGTAATCGTTTTCGGCGGTAGTTCGACTAGCGGTTCACCATCCGCTCCCTTCATATCCTTAGTCCTTCTAAGTACCACAGGTTCCATAATGCTTTGCACAACATTCAAGGCTTGTACAAACCCCTTAGATTCAAATGGCAGTGTTACAAATGTCTTCCAAAATGAGAAATTGTTCCAGGGTTCAACGCCGAGAAATTTTATCAAACTAAAGAGATCCTCCAGTCGATTTATAATTGGAGTACCGGTTAAAATCCATCTCCTGTTCGCCCTCAAATTATAGCATGCTCTTGATGTCTTTGCGTTTCTATTCTTAATACTGTGTCCTTCATCTAAAACAATTCTGTAAAATTGAACCCCGAATAGACCGAATTCTTGCACATTTGGGTCTTCAAACAAGTCGTGGCCCATGCCAGTATCTCCTATCTGTCTTCTATACCTCTGAAATCTATTATGTTCAGATAAAACAGTGCCATAACTAGTAATAAGAACGTGAGGTGATGTGTTTTTATTCTGCAGATGTTCCCTTAATGACGTACTCATGGAAGTGCTCGAGCCATAGTACACCTGAACTCGAATCGTGCCCTCATTAGAGCATGCCAGGGCCTCTGACTCCCATTGAGACAAAAGAGACATTGGAGCAACGATCAGTGTCGTGTAAGGTGCAAGTTCAGGCGTTCGAACTTCGGAGGAGCCTTCAGAATACTTGACAGAATGGATAAGTGCCATCGTGGATATAGTCTTGCCGAGACCCATTTCATCAGCCAATATTCCGCCCAGAACAGATTTCTTTTGCCGTGGGAAACTCAAGCTCAAGTCTCCATTGTACATATTTGCATAGAAGTATTTAAGATCATTTGCAGGTCTCGGCCACTCAAATTTTGACCACAGAGGGTGCATTGGCTCTCCGTTACTCTCATCATCATTATCGCTGTTGCTACTTTCAGGGCTACCCTTCTCACTGGTTTCCTTTTGAATCATCCAGTTAAGACCGCGCTTCTGATATGGTCGTAGATCAAACCGAAAAGTCTCAGGAGGGTCGATCTCCGGCAAATGAGTATCCGGAGGTTCGTTACGTTTATACAACGAATCTAACTGATCCTGTTCGAGTTCTGGGGCGTCCTCATCCGAGTCGACTTTAAGTTGCTGAGATGGATTCATAGCCTCAGCAGCCTTGGCAAGATTAGCAGATATAGCCAGGTCTGTGGACGATAGTCCAATCTTATTAAACAGTTTAGCTATACCCTGTTGTCGTAGTCTCATAACCTTTTCATCTGGCGATTCCTTCGAATCATCAAAGACAGTGCCTCGTCCTGCTCTCTTGAGAGTGTCGGACTGAGGAAGCACATCACGATGAAATGCAGATCGTAGTAGGTAACAGTCTATTTGGATTATCATGTTGTCCCCAAGTCTGACTTTGGGTTCTGCGTATATACAAGAACCAGAAAACTCGCATAACCCTGTATCAATCAAAACAGATACGATCAAGGCATCTGCCTCTGAAAGTCTGGCAAATTCTACCCCTCGTTGATTACGGACTCGGACAATGTGGTCGTCCTTGCCATTGGAAAGAGCAGCAGTGGAACTGTTATTTCTCTTGACATATACAGTATCCCCATACTTCATGAAATTCTGGCCTGAGAGCGTGGCCCATATTTCAGACTGGAAGCTTCCTACATACATCCTACGCCACCGCAAGTCGTCTGCTTTTTTCCTCTTGGGATAGTAGTCCCTGTATTCGTCAGCATATGGATCGGGGCCATCACCGCCAATTAAACTAGGTTCCTCAGTATCATCCAGATATATCCTTATAGCATCTTCCAGAGTACCATTATATTTCATGCAGATGTTTGAGTACCTTGATTCAGAGACATGCCCTACGACTGCCTCTAGTTCATTCCTTAGGTTAAATGTGTCGTCGTCTCCATAGTGGTCGTCGAAGTCGTCCAACCAGGAGAGATCGTCATTGCTCTCCCTATGAAAGAACTTGAGACGCTTGCTAGTACTGTTCTCATCATCTAGATAATGATCTTTGTAAGAGACTGCATGGCTCTCGCTATAGCGGTCTGTCATGGCTGCTCTCTGGTCGGCGTCTAGAGCTTTCCTTCAAAAACTCTTGTTGGGATAAAGTGGAAAGCTCTGACGCGAGGTTCTCGTGTTTTTACGCACCGCGCGCGTCCCTCGAAATTGCAAGGACGAAGGTTCTCAGAAATATGGAGACCGGCACTGACCAGCCGGTTATGGTCTTACTTCCGTTCTCTTTTCCTATCAAAGTGCAAGGTATGGACTATATAGAATCAATGATTGGTTCCGGTTTAATAAATTTTATCTGCATCGAGGACTGCCCATGCCACCACCACTAAGTGAAAGTTTCTTGTCTGTATGGCGAATGCATATACATATTTAAAATTAGTAATCTATAAGTGGAACTTGAACAGGCCAATAGATCTCAGTACTTTAAGATATGTCACCCGCTTTACCGACGCTGTCTTGGGCTCCAAATACCAGGAGGCGCCCTAGTGTACACTAGCGGTAAACGAGCGAGGTGTCAGTAGAAGCGATGTGAATACCACTCAGCCAAGATCTACACACTGATATAGAAGCAAAAAATCGTAGATTCTTGGGTCTGGCCATTAATAGGGAGATCCAGTAGGATTAGGTGGTTTCCCTCTTAGAATGCCACCCCCACAGATCATCAGCCGTCCCGCTATGCGCGAGCAAAATGAGTTTAGGCAACTTAGGTAAATATTCACGTGACTGGGAGCTCTACCAAAAAGAGACAAAAGCAGTCACGCAGCGGGTCAGTGGGTGGGTTTTTCACCACACACCTCATTTGCCTGACTCAGCCCTCGATTTACGCTGAAAAATTGCGCGGCAACTCACTGCCTGCTGGGTGCCCAAACGACTCAAGGCTTTTTCCCTTTCAAACTTTCGATAATTCAACACCACCACCTACAAAGCAACAACTTTTATTGTCCAACATGGTTGTCGGAAAGAATAAGAGACTGAGTAAGGGAAAGAAGGGAATTAAGAAGAAGGTCGTCGACCCCTTCACCAGAAAGGACTGGTACAACATCAAGGCTCCTTCTACTTTCGAGAACCGTGATGTCGGAAAGACCTTGGTCAACAGAAGTACTGGTTTGAAGAGTGCCAACGATGAGCTTAAGGGACGTATTCTCGATGTCTCTCTTGCTGATCTGCAGGGACAGGAAGACCACTCTTTCCGAAGAATTAAGCTTCGTGTTGATGAGGTCCAGGGAAAGAACCTCCTGACCAACTTCCACGGATTGGACTTCACCTCCGACAAGCTTAGATCTTTTGTGCGAAAGTGGCAAACCCTGATCGAGGCTAACGTCACCGTCAAGACCTCTGATGATTATTACATTCGTCTTTTCGCCATTGCTTTCACCAAGCGTTTGCCGAACCAGATCAAGAAGACCACATACGCTCAATCATCTCAAATCCGTCAAATTAGAAAGAAGATGAGCGAGATCATGATCCGTGAGGCCTCTAACGTCACTCTTGCCCAGCTTACTGCTAAGCTCATTCCTGAAGTTATTGGACGTGAAATCGAGAAGGCTACTCAATCCATCTTCCCTCTTCAAAATGTTCATGTCCGCAAGGTCAAGTTGTTGAAGCAGCCTAAGTTCGATCTCGGTGCTCTGCTTGCTCTGCACGGTGAGGGAGCTGGGTCTGAGGAGACTGGAAAGAAGGTCCCAAGAGATTTCAAGGATGTTGTTCTAGAATCTGTTTAAGCAACTTAACACGCGAAAAATATCTAATTCATCATATATATCTCCTGTCCCTCTGCATCCTTCTTACTTTAAACTAAAAAGGATTTCAACAAAAAGCTCTTATATTATTAAAGAAATGAGGTCCTGTTTCCTTGTTTTTTTAGAATAAACCATTTGTAATGATATCTAAAAGAAATAAAAAAAAAGAATCATCTCTTAAACTAGCATACTAGTCTTGTTATTCATGTCTATAGAACGCCGAGGGGCTCTCCATTGCGATCAATCAAATTTATAGATGACCTCTGGGGACCGGTACCAACTGATGTTAGAATCACACGTGAAATTCCAGTGCTCAAGGCGTGAACATGTCTCGGATCAAAGTCATTAGACATAAACGGCTGAATGTCTGGCATATTTTGCCAGCCATCAAGATCTTTCAGAGCATATTTAAGGGGTCCTAATACCAGGGCCTCATCTTCTTGCTGATAGTAGATCACCGCATTTGGACCAGCATCGAACGTATAAGCGGCAATGGTCTTACCAGCCACTCGGTTCATCTCCTCGACAACTCGGACGGCAGATCTAGATACATCACTCAAATAGAAGATTGGTGGATCACTGTCTAAGCACACAGCATGGAATTGGTTCGAATCACGCATAGTCAGCTTAGCAAATGTCTCGAAGTCCTTATCCAGAATGGCCTGCTTCATCTTGGAGAATCGACGTGGCGCAACATCTGTCACCCGAGACTTGAACAAAGTAGAGGTTTCTACCGTGACCTGCATTCCAACAGTCGACGATGTATCCTTCTTCTTATCACTTACGACTAGGATAGCAGCACGTATTTCGGGCCAGTGTTCGCGAGGTGCAATTTGCACGGCTTTCGAATCACTGCCATCAGTTCTTTCACCCATTTCCCATGCAACGAATCCTCCGAAAAGAGATCTACAAGCAGAACCCGACCCCTGTCGAGCTAGAATAGATAACTGCTCGTCGCTCTGCGGTAGTTCATACAAGTCTGCAACAGCCTTGACTAAAGCCGCGAAACCTGCTGCCGAAGATGCCAATCCTGCTGCAGTTGGAAAGTTGTTTTCAGACACAATTCTAAGTGGCAGGCGGCTAAGAGGTACAACATGCTTATCGTCACTGTTATCTTCAATTTCCTTACGAAGATTCCTCAGTGCAGTCAACAATTGAGATGTTCTCTTTGATTTCTGTATGTCCTCCTCAACTCCATTCAGCCACAGTTGATCTGTAGAATACTGGAATGAAGCAGAAGCAGTCGTAGTAGTCCGAAGATCATCCTGTGATAACGTGATTGAAATAGAGCTATTTGTTGGCAAATTGAGCTCAACGTCTCGCTTTCCCCAGTATTTTAAAGTCTACAGACACCAAGAGGCTCGAGTCAGATCCAGGGCCAAACCAGATGAAACACAAGGAAATTCTTGAACAGAAATTCAACTTACAGCAATATTAACTGGTGCAGTGACCGTGGCAGTATAAATTATGTCCATAATTGATCAATTGGATATGGGTCCTTTGCTCCAAGATTGTTATATAGTTTTGCAAGGTCAGGAGATTTTCCTCTTGTTCTTGCCTAACACAAAATTACTATGGGTGCTCCACCACCACCACCACCACGAAAACTCTACGGGCTCGACGCTACCCGTAAATTCCCACCGGAGCACCACAGCACTTCGGCATATTAAGCTCGAGGCGGAAAAAATATCCAGTCACTCGATTGGGCACGAGCTTGGACAAAACAGCTCGTGATGTTGGTCAATCCCACAACTACCCGAGCTTTCTATGGCGGTATCTTGCATAGGCAGTGGCTCAGATCCGGTATATTGAAACCGTTCTCCTTTCGTGTTTCCTCGAGTCTGAGCACCGACAGCGGGCCAGGTTCAGTAGAGGCTCCCAAAACTCTCCCTCAACGGTTTGTTCATTCGCTTCCTGTGGGACTACAGCCATATGCTGAGTTAATGCGTCTTGATAAGCCCATCGGCACGTGGTTACTCTATTCCCCGTGTACTTGGGCGATAACAATGGCAGCATACAGTACCAGTGCTCCTATTTTAGATACCGCTTGGATGCTGTCACTGTTCGGCGTTGGATCAGTGATAATGCGAGGAGCAGGTTGTACAATAAACGATATACTTGATAGAAATCTCGATTCCCAGGTCGGGCGCACCATTACGAGACCTCTTCCTAGTGGAAGAGTTACGGTTCCTAAAGCCGTGGCATTTCTAGGAGCTCAGTGTTTTGCAGGTCTTGGAGTGTTGCTTGCGTTACCCCATGATTGTTTCTGGTTAGCTGCTGCATCGCTGCCTCTTATCTTCACATATCCTCTGTTCAAGAGATTCACATACTACCCACAGATCTCGCTGTCGCTGTGCTTCACGTGGGGTGCATTATTAGGGTTTCCGGCGATGGGCGTATGGAATTGGCCTGCTATGCTTGCTTTGCATGCTTCGTCTTTTGCTTGGTGCATGGTCTATGATACGATATATGCGCATCAGGACAAGAAGTTTGATATTAAGGCAGGAATCAAATCTACAGCATTGAAATGGGGAGAACGGACTAAGCCAATTATCACTAACTATGGCATTGCCCAGATTGGTCTTTTGACATCTTCTGGAGTTCTGGCTGGCATGGGTCCATTGTTTTTTGCCAGTACTGCATGGGCCACATATAGACTCTTCAACATGATCAAAAATGTTGATTTGGATAATCCAGATAACTGCTGGTACTGGTTTCTAAACAATATCAACACTGGCCATATTATCTGGGCCGGTGCTACTGGTGATTACCTATTGCGGCTCGCCGGCCTCTGGTAGGTGGTCTCTATATCTCTTTATGTACATATCTTTGTATTTTCTTTTCCATCTTAAAGCATCATAGACCTTCAAAGCTTGCTATGCCTTGCACCTGAGTAGCGTTCTGCCTTGCCTTCTTAACACACTTTTTCTTTTGGTCTTTTGGCTTCTGGTCAGAATCATTATCATCCACACTCTCCTCCTCTTCCTCTTCTGGCAGTCTCCATATCTTCATCGCATCCATACCCGCCGTAACGAGACGATAGTCATGGTCAAGTTCCAACATTGATACTTCCTCTTTCTTACTGTGGACCCACTCCCGTTCAATTCTACTGGCACGAATGTTCACCTTACGAACTACACCATCTGCTCCACCTGCATACACAATATCATCATCTGCACCAGCAATCAGGCAGTCTATGCTTTCTGTACTTAGTCGAATACGATTTCTCTGGTCTTGGAGCTCATCGTTGTTCCAGATTGTGACTACTCCCTCAGACATACCGAACACAGATCTCTTTTCACTAGTCAGGCAACCGCATAGAATCTCATCTTCCTGATCGTCACTGGCAGACAGGACTCCCTTTCGGATGTCAATGTGAGCCAGCGTAGTTGACCCCGTTGTGAGGAAATGGTACCGATTTTTGTGAGGTAATGCGACAATGCTGGTTATGCAATCTTCGTGGACCCCCTTGAATGTATGAGTGGCTTCAATTGTACGGCCATCAAATACCTTAATATTTCCGTTTTCGTCGCCTACTACGATGCTGGAATCATTCACAGTCATAACTGTTGGCTCAGAATCTACCGCCGCCTTATTCTTGCCCACTACTTTGCCTGTTTCGGATGCAGCACGTTTAATGACCAAGTCACTTCCTGCGGAATAAATATATTCACCAGACTCATCGTAAGCCAAAGCCCTGCAACTCAGCTTGTGTCTCTTGGTTGACCAGGATGCTGTTAAGGTGCCTTCAGTATCATATCGAAATGCCTCGACGGATCCCAGTGCAGATCCCGCCACAAACTGCTTGGTATTGGGATTGAATGACAATGAGAACAAGGGATCCTCGAACGTGTGCTCTAGCAAAACAGACGTTTTGCTTCTCTTGGTCATAGTGCTGCCCCTCCTTGCAGCAGCAGTGAAATTTTCGGTGCCTTCTGTTTTCTATTCATATGCAACCTAACCCAACTTGTGCTGATCCCGCGAGCCGCAGCCAGCAGTTGCCTCGCTAGGTTATAAATATAAGGATATGAAGCTTGAGATTCGAGCAAATTCAACAGTGGATATATCACTGTTGTGCTAGCTGTCAGTAGTTGTAAATGCGATATTACGTGGCTCATAAGAGTAAACTTTCTTTGCCAATGTCCTAGTGCTTCGCCTCAGAATCACCTATAAGTCCAAAATACCTTCCCCACGCCCTATAGAGTGATTTCGTGTAATTGGCCTGGAGTTGAAGTAGACTTCTTAATGAATTTATTAATGAATTTATTCGAATAGCCATTATCGCAGTTGGACACAATTGTTATTGCTCAAACTAAACATTATATAAACTCAATAGAGGCTTATCGATCCTGGTCCCGCCATGATCTACAAGCAAAAATTGGCGAATCTACAGTTAAACACCATCAGGAGCAGACCATGACAGGCCTCCACCAGCAGGACCGGCCGGCTGAGATAGTTCGAGTTCGTCAGATCCTTCTCTTTAGATTTTTCAGTATATGGTATTATAGTCTGACTCCCAAGGTGACTGCTCGTTTCAATCGGCCCAGCTATTTTGTGCCCCGCAATATTAAAACTTTTGGGCTGGGAAATGAGCGACATGTCAAAACCGCTGTGCGTAATTGGATGAGCAAGGCGCCCGTTATGATTCATTGGCGATAAACTCAAATAGCCCTCTAGCTACGCTAAAAAAAGATAATAATAATTTCATCATAATATAGATACGCTAGACAACAATTTAGACTTAGTTTATTTCGTTTATCTCTAAGCAGACTGGTTATCGGCGTACATTTGTGTACCTCTGAATCTATTTTTTCCCGAGCAGCACACATAACCGGGACACCAAAAAAAAAAACCTTTCCTTTGAACATTGCAGTTTTAGAGCAAAAATACTTTTTTTGAGAAAATTTTGATAGGTCTATTAGGATCCTTCGAAATTTCGAAAAGAGAGTGAATTCTTCGTATAGAATCAGAAGCAAAAGCGGTCGAAGCGCTTTTACGAGGGTTGCCGCTTGCAGGGTCATAAGGCTTTATCTCTCGGTGTGAGAGGTATTCAGATCAGTGTTCGTCCAACGTCCCTTGAGTCAGATCTTCGTTGCATCCTTTTTGCGCAGTAAGCGAGACATATATGGCTCCTTATTTTACTACTCCTACGGATTTGAACCGAGAGAACTTCACTTCAATTAATGAAATCAAGTTCTTGGATCATGATGATGGAGGTAGCGGTGTTTCAGTCGAGCACCACCAGGATATGAGCCTGTCCAAGAAGCTTGTTGGAGACTGTTTGCGCGATACAATTGAATCTGTCAACGTCGATACCTGCCAAGCTGGTGGTGAAGACTCGTTTTTCGTGGCAGATCTAGGTGTAGTTTACCGGCAGCACTTGAGATGGCAACAACATCTGCCACGAATCGAGCCCTTCTACGCCGTGAAGTGCAATGGGGACTCTCAGGTGGTCAGATTACTGGCTGATCTTGGGCTTGGCTTTGACTGCGCTTCTAGGGATGAAATACTCTCTATACTTAACCTAGGTGTGGACCCATCTAAAATCATTTATGCCAACACCTGCAAGGCCCCATCTTATATCAGATTTGCTGAGCAGGAAAATGTTCAGATGATGACATTTGATAATGCGGATGAGTTACTTAAGGTCAAGAAATATTTCCCAAATGCAAAGTTGGTTTTGAGAATTATGACCGACGACTCAACTGCTGCTTGTCAGCTTAGTGTGAAGTTTGGCGCTAGTTTGCAGATAACGAGGTCGCTCTTACAGCTTGCCAGAGACCTGGAATTGTCTGTTGTTGGGGTCTCATTCCACGTTGGAAGTGGGTCAGGTGATCCTGATGCCTTTATCCAGGCGGTTCGAGATGCTCGTCTGGTGTTTGACGAAGCTGAGCAATTGGGTATGCCTCCCTTGACCCTGTTGGATGTAGGTGGTGGATTCGAATCCTTTAACTTTGAAAAGAGTGCTAGAGTTCTGAATACGAGCCTTGATACGTACTTTCATCACTTGCTTCAAGTTCCTCAAAACCACCACCAGCACCACCATGGAAAGCAGCAGCAGCGTCTCCGTGTTATTGCTGAACCCGGACGTTACTATGTATCTGATGCATTCACTCTTGCTTCCAATATCATTGGACGCCGTATGGTTGATTTCGAATCAAGAAAGTCTATGCTCTATCTGAACGACGGTGTTTATGGAAATCTCAATTCCATCTTGTTTGATCACCAAACCCCAGTTCCTCTTGTTTTGAAAACAGCTGGGGGGTTCTATTACGGCATGGAGGAATTCCACAAAGATAGCCAGTACGAAGTATCAGTCTGGGGACCTACATGCGATGGACTTGACTGTATCACCAAGTCTTGCTTCTTACCAGTGCCTGTTGAAGTCGGTGATTGGATGTACTTTTCTAATGTTGGAGCATACACTCTGTGTGCTTCTACTACTTTCAATGGGTTCAACACTGCCTGTGAAGTTCGATATGTTTGTTCAAGCCCCGAACTTCAACATTCTCTTTCTGCTTAGAATTCCACATATAGAAATAAATGTTTCTTTCTCTCTTTTTCTCAATAGATGATCGTAGTCGTTGGACAGTATGAAAGGGAACGGTGGTTGGCAACAGAAAATAAAAATATACATGCGTTATATTTAATCATTAATAAACTTTTTATGCAGCGAAACCAATCTAGTTGCTGCTCTTCTTGGGCTGCTTGTTCTTGATCTCAGTAGTGGTCAATCCAGGAGGGAGCGAGTGGATCAGCTTCTGAGCCTTCTCTTGATCCTTGACAACAAGGGTGTAGAGGTATCGGGATCCTCTGATCTTGAACTTGGTCTGCGAAGAACCGTTCTTCTTGACAGTGGCTGACTTGACGTCCTTTCGTCGAGCGTACTCGAGGAAGAGCTTGATATCCTTAAGTTCCTTCTGTAGATAATGAGTTAGAAACCAGATTATCAACAATCATCTTGTCCTTCAACGAATAACTTACAGGCATGATTATTGCAGATATTAAATATAGGGTTGACGAAACTGTGGGTAGCGGAAGTAAGTAAATGGTTAGTTTTGTGAGTCGGTTTTTGGGCGCTCTGTCCCAAACCGGAAGCTACATCTCAAGCCCTTAAATTTTCAGGCTTCACAAAGAAATAAAAAAGCCCTAAGACTCCCTCTGAGCCGTGATCGGCACTGTCCCAACATGAAAGGCTGCAGGTACTACTGTGTAGCGAACGCTTGCTCCAGCTCTTGAAATATGCCGATTAAGTTCTCTACTCCCTTAAGGGAGTTCTCATCCTTACCTTCGCCTGGCACAAATTTCGAATGAGCAAAGTCTATTAGCTTGACTGTATATAAATTCACAGGATCGTCGTCCACTTCGGCGTCCTCATCGCCACTAGGAGCATCATCCGATTCGTTATCCATGGCCTGCGCACGCCCCAGCTTCTCGTCAAATGCAGCGCTATCCCCCTCGTAGATTATAAGTACACTGGCAGATATCATGCGAAGTTCTTTAGTATGTACAATATCGAGGATCCTTTCCAATTCGAGCTTTATGCCCTCCGCGAGGTCCCTCTTCTTTTCCTTCTCCATGTCACTACTGGCTCCAAGGAAAAACTCACTGAACCCTGCAACAATATTCTCGGGGTTTATATTTCTGCCAAAAAACTTGTCAAAAGCTTTTCGCTCTCGTTTAACGGGATTGTATACACTCATGCCAGCAATCCGCAAGCTCAGTGCCCCACTAGTGCTAGTTTGAGCCACCTGGTCAAGCCGGATTCTTTTTTCAGCACTAGCAGTGTCATCCCATAGCTGGGACCCTAATTTCACATCTATTATACAGGGTTGAACATATCCATGGGTAATATTCTCAAGAACTATTGTTACATCCTTTTCACCTACGCTTCCAGCCGTTGAGGTCAGAGTTGCAGTGAGCTTGGTGATGTCCTGTGATCTTTCTGCCTCATCAGCTAACCTCTGTATATCGTTTCCTTCGGGCAGCTGCTGCTCAGTCAAAGTACCAAAGAAGATCGGGGTGATTTCAGTGAGGTCGTCGTGGGCAACTGAGATCTGAGAGTAGAACTCGAGCTCCTGCTTTGTAGTTGACTTAATAAATAATTCTCCGTCGGAGCTCTGCATGGAATCTCCGTGTCCAGCAGCCTGTATCACACTTCTCAGAGCTGAATGATGCAGGGGCGACCCTTCGTTCATAAGTCTAGAAAGTGGGTAGTTCGCGGAGGTGAATAATAGGCGATGATCGATTTCTCCACGAAAATCACTAAAATAAGTGTCACTTCAACATTTTGTCCCAGCGATAACGCAAGGTTTTTTCTTGGCCCTTACATTCGATATTTTGAACACAGTTGTTAGGTGATACTTTTTGGTCCTGTATATAAGTATCGGTTATGACAGCTGTTGACAGAGGTATATCTTCACATGCGAAAGGCTTTCTGCTAGGGTTTGGTGCCCTGGTAATGATTGCCACTACCATGACCCTATTCTCGACTCGAGAGGCGTCAAACACTAGACGAGCAAAGGTCGTGCTCAAGGAAGAGGATATTGTCGATGATCCTGTCAATGGGGAGCCCGCTGACTGGACTATTGAAGAGTTACACTCTTGGCTAAAGAAAGTAAGTTTGGAATTTCTCTATTAAAGATGGTTTTTTGCCTGGATCTGAAGCCAACTAACTCCTTAGCGTTACGTATTTCCTCCTCAAGACACTACCAGGGAACAACTTGTACACTTAGTAGAGACCTATAAAACAAAGGACTCTCCAAATTGATCGTCAATATTTTTTTTTTACTTATTATTTATTGTCATCCCTTTAGCTTTCTTTGACTTAGCGAATTTCTAGGTTAATACAGAAGGCGGAACACTCGCACAGCTGAAGCTACGAGCGCCCTCTAGAAGGTCAACTGTGGCAACGTAGTGATAATAGATACCACCAAAGACACAGATATGCCATAGGTTGTGTGACATGCCGCAATAATCAAAAATACCCCCCGGACACCATCTTTCTGGAATCAAGAGACTGTACACAACAACTCCAAACGTGTAGCAGAGCAGCGACTTTACCACAGGAAGATAGAAAAGGAATGTGTTCAGAAGTCCATGTAGTGCAGCAGCGTGAGCAAAACCTGCTGCACCGGCTACTGCAAACGTAACGAAAAACGTGATCCGTGTACCTCTCGACTCGGGCTTGTCAAAGTTTGGATCCCAAGTGAACACAGCACCACCAAGACCTGAAACAGCGGTTACAATCATGTAAGCATTTCTTGCTGCCACATTACAGTAAAGGGCAGTGTATTCTGTGGTCAGAATCGACGCAGCTATCAAAACGGTGATGCCAGTGTAATCCACACAGGCAAAATTCTGCTTGACCCTGAGTTCACTGATGCCGCAAAAAATATGCCAGACGGCAGAGCATACCAGGCATTTCATTGCGGCCACTAAAAATACAATAATAGTGAACTTGTCCATCATGGTAGAGTCCTGCCATGAAAGAGTAGTTGGTAAATGAAATAGGGCCAGCCCCAACATTATGAAAAACCCAACTATATGAGTCCATATGTTGCAGGTCTCATTATGAACAGCAACAGTGCTGTATATGCAATCTGTATATCCTTTGCAGAATCTGTATCCATGCAAAATGTACGGGTTTTCTCGCCACGGTAATGGCAGCTCGTCGTATGTGAGAAGCCCAGACTTGGCAGCCTGTAGAGCAACCTGGACAGTGGAGCTTAATTTGTAGTCGACATAAGCAGTACACTTCTCCTCAATATCAGTGAGACGTTCTTCGAGATACTTGACCCCGCCAAGCACCTTGTTACCAACATCACCATCACGAGAAACATCCAAATAATGCTCCTCAATAACCTTGACCAGTGCCTCTGCCTTTCTCCAGCCCTCGCCTATCGCTTCATTTCGTACTCGATCCAGTACCTGATAAGCGTGCTTGACACTTTCGTCCACCAGGTCTAGCTTCTGCAGACCAAAATCCTCCAACTCATCCAACCGTATCTCTAGGTTGTAGAGAAAAGTATCTAGACTATGCAGAATAGACTCCGTCAGATTCTCACTTGATTCAAGAACAAGCTCAGAGGGAACTCGAGAATGCCGTTGGGTCGTCTGCGTTTTCTTTCTAACAACGGCGGTTATAGACATGACGATGATGATGATGCTGCTATTTTTTTCAGGTAGCCGCCGTTAACTTCCGTGCAGCGGCTCTGCTTTTGTTGCTGTTTTCCCACAAGAGCAAAAAATTTAGTTATGTTATACAGAAGAAAGCCCAAAAACTAAGTATAGTCTTTTTTTCGTAGAAAGGAGGAAGCTTTCGAAACTAAGCGTTCTCTATTCCATTAAATGTGGTTGCCAAGGTACGTGGTGGTTGGCCGCTACTAACCTGGAGAAAGTTGCGAAAAAAATAGTCGTTGATAAGGGTCCAATCAGGTAAATGGGCCTGAAAATGCGCTGTTTCGTTGCTTTATCAGGGCCACACCCTTGCCCTAATCTCCCAACTTGGGAACAACACTACAAAACGAAGGAATGGATGAAATCATGCTGGGCTGTTTAATGCGCATAGTCATCACGAGAATATTGCACTATTGAAAACTCAGAGTGAAATGCAACGAAGGAGAAAGTAGTTGCATGCAGTTTCGGTAGTGTGATAGTGACGTTTGAAAATTGACAATGCTATAGAAAGCGTGTCCTTAAGGAAAGTGTAGGATCTAGAATCTTTGACTTTGGTTGATCTCTGGTGATTTCTATCTACCTGAACGGCATGGGGGCTTCAAACAGATCTCTGAGGGGATACAATTCCTCGGTAGCCTACAGGAAAGCCTATATGATTAGCTTTAGTGACATAGTAGAATCCCAGGGTCATGTGACATTGCTATGTGGTAGTGGGGCAGCACCCTGAAGCTCTGGCTGCTGCTGAAGCTCTGGCTAGAAGCTCTGGCTACTGATAAAATAGAAATTCTTCACCCTCTTCTACTACTTATGGGCAAGTATCGCAGCGTCATAGGAGATCGAAATATGTATCAAGCTTTCTCGCTTTAGGTAATGTACTACTTCTCTAGTCTCGGCCTGCTCAGTCACATGAGTGATCAGCTAGTTAAATACTCCAAAATGAAAGATTATGTTCTTATACATGAGACAGGATTCACAGTCTTTTACTGCGAATTATATTGTCCAAAATGTGTCAGGCTTTGCCCCCTAATTAGCGCTGGCGGTAACTAGCAGCCTCAAAACCTACTGTAGAAAAAGGCCCAGCACAACAATCTGAGTGGGACAGAATAACTATCACAAACCTCTAGTAGGAATATTGCGAAAGAAGTGAAAGCTTCTGTAGTCTTATTGATCTTGGCATATTGAGAGACTTAGAACCCTGCTGGAGGGAAAGAGGCAGTACAAACGATTACTGACGTACCATCGATACTCATAAGGTGGCTCCCAAAGCGCGCTCTTATATCCTACTTGTGAGTTGATCGACGTTGTTAGTCTTCTTGTCATATGAAGCCTGGCATATATATATAGTCTCTGGAAGGGTAGGACTACTCCAGTTTTTATCAGTCTCATGCCGTCAAAATCTAAAAAGCGAAGGCAACAGATTGAGAAGCAACAGCAAGAGCTGGATGATCTATTGCAACAGGATGATGATAACCAAGTAGAGGATTTTCATGCTGAAAAGCCTGAGATAGAGAAGCAATCCAATGGCCACAGCTCCAGTGCTATTAGTGGTGGTGTTGGGGAGGGTTTAACCAATGGAACTAGCGCCTACTCTCCCCCAATGACTAAAAGTCAATATATGGCGAAGCAGAATGAAATTTTCAGGGAACTTACGTCTCAGGACTCATGGCATAAATACGCACTTGAACGGGCGAAGTACGAATTGAACTCAGATGTGGTGGTTGTTAAAATCCTCGAGTTATTGCTCGCAGATATGGATGATAAAATTTTTAGTCAGTTTACCAAGGAGCAGCAGATCTTAAGCAAAATCGAATCACATGCAGACACTCTCAGAAAGCTTTTGTCTAACGGGACTACGAGTGATTTCAGGGTTATTGCCAGTGTTTTCAAGGGAATGATGGGCAAATTAGCTTTCATGGAGTCTCAATTCATGACTCTGGAAACGTCTCGTCAGGCAGCCGAAGAGCAGCGTGATAATCTTATTACTTTATGCAAGCGGGAGCTTTTAATGCGGATTAGAGCTGAGCAGGATTCGAAAAGATGGAAGGACCACGCAACCACCCTCGAGGAACAGCTCAGTATCATCCAAAGTGCTCCTTCTGGTATTTCGGCACCACAAACGGAGGATGATGATGACTTTTCTGAAGTTATTATCCGGCTTCGCTCTGAGCGTAGCGATCAGGAGAAAATGAATGGCTTTGAGAGTGTAATGAAAGGATTACTGGCGGCACTACTTAGAAATCACGAAGAGCATGGCCCTGTTGGTGATAGCCGGCGGGATGCACTGTCAAAAGAAGTATTAGAAAGCATCTTTGAACAGTACAACCTTTTGGAGGATCTAGCTTTGGCGAGAATTCAGTCAGAGTCAATGGCTACATTTGCAGCTGAGGCCAAGATGAAGGAGTTAGAGAGCAAGCTACAGACCGAAACTAACAGATCGAAGATTCTTTCTGATTCTTTGCAGCAAACTGAAACAAATCATCAACGTGCTTTTAAGGAGATCCAGGAACTCCGGGCAGGTGAGAAGGCTGAGTTTGAGCGTCTTTTCACTATGGTCAATGAAAAGGAGAAAAAGATTAATGATGCCGAGGGCATTCTCCAGTCACGCTTGAAGGAGTCACTTAGCCAAGTAGAAGCGCAGAAAAAGGGAATCGAACGCCTGAAAAAAATCAATGAGAAGCATGAAATTCGTCATAAGCAGATCCAAGAATCTTTTAAGGCAGAGCTTGCAGAGCGTGCAAAGGAATACGAAAATAGTTCAATATATAAGGCTAATGATATGAAAGAAATCCACCAGCGTGAGATTTCTCAGCTTACGGAAAAGTTTGAAAGGGAAAGGCAGCAGCTCAATGGTGTTATTCTCGAACTTCGACAGTATCAAGAGGAAATGAAGGGCAGACTTGAACAGCGATCAAAAGAGTCGCTATCAGAAGTAGAATTAATTTCTCGTGAACTAGAACAGAGCAAGACTGAGGTGATTGAACTGAAAAGACGGGCCGAAAGCATAACTGCCGATTTGGAGCAGGCTAAAGATACTGCGGACAAGCATTCGTTAGAAAGCGAGTCTTGGCGCAAGGTTATAATGGACGAAATAGATTCTTGGGGAAAAGAGTTACAAAATATGGAACAGGGGGCAGACAGTTTCCATAACGTCTTATTAACGAATTGCTGTCAGTTATTGGATGCGATTAATTCACTTCATACCATGTTACAGCAGGTACCTGAATCTACCGACTTAATCGAAAGGTTGGATACTCTAAGGCCAGAAGTCTCGGCTTTAGCGAACCGTCTAACACTCACAGTTGGCCTTGACGACTCCTGCCAGGAACTGCTGAATAAAGTCATCACCTTATCAGTTCAAGTTTCTGAGTTACCAAGGCTAGGTGCTGCTGTATCGTCACCGGCAGAACGGTCTGCGGCCGTGTTATCGCCATCAGCGCGATCTGCTGCGGTGTCGTCGCCAGCTCACCTAGCCACTGTGTCGATCTCCTTCAACTCCAGGCCAATCCAGCCACTGCCAAGCAAAGGACATCAACCCTCTGATAAGGCTGCTGCTGCGGCAGCTTCTTCGGTCAGTCCTCCGACAGCAAATAACCCTCCGCTACAGGGGCCAAATCCTATTTCTCCGGCGGCTGTCGGCAGCTCTGTGCCCAAGCCTGACGCAAGCAACTCTTCCACCTACATAGAAGAGGTGATTCGTCCTGGAACTTCGAAACCACCAACTAAACAGACTCCGAAGCGGGTGCAGGCACATTTGGCAGAGTACCCTGTGAAGTCTGTTACAGGGGATCAGGTATCATCTGTCTCTAATGCGGCTACAAATGCTGCACCTATTACAGTGCCTGTAGCTAAGGCCTCATTTCCGAAGTCTAATCCAAGTACTCCAACTACCGTGGTGGTTGGCTCGGACATGCCTTATGCTCAAGCTTCTCCAAGTAAAGCAGCTAATGTTGCGAGCCCTCTGAAACATTCAACGACTCAGGCTTCGTCGGTAGCAATTGATGGTCTGTCAAACTCAGTTAAGATTGTTCCTCAGCCTGCTTCAGTTACTACCGGTGTATCTGCTCTCCAACATGCCACTAAGACTGGCACGGCTGAGAGCGCACAGACCTACGGCGTTCTTAAACACGTCCGGCCGGACAGGTCTGCTCAATCGGCCCCTGTGACAGCGGGACAGAAGTCTACTAAAATATCTGTTGCGTCTAATGTAGCGGAGCCCACTTCTGTTTCTCAAATCCTCGCGGGGGAACCAGTTACAGCTTCCGCATCAAAGCCTCGACAGGCTAACGGAAATAGCAGTGAGCATGAGTCGTCTGATGACTGGAACGACAAGAACTACGAGCCTGGAGGATGTGAGACTCTGACAGGATTTGAATCTGTTTTCTCGGCACCAGAGTTTTTTAAGAAGAACTTTGGCTTTGACGTAACAGGATTGCCGTTCGACGCTCTCTTGCAAAAATATTCGGAAACTAAGCACTCATGTGCATCCGATTGCGCCATTCACAGCAGCAATGGAATGTTTCACGACCAGTTTCAAGTCGTTCAGAAAAGGATCCATCGTTCCTTGCAGGGGACAATCACGGCCAACAAGGCCAAACTCGATATCAGCGAAAAGCCGAGAAGGAGATTTGGCCCTGAGCGTCCACCTAATCTGAAGAATTAGTTACAATTATATCTATCTACATATAATAATTGACTAAAATTAATTTTTTTGCACCGAAATAAATAGTAAGCTCGCTCAGAATTCGGTATAGAATTATTATCTGGAAATCATGAAACACGTGATCAGAAAAAGCAGTCACAACAGCTTGGGTTTGAATTTCCTCATCAGGGCGTCGATCGTTTGCAAACTCCCAGAGTAGTGGCTAGTCCCAGAAAATCCGACTCACGACTTTTCTTGCTGAAACCTTTCAACAACATCGGTATCATTTAACACAACAATGGGTATGTGATAATTTGCTTGTGAAGAAAGCGTATAGGACGAAAGAATACTAACTATGGTGTAGCTATCGGCAAGAACTACCCAATTATCGGTAACCATTTCCGAAAGCACTGGCAAGAGAGAGTGAGAAATCACTTCGACCAACCCGGAAAGAAGGTCAGCAGAAGACACGCTCGATCTAAGCGAGCTGCTTTGATTGCTCCTCGTCCTCTCGACCTCCTGCGTCCTATTGTGCGAGCACCCACCAAGAAATACAACAGAAAGGCTCGTGCTGGCAGAGGATTCACCCTTGAAGAGATTAAGGCCGCTGGTCTGACCGCTAAATATGCCCGAACTGTTGGTATCGCAGTTGACCACCGTCGTCAAAACAGAAGTGTCGAGGCTTTCGAGCTTAATGTTGCCAGACTGAACGAATACAAGGCTAAGTTACTCGTTTTCCCCCGTAAAGCTGGTAAGCCCAAGAACGGAGATGCTTCTGAGGCTGAGATTAAGGCTGCTCAACAACAACTTTCCGTCGCTGCTGTCTTCCCTATTCCTCAAGCTTCTACCGAGATCACCACCCGTGCCATCACTGCTGAGGAGAAGGAGACCAACGCTTACCGAACTCTCAGAATCGCTCGTTCCGATGCTCGATACGCTGGTGCCCGAGAGAAGAGAGCTAGGGAGAAGGCTGAGGCTGAGGCTGAGAAGAAGAAATAAACTATTACAAATCGAATCAATAAAAAAAGTTTTGTCGTTTGTTTCCATGTTCTGGCCACTTTAAAGCATATATCTATATATAATATAATGAAAATGTACTGTACAGCCAAAAAAATTCACAAAAAAAGTTTCCTTACGCATTTGTATTAGACTCCATTAACATTATATGTCTACGTTTGTCTGAGCATATGCTCCAATATGCGTTAGGAGGCAGGCAGCCTCAGGTAAGATCTCGACTTGGAATGGCTCAAATGGAAATGATTCTCCGTCGATACTAATGTACCCTGAAGGGATCCGAGGGGTTAACCTGTACGCCTCAATCTTCTGATATTGAGCAGAATCGCTATGAAAATGGTGACCTTTCTCGATCTTCGTGAGCAAGTCGAGAGACTTTAAGCGACCAAGCTTAGTATCCCACATAACAACATCCAGCATCCCGTCGTTTGGAAGAGTTGCCGGGAATACCAGTGCATCAGCTGACATCCAGGGCATTTTACCTACATAAAAGAACGACAAATGGTCCATCTTTGAAAACGTCCAATCCTGTGGTAAGGGATCGTTAACAGTACCAAATTTTGGTTCTGGTAACGCAAGATCCTGTGAATTAGCTTCAGACAAAAGCTCAGGAGAGGGTAGAGGGGCCTGAGATGCTGATCTATAGTGTCTTGATACTTGAGCCTTAGTTTGATGTGCAGCTTTATAAGCGAAATCGCATGCGTATGAATTCTTGCCTAGAGTCTTCATGACAGCTCCGACAGAGAACCTCGCGGATCCCATCCACCTCATATTTTCTGTGCCCAGGTCACAGTCAGCCACTATACCATATGTCTGACTAAGGAACGACAATGCTTTCCGTGATCCCTGCGTGAGATACATGAGATCGATCTTCATGGGAAAGCCCTTAATAATGGATAATACGGCTCGCGTTGGGGATGAAGTACCATTCAGAGACATCGCCATCGAGTTTCCGGATCCGCACGGCAGCTGGCATATTGGAACAGTGAGCAGGGCTCTTTTGGCATCGGATCGTTTCCCAAATCCGTTCAAAACTTCATGTGGGATTCCGTCACCAGAGCAGCACACAACACCATCGAAGGCCTCTATATCCAAGCCTTCGGCAATTTCCTGAGCATGATACCTGTTCTGTGTAGAGATGACGGTAAGCTTACACCTGGCAGCAGTCAGTAAGGGCTTTGCACTGTGGTTGAATATCTGCAGAGCTTTTCCTTGGCCCCCGAACGGGTTGATTAGTACCAGTAGTCGTTTGAAAGGTTTGGCTCCCTGATATGCTTCTTTCAAGATATCTGCTTCCAGCTGCTCGGCGGTTCTATCCTCAGAATCGTATATGGTCACATCTACCGAGGCCGGCTTGAATTTGTGTTTGCCAACAGTCTTAGCATATCCAATATGAAAGATCGAATCTGCCGCGGACGTAGAACCAGGCTTTGTAATATCCTTTCTTGTTATCCATAATATACTGCTGTAAGGTATGAGGTTGCTAGTTCTCGTATTACCAGTGCTCGGAAAACATTTCTCGCGCAGTGATTTTGATTCCCCTGAAATTCTGTATTAGGTTTAGCAGAGCATAGCATTTCCTCTTACAACATACCGCCCGCGTTAAGATTATCAACAATTATACCATTGTGAGCTACCGAGGCCTTCAAAACCAACGAGCTTTGAGCCATGTAAACAGTTTGTAGCCGTCGTGGCAATAGCGCAAAAAGAGCGTTGTAATGAGAGAGGAGGTGAACACTACTTAGTTAAGGGATCCCGGCGGTCGGGTATCGAAGAAGCGGGGTGAAATTTTAAACGTAATAAGTTATGATGGTAACTCTGGAGGGCGCCAAAGCAGTACAATAAAGAATAAATATGCGTATTTTCTATAATTCTACCATGGTTTATATCGATAAAGTTGCGTCTTCTGGTCTGTGGACTAGTCGATAGTCCATGGTCTTCACATAGTATTGAGTAGATGATTGATCTTTGACCAAAACGAAAACAGTGGTAAACCCGAATTGATTCTTGGCGCGCTCGGTGCCAAACTTGACTTTTCCTGTAACTGTGAGCATCATGCTGGGGGTCTGGCTTGTGCTGTTGGGTAGTGGATGCACATTATAACCAGAGATTTCATGAGACGTTTCGGGCATAGTATTATACATTTGCATGAACACTTCGCCCCCACCAAACGGAGTACCATTCCATATGATTGCCGAGAAGGGTCTAAAGTACTGAAACAGGTTTTGCCTGTAGCTATCCAATGCCCTATAGAACTGCTGATAGAAACTCTGACTGTCTTGATCGCGATTTCTGTTAGGCACACATTTTTCCAACAAGTCTCGATATAAAGCGAAACAAAGACTTACCTCGCGCAGATATATCCAGCAAATGCGTTAATTCCGACTATATTCGTTAGAACACATCCCACGCCAGCTCGTTTCGTACCATCAGTAGATCATACATTCATGTTTAGGATTTCCAGATGTCACACAGTATGCGGATAAAAAACAGCCCTCGTATGCCATGGGAGTTTAACATCACATTATTCTACTTGGGTGGCTTGCAAAAAAAAAAAAAAAAATTAATGCCTATTTGAGAGTATCCCTAACCCTGAGCCGCAAGCCCTAACCCGGAATACATAAACTCCTGTATGTTGATCAAGTCTCAAATGACACAATTTGGCCCGCGTGGCGTAATGGTTAGCGCGTTAGACTTCTATTAAACTGGTTGCTATCTGAAGATTGTGGGTTCGAGTCCCATCGTGGGTGTTTAAATTTTTTTTTCCATCTCTTCAAGTACAACAAATGCTGAGTCACACGTGACTCGCTGAAGAAAATAAAATAATCTCAACCGCTGAGTTCTTCTTCTTTTTTTTCTTCTTCTTCTTCTTAAACTGGTGGTACCACCACTCCCTCAATCTATTTTAATATCTTGCACCGCTGAATAGGTTCTAGAATAACTGTCAAACGGAGAGCAGTGGTTCCTTTTCCCGCAATGCCACATTCAACATGTTTCTCCGATCGGGAGGCAGCAGCAGCAGCAGCAGCATCGCTATAGATGTTGAACAACACCGAAAATATATACTCAAAAGAATAATCATATATGAGAATCAAAAGTCTCGTTCTGTTTAGATCTGAGATGATGTAGATTGATCTGTAACGAACCCAAGACGCCGCAGAAATACGAGACTTGGGGCGAAAGGTGTCGCTGCTCAACCTGTGCTCACCACAGCCTCACCCCATCCGACGACGACGAACACGGTACACCGAGCGACCAAACTAATAAAATTATCCCATTTCTGCCCACAAATTGGGCGCATCCACAAGGCAAAAAAATCCGAGTACTCCTAAACCACCACGCGCGCCTGCCTGTCGGAGCAACTGGGTGGCAAAACCACATATATCAGAACAAAAAAACTAATAACAAGACCATCTTTGTTCTAAAAGACATGGATATCAACGTTGAAAGCGAACAAGCGTCTGCCGCGACAAAGAGACACATAGCTTGTTATCTGTGTAGAAAGCGTAAGCTTAAGTGTGACGGAGAGCGGCCGCGATGCTCAACTTGTTTAAGACTCGACCATAAATGTGAATATACCGAGACGAATAAGAAGACCGGCCCTAAGCGTGGGTACGTAAAGTCACTGGAGGATAGAATAGCGCAGCTGGAGAAGCTGGTGACGGAAAAGGAGGGTGGCTCGACCTCTCCAGAGGCATGCGATGAGGAGTGCGACGGCTTGTTGGGGGAGGAGGCTCCTCCCTCCAGTGGTACTAAGCAGACACCAAGTGAGAGGACTTCTTCAACAAGTGGTTCGATGCTGAATCACAGGTCCGCCAGTGACACAAGCAGTGCTGGAATGGATAGCCTTGATGCGTCGCTGGTAGCGCTTAACTTGGATCCAAACATGCCATCCGAAGAGGTTTGCCAGGATCTCACAACCATATACTTCAAATACAATCATGATGCTGTGCCATTTCTCGACAAGGTGCGGTATCTCGCGGCGATGAGACTCCCTCCTGCACATCGTCCAAAAGTATATCTGCAATTTGCAGTTATGGCTCTTGCAGCCTCGACGCACTCGAAATATAAGCCTATGGCGGCGGGATTCCACATTCGCTGTAGAAGGTACCTAGAGAAGCTTCAAATCGAGAATCGATTTGACGAGCTGAGAAGCATACAGTATGTTCAGGCATGGATATTAGTTGCATTTTATGAGTACATACAGGGGATGTTCTGCCAGGCCTGGCTGTCTTCGGGTGTCGCATCTCGAGCGTGCCAGATGACTTATCTCCATCTAGTGGATACTGCTTCATACAGTAGTTGTGATCCACTGACTGATAGAATCGACCTGGATGAGAAACGACGGACATTTTGGACTGGTTTCCTATGTGATCAAATTTCCTCGGCTGGTTCAGGATGGCCACATAATATGCAATTAAAAGATATATTCACTCGATTTCCAATCGATGACGAAAGGTTTTCAAAGGGTCTAGCTGGTACTAATGTTCAGTTTGACGCAATTCTCGAGACACCAGAGATTATTATAGGATGCGACAAGTCGCTACTGGTCGTGAACACTATGCATGCCTACTGTTTAGCACAGCTTGCTGGTCTATCCCGTTATCCAAGAAAGAAGGACGACTTCACACACAATGGCGAATGGTATGTGGAATACCAAGCCATCGACAACTTACTTTCATCGTTATTGTTTCTTTTGCCTGACTTGAACAGCGCGAAAGACGAGGCTGAGGGCAAAGCTTATATCACTACACATATTTTGATACAAACTGCGGTTGTTTGCATGTGCCGAACCGGGTTGCTGAGAGACCAGGAGTCTGCAGCAGCAGCAACTATGGCGGACTTGAACAAACCTGTACCGCAGCTATTCAATCGTCAAGAGCTACTCAAACGATGCTTGAATGCTGCAAATGAAGTTACGGTACTGGTAAGAATGTGCAAAGACATAACTGTACTTGTGTGTAACCCAATGGCGACTTTTGCCGTGTACACTACTGCTCGATTCTTCATGTGTGCTATCCAGTCTAATAATCCTGAGTTCACAAGGTACAGACCGCATCTGGATTTCCTACTTACCACATTGAGGATACTAAGTAAACAGACTGAGATTGCGAATATGTTCTATGACAATTTGGTTCAGCTGCTTGCTAGTTCCGGTCAGAATGAAGGTAGACAAATGAATCTCAGGTGTGGCGAAGACTTGCAGTCGAAGAACGTTTTGCTGGACGAGGCTGTTCTCATGTCGGCTGCTTCAACTGTTTCGACCTCCGAGGACTCGAGCGGAAGTGCATCATCTGTCGAAGAAACGACAGCGAGAGTCTATGGTGAAACAGATTCTCCGGCAAACCAGCCCCACCTTACCCCTGAGGACACAGAAAATATACTTAGTAAACTCGATTGGTCGTCAGTGATGAACTATGAGGATCTAATGGTTGGAAGCGGTGCTAGTAACTTTATGGCCGATTTGACAAGTTATGGAATGTTCGAGGAGGAGACCCTTGTTTTCAATGCCAAGCCATTACATTCGTGATATATGTATATATTTCTATTAACTAGTTTCTTTTATTCTGTTTTCCAAGTCAACGGCTTTTTAATTAATATACAGGGTACAGAGTTTCTGTGGAGTTTTTTTATTTTGTTTTCATTCTAGCTACTCGTCGTCGAATTCAATTTCGTCTCTATGAGCAACATGAACCTTATGTACAGCCTCGGAATAGCTGACTGAACTGTTTGGTACTTCTAATGTTGCTTCATCTACCACTATTTCTGCTACTGGCTGCGTATTCTCACCCATTACGAAATCAGCTACAGCAGGCTGTGTGTTCGCGTCCATTGCAGAAGTAGGAGCATCATCAGCGATAGCAGCAGGCTGACTAATTCCATCGGTTTCAGAAGTACACGCTGCCACAGGTTGAGTATCTTTAACGAGAGGCTGAGATAAATCTGCATACATTTTCTTGTAGTCGAATCTCACTGAATCGCGTTTTAGAAACATGCCATCAAGGGAACGCCATATGATCGGCTCTGGAACCTGAAATAGAATGGACGTAAGGAGATTCACAAATGCTTCAGAAGAAAAGTTAGCGTCTTGTAACGAGACTTTAGAGAAACAGGCAATTAACGCGTTGACGGCCGGCGAAATCTGGGCAATTATTTGAGCAGAAGAATCAGAGCTCTGACCAGAGTTGTAAGAATTTGCTTGAGTAGCAGCGAGTGCATTCTTGGAAACATAGTAATGCTGGGGAGCTAGAATTCTGGAGCATAGCTCGAGCATGTAGTCGACAGTAAAAAGCTGAGCTTCGACAAACTGCGTTCGATCAGCGAGAGTAGGTAGCACTGAATCGCGTGCCCACATATTGGCGATATCAGCGAAATTTGTGGACTTTTCTGGGTCAGAAACCTCTAGTACACGATGGGTTCGGAATTTAGAAAGCGCGTTAATGTAGTCCCGAATATTGCCACGGGTCCACTTCGGTTCGATTGGCAATGGATTTTCCTTATCGATCCATACCTCAATAAGTTTGGTAGAGTTTAGGCTGCCGTTCGTAAAGTCCCCACATTTACGGTAGCTTGCCTTGCTGGTAGAATCTCGACCAGGTACTTCCTCAAACAACGCCCAGCCTTCGCATTGGATTCGGAAGTAACCTTGGGCGCGATTAAAGGTAACTTTCTTCAAGCCATCCTGAACGGGAATGATCATTCGCTGCATTCCCTGTTGCACACTTAAACTTAACCTGTCTGGCTCCGCCAGGGCCCTTTCGTGTACCTCTGAATCAAGCGATCCACCGAAGCCTGCGCCAATTGGAAACCTTTCAGGGGCGGAATCAGAACTAGCGAAATAAAGTCGCAATCGACTATCCCGAGAGGATCGTCCTCCATGAGCTGAAGCAGAATTGTTTTCGACAACTTCGAAATCCCCGATTCGGGTCCGACTGATTCGAAAATCAGAGTAGATTCGAGTCTTGGCTGAGGATGAAGTTTGATTGAGTCCCACACCATTACCTAGCGGTCTTATTGGTCGCTGAGAGCCATATCTGGGGCCCTGATCCACTCGTTGGCGTTTGGAAGGCGGCCGTCCAGCGTATCCGTCCATCATGTTAGGGCCAGGCGGCCACCCAGATCCTTCTCCAGTTGCGCTATAAGGAGACGGGTAGTTTCTTCTACCGTGATCTCCGTAATGTTTAGGACCATTGCCATATGGACCATCTCCTCGATAGCCATCTCCTCGATATGACATTTTATGCTGTAATTAAGCTGTACAGAATCTGTTTCACTACCTTAGGAGAGGACGAACAAATCCCGCAGATCTGCTAGAAGAGCTTTTGCCCCACAACAAATTACACATGAGAGAATCATCGAATGCGAACTGTGCATTCTGTGCAATTGCAAAACAAAATCCAACAGGATTCACAAAGTCTCCTGGAGTAATATTATCTACAGATCATGTCCTCGCTTTTTTCGATATCCAGCCTTTGGTGACATCTGCAGCACACGTTCTTGTAATTCCTAGATCACATTATGCCACCTTAGACAAACTCGCGGATGACCCTGAATCGGCAGGTGCTTTAGGGAAAGCGCTAACACTTATTTCAAGGGCTCTGAAAGATACCCTGGGCGCTACAGCTTTCAATGTTGTTCAAAACAATGGTTCTGCAGCGGGCCAGGTGGTGCACCATGTTCATTTCCATATTGTCCTGAGATCCGCAGATAAGTCCACAGATTTAACGAAATTGCTTGAGGAATCAGCTTCCTATAAAGAGCTGTCTACCCAGCAGAAGCGAGATTACTATATGCAGACTTATGGCCGGGGTATGCGAGAGGACTTGGACGATGAGCTGCTACACAAATTGATACCTCCCTTGCGCTCAGCATTATCAGATCTAAAGACGCGACTTTAGAATATAGCAGGAGATTTAAACAGAATCATATAATTATAATTAGAGCAAGGGTTATGACAATAAAATAAAATAAAATAATAAGTAAGGTAGTGAAAGGGGAAATAGGGCAATAGAGAATGATTCTCAAACAACAAAAGGTGGCCTGGCATCTAGTGACGGAGATACTCGGTTCAAAGAGCTTGCATACTCTGCTATGGCCTCTTCAGACTTTGCTGAGCTGGCAAATACATCCTCGTTGTCGTGTGCCCATGCTCGGCATATGATGGAAGCTTTGAGAAACCGCTTCGTGGCATATTTTTTGAAAAGTGCTTCAGATTCCGTCGATCGTTTGCTATCCGCCAAGTAATCTACCATAACTTTCACAACAGGCTTCAACATGCCTTCAGTACAGCAGCCGGCATAGTGTACATGATTTGTCGTCCAATTAGATCTTTTTAGAATCACCCGCGACAAATACATGGAAGCAGCAGCCAGATCGGAGGGTAGAAATGCTAATAGTCTCTCATCAAAGAGAGTGATCTCAAGTAGATATTTTCCTATTGTCCTTGTCTGTATGTCGTAATCGTCTGCCTTCGAGATTCTTCGCAAGAAATTCAGTGGGTTTGGATACGACAATTTGAAGTCCAAGACCTGCAGAATGATCTTTTCGCAGTTTAATATATCTTCATCTGAATAATCCTCACTGACATATGCAAAGTTATCAATCGCGGGTGTCATTACCTCTTCATACTTTGCAGCAATAAATAGCGAAGAAATGCCATATAGCTGTAGTCGCGATAGGCGCATGCTTCTACGCGATAGCACCCTGTCGAGGATGTTCACCGCCAAGAATAGAGTCTCCGGTAGTAGTCGAAACTTCAAGTGAACTTCTACCATCCAGTCAACCACTATTCTACGCATCTGCCAGGAGATTTCCTTTTGCTGCTCTAATTTCGATGTCGAAGGCATATATTCCTCTTGTAGTTGGTATAGAAACTCAAAAATCTCGCCCACATATTCGCTCACCATTAAAGGATCGTCATAGTCTTCTTCGTCGAGGTCATCATACTCCGGACGGCTCTTTAATTTCTTGTGGGCTGGTTCTATACCATTACCAACAGCCTCGACAACAGGAGCATCTTTTCGCTTATGAGCAGGGGGCAGCATCTCATTTGCTGACGCCTTGAAAATATTCATCAGAGACTTCTTATTTTTATTTTCAGCCTTTGAAGGATCAGCGACACCCGAAGTCTGTGAAAGAGATCGCGACGCTAATGGCACACGCGACGACGCAGCCTCAGGAGCCACCACTGACGGCAATGAAGCGGAATTGCCCTTGGAACTAAGACCAGCCTTAGCCAGATGTTTAGCAGAGTTTTCTTTACCAGGAGCTTTCTTGACGTTGCTCACGTCCCCCAGAGCAGCGCGACGACGCGCTGGTCCCTGTTTGGAAGCATCCAAAGACACGGCCTGCAACCCACCTGTTGCTGCAGACTTTGCACGTGTGATTCTGGTATTCTCGTCATGAACGGCTCTTGACCGTGTCAATCTTCCCTGCTAAGCATTTGGAGTTAGTACTAAATCTCAGACTGGTAAAAACAATCCGGCTCACATACCTGAGGATTAGAGCTCATTTCGTAACTTTTTTTCTTTCAAATATATGCCAATGATATTTCTTGCAATGCAAAAATTACAAGACGAACAATTAAAAATTAAGGAAGGGTCTGTGTGATGTCAATGAGAACGATGCTTGAGCGCGCTCTTGAAATGGAACTGAGGAATTGACGGGGGTATGCGAAAGAAATAGGAACAAAAAAAACAGACACAAAGATAGAAAGAAAAGGATCGAATAGAAAAAGAAGATCAAATGTTACTTCAGTTGCAGGTCCAGCACGGTGCAAATCTGTAGTTGAATCCCTCCCCCGTAACGCGCTGTTGTAAGAGTTTGAGGTTGGAAGAAATCGGTGTGTGGTGGTGGTATGGCGAGCCCCTAACAAGTGGTTGAGTACTCGACCAATCCGAACTAGTGCTAAAAAGTCACAGAACAGGAAGTAAAAGCAGCAGAAAAGACCAACCGAAAGCTAAATGGACTAGAAAGCGAATATCTAGCAAGAATAGTCAGTCGAGGGCCGGGCTAAAGTGTTGGCTATCCTGGTGGTATAATCTGACCAACCAGAACAAACACAAGCAGTCAATGTTTGGCCACTAAGTAAACAAGCGATCAATTAAAAAGAAGAAAAAGAAGATCGAAAGAGTGCAGAGCCACAGACCAGGCGTATACGTCCGATCGTGAGCAAATGCAGATATGTATCTCTCTCTCCACGAAAAAAGAAGGAAAAGAAGGCTGTAGCAGTGCTGTAGAAAGAAGTGATGATGTTTGGTTTGGCACTTTTTAAATTTTTGCTTGGGTTCGCATATTTACAGAATACCGCATCTGGCAAAATCCTTGTCGCACATACTCCCGCAGGCACCTACTGGCAAGCGCGTTCGCATCGTGTTCCAAACGTGATTATGATAATAGTCATTTAGTTTGTTTTCTCTCCTTCCTCTATATAGATATTTAGAATAAAGCAAAAATAATTTAAGTACGGGTCGTTTCAAGTCTTTAGAAGTTTTTGGAGTAGTCACCCACGATTCGGCTATTCATTCAGTAGCGAACCCCTCCTCATCGTCCTCATCTAGTAGCACGATGGGTCGTCCCATAGGGCGAACGTATTCACCTGCCAGCGATATATTATCAGTACCAGGTCGCGGATAGCGGGTATTCAGCAGCCTGTTGCCAACATTTGCAGTCTCGGTCGAAGGAGCTGCATGGCCGTTTTCCGGGAATATCAGAGCCAGATCCTGCCCTTCTCGTCTGATCTGTTCTTCCATCAGATTGTTAAGATGATTCCTTAACTGGTCAACGCCAGAACCACTGAACACGCAAAATACCGCCTGCTGATGCTCGGTGAAGTCAGGCGGAGGCTCGCGACAGTATTGCGTTAAATCATGTCGCATGAATGGTGGCACACCTGTTAAACTTAGATGTGTCAATCGTCGACACGCGTTTACTAGTTTGAGAATAGCGTAAAGGCTTATGTTACCGCAATAGCTGAGATGAACTCGCTCAAGGGTATTATCATCGCCAGACTTCTGGGCAAGCCCGTAGATAGCATCGTCAGTAATATTTTGACACTTGACAAGTCCGATTCTTCGAAGTTTGGGTAATGTGGCGAGCTCACGCACACTGACGTCAGTCAACTGAGTACAGCATGCAACATCGATATACTGGATTCTAACGCAAGCCTTTGCAAGAACACTAATACCCCTGTCTGTTATATTACCACAGTGGCCCAAATGAAGATAGTGCAAACTCCTTTCTAGGACCGTCAGGTGCTCAACAGCACGATCTGTGATATTCATGCATTTGGCCAACACCACGTTTCTCAACCGAGGTGCGGCCTGCACGAGCCTGCCAACCGTGTAGTCCGATATAAGAACACAAGCTGTTAGGTCGATTATGCGTAGCCTGTCAAATACAGCTGTTTTGGAAATTGACGAAAACGCTTCGTCGGTGAGGTTCATATTTAGCGACACTCGCAGCTCACGAAGAAGGCTGAGATGCTCCAGCACATGACTGATTCCTTTGTTTTCAACACCTCCACAGCCAGCAAGGTCCAGTTCAACCAAAGACCGACAGTGGTTCACTAGTACCTTAACTGATGCATCAGAGACATTCATACATCCATTCAGTTTGAGTCGCTTAAGCTGTGGGCAATGTATAGCCAACTGTATCAGGCCATGATCAGTAAATAGGATGCAACCACTGGCATAAAAGCCCTGCAACCGAGGACAATGTTGGCTCATTGCCAATAAGGTCTTATCGGTTAATTTACCCAACTTTGAGATATCGATTGACTGAATCATGTGGTTTCTGGCAAGCAAGGGCGCCACCGAAACATCTGATAGCTGACTACAGCTGGATAGGGTGAGACGCTCCAACCTATCGCAAGCCAAAGCACTGGTGAGATCTTCGTCAGTAACCAAGCTGGCCACAGAAGTTAGATTCAGCTTGCGCACCAATGATCCGTATGGTAGTGTAAGTTTAGCCACCGGAGTACTGACGGTTCGCAGAAACAACTCCAGCTTCTTCTGGTCAGATATCAGTACCCTGTGCCATATGCTTTCCACGGCAGACTTGTACCACAGTTTGCAAGTCAATAAAAACGCATGCTGGTCGTTACGCTCCTCAACATGGGAAAAGAGCTTCCGCAGAAGCTCAGGCGGCAGTTTATTTATCGGAGACACAATCGACGCATGTACACTACTACCACTAGCCACAATGTCACCTGCTGGAAGAGTCGACGCAGCATTAAGAAGTGCCACCTTATGCATACGCCCACGATTCCTTACTCGATCCTTCCTGTCGTCGCTCAGTTCAGCAGCACTCTCAACTGTAGAATCGAAGCTATCGGAGCCGTCAGTGGAACTGTAATCGAGATCCATTAAGCTAGACCACAAACCAGAAGAAGCCAGATATAAATACAAGTACAAATACAGCCAAACTGCCTCGCCAATCCTCCCTCTTTCTATGCACGAAACCTAATCGCACAAGGCGCAACCTTCCGTATCACTTTGACCTTAGGGTCCGTAGTGTATATCTAGAACAGCCTTTTGAGAAACAAGACACACTCACTCTCACACAACGGGGAGGCTACACTAGAGATTAGTAGTCTAAAGTGGCCGCCTAGCCTAAACGCTTATAGTATCGGCGAACAACAAGAAGATCGTCCAAGATCACACACCTCAAAACCTCTTGCGACGAATGGAAACAGAAAAATATGGACGTGCCGCTATCGAGATGCGCGGCCAATATCTGGCTTGGTTGATAGATGATATAAAAATGGTGACTATCCTAAGTCTTGACAAAGTATCAGAAAAATGGGTTGGGATGAATAGGGCAGGGCGCGCAGGCACACGAACAGAACACTACTTACTGCAGTGACGACAACCGCACTCATCATGATATATTAGAATTGATCGAGGCTACTCAGTCTACACTTACTTATCCTCTATGGCTCAACGCCTGTTCATGTTATCCATCGATTTGTGATAAACAGAAAACACTACGTTCACCCAGCTTACCGCAGGCTATATAAGCTGATAGATGTGATCTTGTTGAGCGTGTAACTTCTGATCAGCTTGCATGCATTTATGCGGAGCAAAGTTAGTCTGAACGAGAGATATTTGATGATTTATTACTGTTATAGATCGTTAATTATAAGAGAATATCACGACTGGTAAGACATTTTCGGGAAGTCATACTCCATGTCGTGGGAATGCATGCTGTCAGGAATGTCGTGGGGAAACACTAGTTTTATTGATCTTGGTGTCTCTGAGTAAGATGTCCGGCGGGCCATAGAACTATTGAGTGGAGGGGTCGGCGGTGCAAGATTTGAGTCATAGCCAGGTCCATTATAGCTTCCAGAGTATAATTGGGATCCTGACTTAATGTACAAGGAATGCCTTTTAGGTTTGGAAGGCGGCGAACATAAGTTAGGCTCTAGCGCGGAAGGAGGAGGAGGAGGAGGAGCAGCTGGTGGAATTTTAGTAGCCGATGCAGTTGAGAATTTTCGGTGTGGGATCTGACGAGTTTGCTGATTGGTATAGACTGGCAATGACATTCGTTTGGATTCTCTGGAGGGGAAGCTTTCAAACTCGCTGATATTCTCCAGCTCAGGAGACTCAAGTGGCGAATAGAGCCCCGAAGGCGGTCTGTGTCTTACAGGAGTCTTGCGAAACGAACTGGCCGATGGCGGATAGCTTTCCTTTGATAAAAGATCGAATGAGGTGACAGAATTGCGGGTCGAGCCCGACGAGAGTGATGTCAAGGGTTCTATCTCAAACGGAACCTCGTCCTCATCGTCGGATACGCCAATAGTTGGATGCAAAAGAAACAAACTGGGAACCCGACTGTCAGAAGAACTGTCTTTCACTTTACACTCCTCAGAGCAGTATAGATGCGAGAAGTTGACATACTCTATCTGCTTATCACACACCATACAGTAGTTTTGGAACGCCGGCGAAGCAGAGCTACCTGCGGTGTGGATCACTGGCGGCGCAGGACTCCCGTTATGCAAGAATCTATTTTTTGAGAAGCCAGAAGCACTTTGCTTCCCTATCGACATTGTCAATGGCGACTGAGATCCTGTTGGAATCGAATATGGTGAAGTTGGCGGTGGTGGTGGACTTTGCGGGGATGCTGAAGAGCTGTAGACACTATGGCCTAGGTCATGTAATCGGGCCTCGTCTCTACTTTTTCTTGGTAAAGAGCGGATAAACGGTCTCATTCAAAGGCACTGGCATAAATACAAGGGCAATATTTCCAGTATTTTTTCTTTCCAGAGAAAAAACAGAGAGTGGGTGAGAAGTGAGATATTTGGCGGAAGGCGGGTCCAAATATATATATGAATACGAAAAAGATGCGCCAGAAAATTTCAACCCTCTTTTAATGCTGAGTGATAACAAAATGCGAAAGAGAAGACCAAAAGATGGACCTGAGAAAAAGAACTTCAACACGCTCAGTTAATGCCAGGCTCAATAGGTTTGGCTGCAGGAGCACCGTGCAAACAATTATTATTTATATGCCTGTTTATGTTTTGGGGTTAGGCGACTGAGCGAAGGGGGGGCGTGCGAGGGTCAGATTGAAATTTTGTGATAAGAGGGTATATATGACTGCCTGTTACAGCCTGAACTGGTAACTGGCAACGAGAAAAGCAAGACGATGGCTGGCTAAGGCCCGTTTGAAGAGCCTGGGGTAGTGCATGGGAGAGCTACGAAGCCCAAGTTGGATCGTACAGGGCAGGTCGTTGCATCAGCATCATCATGCATATGGCTATATTTTTTGAACGTGAAAATCACAATTTCTCAACGATGATCTACAGGTTAGAAATCGGCAGCTCAACAACATGCGTTGCGCCAACAGGAGCGGAATCTAAGACAGCTAACTGCAAACTTTGTTTTTGGTTATTTGATAACAAAGGAGACCCGTAGATATGGGGCCTCGCGGAAAGAGACGGGACCCAAATCTCTGGCGTTATCAGTTGTTATGATAACAGCTGCCGCTGAGACGGTGTTCCGCAATATGACTCTTTGATTTCTGAATTGGGGGGTATACGGAGTAATACGGACTGCTTCGCTTATTTTTTTGTCAAAGCACTTCGGCATGCCTTGGCTGAGAAAAAAGCTCTCTCGAGGGGCGATTTTGCGTGTGCTCGAAGTTCAAGGCTGGGCAATTCAGTTTGCAGGCCTGGTAAGACTAATCAACTAACGGGGATTTTCTAAGTCTCCAAAATATAAGACATTACCCGATGACAATGATTCGTTGTCAAAACGCTCCTCCACCTGATGTACGCTCTTCATTGAAGGACAGTAAAGTACGCATGAGGGCAGAGTATGCCTGTATCAATTTTATGTAGCGATCCCGCCTAGCCAGGTTGTAGAGTCCAATTAGATGTAAGCTCAATTTCAGGTATCCAGCAGAACATCAATTGAGTACGCCATAGGACTAGTTTATCAAGGGGATGGCATGAATTATCTCTCAGCAGGGGTACTATGACTAGAACTAGATGTACTCAGATCCTGGTACGAGGCCAGCTCGAGACTTATTTTCCCTATCGGGGACAAATCGACAGAAGGCAAAAAAAAACCTGTGGTGGTACAAACCCCCATGCCAGTTGCCCAGGTAGGTCAGAATGTTGGCAGAATATTAGTTGTTTCTCAGGGGTTCATTGAATCAGTGGCGCGTTTCTGGTTATATCAAAACAAAACAAAAAGTTTAGCAGATACCCCTGCAAAGGCCCAAGCATGTGCCTCTTCGTTCATCGTCATTACCAATGTAATCAGGAATCCAGGAACATGTCAGCTCCTGGATCTACCCGCACCTACCTAGACCCGATGAGCTAGGAATTGAGCCTGGAGCACGCAGCCGCCGGGGTGATGCCTTTCTGGAGGAGTTTTGTGATACATCATCGCTTTCCTCTAAATTTCGGCCAGTGCCGGCGATCAGGGGATCGTCAACACATGAAGCATCGCCGACGTACTCTACAGCTTACAGGCTAGATTACTAGTTGGAGTGAATCCAGCATGCATCCAACTTATGCTAATCAACTTGAAATACTTTGCTGGCAACTTAGAGCCTAAGAAACTAAGTCTGATGCAAGACCGTAGGTATACTTCAAGTCGTGTCGTAGACACACAGGATATAAGCTGTAAAAGCTGCATATAATATTTTTTGCGTATGCCGGCAGATACATGTGCACATTGAAAAACGAATGCTTCTGCCGGCTGCTGCTGTCCTTCTAAGAGAAACCGGTCTGCAAAAACAAAGTTGGCCTTGAATCTACCGTCCCCTGAACAGAAAAATAATTACCTCTCACTTCTCTTTTGACGTCTAACGCATCAACTGTGCGTAATAGTCTTGGAGTTCCTTGAGCTGATAAAGAATGATGTGTGCCGTTCACGTCTAATTGATCAGCGGTCGCAGCCCAATTTGACGGCATGCTATTGAAGACAGACATTGTTGCCATATTAGGAAGACACATACCTTCTCGATACAAGTACCATCCTGGGTACCATCAGACCCAATTGGTGCCAGACCGGAAATGTTGCCCAATTTCTGAAACCCGAATCGTGACATACTCGTACGGTGTTTATCAACGAGTAACCTCTACTGTTAGAACGAAGTAGTGCGTTATGCAATGCCGTTAGTGTGATCCTTCACTGAAGCCATGGAGAAAGCGCCAACTTTTCAAAGAACTCGGTCAGTCCTTGAAACATGTGTACTGCCTTATCTGTATACATAGGAGGCCCTAAAGAGGGATTCTCAGCACTCACAGCACTCACAGCAGCATCTGAATTCTCACAGGAAGAACACCTGAATAGCATGATATGGAGACTACTTGGTCGGTATGAAATCTAATATAATTTTATTTAAGGCGTTGCTTGAGCTTGGGGAATGAGAAACAGACTAGTTTGGTGCACATGTAGAGCGTGCTGCAGACAGACCCACTCAGGCAGTCCCGTCCCCAGGTTGGAGATGTTTGAGCGGAACGAGAAACTGTATTCAATCAGCATAATCTGGGAAGACTCATGAGTTAGCTTCTGCGAGACTAAGGCTAAAACAGTACAGCACGCTTGAGAACTGGATCCAAATTAACTGCGGCTAACTAATTTTTTCATGTGTTATTGTGAAACCTCTCAGTTACCTAAGCATATTCTGCAGAGTTTTACGAGCTGTTAAGTGAAATCGCATAATTACAGTTTCAATGGCTGTCAGTAGCTGTAATCGCTGGCTCTCAGTTGGATAGGTGTGTGAACTTTGTGCATTTCGGGGCGTGTCTATGCACGCAGACGTAATTAATACCTTGCACCCAATAGAATATGATTGCATTTTCAGCACATAGACCGTGCTATATATATCTCCTCTCAGCATCCACAACGACTATATCTACTTAAAAGCTACTAGCATTTCGCTAGTAACGTGAAACTGCGGACATATATACGAGAACCCACGCTAACTACGGGCGCATGGCTGACCGAAATGTAATCCACGATTCTGCCCCCCCCCCCTTCCCCGTCTGATACTTTCCGTAGACTACAGCAGCAAACATTATTCACAACAGAGTAGAACTGTAAACTAAAAAACCCGCCAACGCAGGAGCTTCTACGCCCTTTAATAGTTAATATTAACTCTGCTGTTGGCCAGAAAGTTGAGTTTCCGGGCTGTTAGGTCCTGGTCCTCTGTTTACGCGTGCAACAACACTCAACCCCCCTTTCAGCCCATCAAACCTGAAGAAGTTGGCACTACTCTACTCCTCCAAATACTACGCCATTGACCAATCTGTGTGAACTCGTACCACGCCTTCAATTCTGTAGCCTCCAAACTTCGGTCAGTACACCTACTCAATTGATCAAGGTATCTCTTGGTAGAAGTTGATTTTGAGATTTGCCTACTCTGTTTTGCAACAGAAGTGTGCCCTTTTTTTCACTGCCCAGGTCTGAGACTTGCGTGTGTGGTGGATAGACGGGAAGCCTCTTTTCATCACGGCGGAAAGCTGCTGCGCGATTTTTTTTCTTTCAGAGTACAGAATCAAAGCGATACTGGCCTTTGTAGACCCTGGCTCGAGCTCATAATATTTAGATTTTGAAACCACTGGTAACGGTAGGGGTCCTATTCTCACCTCTCGTGACCGATTGCTTGTCGAGGACGCGAAGTTGTTGGTACCAGAACGGTTTTGCATTCTTTCATTTTCAACATTGATGTTCAATTTCTGCACTATCAGACAAGATTCTCTTTAATATTTGTACACGTTCTGTCTCAGTGAAAGCGGATTGTTGTCATTTTTTCCGCTCTCCTTTGGTTTACTCTCGGTTGACTGCGGGGTGTACTAAAGTCTTCTATTTATAAATGTCTGATTCAGTCAGTGGAGCTGGTTCTCCTTTTGACCCTCGAATCTTTTCTCAAAGGTATGTCCTCGGATAATGATCCGCTGCGTTGCTGTTTGCTGGTTCTAACATGACTTGCTTCTAGGGCCCGGGAAATACAAGCCGAGGAAGGGCTACCTAAATCGATTTGGCAGGAGCGACCTAAGTCGCAGCATTTCTACGCCCAGGGAAATGTTGCTGGAGGTGGATCAGCTTCGTCTTCGGCCAATCCAAGCTCGGCTGCTTCGTCGTCGATGTATCTCCCCCTGGGGGGATCTCCGGCAAGTTCGATTTTCCAAAGCTCCCCTGTGACGGAACAACCTAATCAAGCAGGTGTCCGATCAAGGGCAAGAGCCGGAACCCTGCCATCTCGGCTTTCTCCAGGGTTGCCGGGTCGCCCGGGGTCCAGTGCCTCGTTGGGTAGCTTAGCATTACTATCGCCTGATAAGCCCTCGCCTATAGGCTCTCCAAGTGTTGGACCTTCCATCAATAATGTCGCCATGCCTCCTCCCATAAACACCACCACTTCAGCATCTACAAATATTGCATCTACATCTTCATTATCTGCAGTGTCACCCACAACGGCGCGTCTCAGATCGGGATCGTTGAACTTGCTATCGGAGAATCGACCCTCCTTCTCTCCGTTTGGTCCCTCTATCTGGGCTTCTCCTCAGAGGGCGTCTGTGTCAACCAGTGATGTTTCCCAACAAGGCCTGCAGAGTCAGAAACGGCTCTCTCAGCCTTCATTCCTGGGAAACCTCCAGAGTGGCTACGATGATTCACATCAGCGACAACAAGATCAGCTTCATGGAATAACTGAATCGGAAACCTTTCCGGCCACTCCTTCATCTGCCAACAATGGAAATGACCCCATGCAACCGTTTCTTAATGAGCTATCTATGAAGACGGACGTTAGCCGTCTTAGGTCCTACACAGTGAACACGCTGCTGTATGGAGTCTCAGCTGAAGACGAGAGCGAGATCCTTTATCAGCAGCAACAGCAAAAGTTGAGACAGCAGCAGCAACAACAACAGCAACAACAACAGCAACAACAGCAGCAGCAGCAGCAACAACAGCATAGACATCAGCAGCATATGCAGTCGTTACTAAATAACAACCGCCCACGTGCTCAGACTACATCAGGTGCTTTTGACCCTAATCAGTTTTCGCGTTTCAATAAACCACCACAGCAGGCGCCGACACCCGGCAGGAGTCAGTTTGCTTCTGGAATTGAATACTTTGATGAAGGATCCAACGGTGGAAACGGCAGTGGACTCCAAGCAGTTATGAGCTCCTTGGAAGATCCAACCATTGGACCTACACGTTCGTTGTATCTTGGTAATATACCTCCTACGACTACATCGTATACCTTGCACGCGATTTTTAGTGCTTACGGTCCTGTGGAGTCTGCTCGTGTTTTAACACATCGTAACTGCGGATTTGTAAATTTCTCGACTGTTGATAGTGCGATGCAGGCTCGATCTGTATTGAATGGCAAGGAGCTGTTTCCTGGTTCCGGGCCCTGCCGAGTAGGATTTGCCAAGGTGATTTCAGTTGATGGTTCTGCTCCAGAGATAGTGGATCCGTTCTTTGAAAATAATGGTCATGCTATTGTTTTTGAGCAGGAACTTCTTACTGGTGACCAGTTCTCTGAAGGTACTGCTGTAAATAATAATGCCAATATTGGTGATAGAGAGTCTCAACAGCAGCAGCAGCAGCCGTCCCAGTCATCTGTCCCACCTCAGCAGCCACAGCCACAGCAGCAAGGTTCGTCTACTCCGAATTCCAGTCACGAATTGAGATCTGTTGAAAAGATCAAATCTCTAGAACAGATCTCTGGAGAAATGCCTGGAATTGTTTTGAGTTTGGGTGCTGATGAAGATGAATGCCGAAGAACAGTTGCATCAATAGGAAGAGCGTTGGAATTCAAGGATTTCAAGGATGAGATCCCATCTGTCCCAGAGCCGCGAGCTGATCGTGTATATGACGCACCCACCCTCCGAGAAGTTCGCAAGAAAGTTGACAGTGGTAATTGTACCCAAGAGGAAATCGAAGAGATTGCTGTTGATCTTTTGAATGAAATTGCAGAGCTTTCCAGTGATTATGTTGGTAACACAGTAGTGCAGAAATTGTTTGACAGCTGTTCTGAAACGGTCAAGGAGCTGATGCTCGATGAGATTTCCCCGTTCCTTGCCCAGATTGGTGTTCATAAGAATGGCACCTGGGCTGCACAGAAGATTATAACTGTGGCCGGATCCAATCGTCAGATTGATAAGATCTGTACTGCTTTGCGACCCTACACGGTTCATCTATTCTTGGACCAGTTCGGTAACTACGTTATCCAGGGTTGTTTAAAGTTCGGTGCACCATGGAATGATTTTATTTTTGAGACTATGCTGTCGCGGTTCTGGGATATTGCACAGGGAAGATTTGGGGCTCGCGCTATGAGAGCTTGTTTAGAAAGCCAATTCGTGAGTAAGGAGCAGCAACGAATGTTGGCGTCGGCAATTACTCTGCATGCAGTTCAGCTCGCAACAAATGCTAACGGAGCCTTGCTTTTGACGTGGTTTCTAGATACTTGCACTCTTCCTAGTCGTCATCGCATTTTGGCACCTAAATTGACGTCTAACTTGGTACAGCTCTGCACTCATAAGCTTGCATCTTTGACTGTTCTTAAGGTTGTGAATCAGAAAGCAGAACCTGAAGCTCGGGAAGCAATCTTTGAAGAACTTTTCAATCCCTCTGAAAAAGAAATTCCTAGCTCTACATTGGAGCAAGTGCTCTTGGATTCTGTACATGGCCCGACATTTATTTATAAAGTGGTTTCGGCACCATTATTGGAGGGTAGCGAGCGACAGAATGCGATTAACAAAATTAGATCTGTGCTACTGGCCATCAAGGCTCCCGCTTTACAGAGCTATAAGCGATTGATGGATGAAGTTGGAATTCCAACTCGAACTTTGAGCTCGGCATCAACCGGCGGCGGAGCTTCAGGTCAACCGCAACCGCAACAGCAGCAGCAGCTTCAGAGAAGTGGATCCAACGGGAGTGGCCAGCAGTCACAGACATCGCCAGGAAAGGCTCTGAGATCTTCAAGAATTTCGAACAATGCTAATGGTGGCCAAAGGCAGCAACAACATCAGCCTCAGCAAGTTCAGCCCCAGGGTCAGAATTTTGGTTACATCCCTAAGCCTCAAATGGGTCAAGATGGGCCAGCGTTTATTGGTACATCTCCGGATGGTAGAGTCTATAAGCCTATGCCAATGTATGACGGACCGTTCATACCGGCTCCGATTCACCAAACGCCCCTGAACAATACCAGACAATATGACTTGGGAATGATGCAGCAGCAGTTTGACCAGTTGGCCGTCAGTCCTCGTATGCAATACCGGCAAGTTCAAGGTGGAGGTGGCCCAGGAGGGTTTGTGACCCAACCACAAGCAGTTGTTGATAGCGAGTATTTTATGCCTGCTACATCTGGGTACGACCAGAACTATCCTCCTGCTGGATATTCGCAATTTCCACTTTATGACCGACAGGACTAGTTCAACGAAAGGAATTTTTTTAAAAAAAATAATGAGAGAATATTTCACCTAATAAAGTATTTCCAAAGTGCTAAAAAGATTTTATGTATTGTGTGAGAGTGTTCGTATAGCATATATATATTTATATGATCAAAGTTTCATATGCTTTGTACTGTGGCTATGGCCCGTTGACCCTCTACCTGCAGCATTTTGATGACTTGATTGCATCGTTCATTTAACAGTTCTTCTCCCTCATCCGCAAGGTAACAGAGCCACTCTTTGATGGATCTATCCATATGCTTTGCCGTAATCTCACCCACGTCAGCGTCAGGTAAATCTGACAATGCCGAAAATACGCTATCAAGATTGGCGGTAGTCCATCGCGATTTAATTTCTTCTTCCTCGACCAACACAGAGACCTGTTGGTGTTCTGGAGTCCGGGGCGTTTCTTCGTCATTTTCGCTCTCGGCTTCAGCTGGATATACATCTGAGGCATATGTAGAGGAGCTTAGCCTTTTCCAATTGTCTTCTAGATTATCTTTAGGTTCCCTTGCTAACGGTTGAGTCGGCTCAAATTCTTCTGTATGGTCGTTGCTAGGCGGGGCATGGGTATCCTGTACTTTTCTTTGAGCTGGAGGCGCCATAGGCTGAAAAATACATGATGAAGGCGATGTCATCGATCTCATGAGTGGGGTATTATGAATCTGGACCATTACCTTAGGTGTAGATGTAGCTTCCTCCGGCTCGCCTATTTTCTGTTTTTTGCGAGGCTCTCGCTTTGGTCTGGGGAATGCACCTGGTATTTTGAGCGACATCTCGGACGATTCCTGAGATGTAATTGATAGCTCATCAGGTACAGGTGGAGAGGCTTTCACAGATTTTCCTGGATATTGCTTTGGAGATGGCCTGTGGTCGATAATACTCAAGTCTTGCTGAAGATTAACAGGCTCAGCCTCTTGCAGCAGAGAACTTGAGAATTCCCTCCCATTTTCCTCTAGAATCGATGCTTTTAATATCTTCTTTTCATAGCCATCTAGAAGAGAGCTTCGAGTGAGCTCCTTCTCATTTGCCTCTAGAACGGAACCGTTTGTGATAGTTGAAAGGCTTTTTGTCGTAGACTGAGAGGACACCTTTTGCCCACGCTTTAGAGCTATGGAAGACGTATCACTGGCAATCGACTCTGACCTTACAGCTGGCTTTCTGCCTTTTCTCCTGGATGCTACAATCTCCACATCAGAGATATCAGCCTCACTGGCAACCGAGCTTGCCATGGAAGACTGCTTGCAACTCCGTTTACTTGGCGGCAGAATGGTTATTTCAGGTTCAGACTCGCCTTCACTTATCAGTGTACTTCTGCGTTTGGTACCTGTCTCCAGCGGCTTTGAAGTAGTGAAAAATACACAGGCCGGATTGCGCTTTCGATGCTCTACAGTGGGATCGTCCTTCGGCTCCCAGCCGTCAAGACTTACTTGGCAATAGACACAGCTGGCCAAGTCATCATCTGGAGTAAACGGAGAGTAAAAAAACCCAGCCTCAGCCATATTCTTGCTAGTGGATAGCCAGCCTTTCTTGCTATCGTGTGGCCACCAGCGCGAGAACGTATCCAGACGTCCCTGCAATGCTTCTTTTGTATGGGGGTTGAAGTTCGTATTATCCAGGCTCTTAAGACCATGCTTCTTCACGTCGTTTTCCCATACTCTGGCGGTGATCTGTGCCCACGAGCACTCTGGCGCATGGGATATATGCTCACGACTTGGGTCATCATCGACTTCCCATCCATCCAGCGATGTATCGCACAGGAAACATGTAGCATTATCTAGGCTCCCAGCGCTTGGATTGAAGAAGAACCCAGCGGTTGCCATCTCGGCGGCTGATGGTTTGGCATGTGGCCACGAGACTAGGTTTTTCTTGGTACGTCCTTTCGATCCTAATAGCCTAGCTTCATCGTATGTAGCCAGGCGAATATCGAGAGCATGATAGTTCTTTTTATTCTTAGACATTGAGTGTGGTCGCCCTGTTGTTCGGTATGTCGCGTTTGGCTTGTTTACAAAACTAGCCAAGTACAAAAGATCCTGCGGGTCGTCAGGAGCAACCACTTCTGCGTCTTCTTACATAACGCACTACATCTTTTTTTTCACTGATTCAAGAAATGCAATAACCAACTAGCTTGTTATACGAGGACAAAGAAGAATGGGAAGCAATTAGTCACTTAAGGAATAGGGCCCATCTTAAGATATAGTGACTACTACTGATGCCTGGATTTTCTGCAGCACTGTCGGCTCCCGCGCCTTCGATGCTTTCTAAACCATTATTTAGAACAATAATGGATAGCGGGCTTTCAGCCCCGCGAGATGTTCGATTTGATGGATATGCCCGTCGAAAGATTCACAGCTCCATAACGGACATTATATGGGATCAAGAATCTGCATTTAAGACCTTCGATGGTCTCGGACTGTTTATTTTGGAGAAGACGAAAGAGGTTCTCCGAATGATTGAGAACAAAGTGGTTGATCCACACATGTGCGGGGCTTCAGGACTATTTATGGTTCCTGATAGTGAATCTGTCCTGATGGTCGAAATAATAGAGTTAGATCCCGATTATTATCTTCTTATATTTGGGTCGTGGGAGGTGGAAAATGACTGGGGAATACGCGCCATAGGCACTTGCCATGAAAGCGATGTATCTTGGTTTCACAAACATGGATGGTCGAGGAATCTAGAAAGCGCCATTGCACAGTTTGAAGCTTCCAGTGGGGAAGATATACCAGCGTTGAGCAGTGATAAGACTCAGAATCTTCAGACAGAGGAAGACTACTGGCGTAGCTATGATTTAGAGTCAGATTCGGATAACGAGCGTCCTGTTAACCCTGAAATAATAGGTACGGATGAAACAAATGAAGATTCGTACTACGATAGATATGACAATGTCGAAACAGCAGTGGCGGGAGATTTGCAACAGAGTGACAAGATCAACAAGGACCTACTGCCTGTGCAGCAGCATATTCGACAGACAGTGAGAAATCTGGAAGAACTAGCTCTCAGCAGTGGAATGACTGCAGATGAATTCGTAAAATTGGTACGGACTACTTTAGCAGGAAATTGATACAACAAGGATAATATTGAGTGTGTTTGATTTTGTGAAATCCTACATGTTTAATTTTAAGCTCGGGAACAAATAGATATAACTAGCATATACTAATGACAACTAATCGGATTCAGATTCAGACTCGGCCTCTTCAAGCCAGTCCAAAAACGGCTTAGCAGCTTTACGGACCTTCTTCGAAGTGTCCTTATCAACATACTTCTTACTGGCCCGGCTACCCCACTTTACAACCACTTCTTCAGAGATCAGGTCGGAGTTGTACAAAACAGACAAGATCTTTGGGATAGACTTGATTTTACTGGGATAAGTCAATCCAATCAACCTCTCCACTCCACCGAGAAGAGCTTTCTCGTGATTTTTGGATGTGACAAGCTTAGCAAGAAGTCCAGCATGCTTAGGAATATCATCGACGATATTTTCTGTAAACAAAGTCTGAGCAAGAACTTGAACAGTTCTATGCTTCGAGGCAATATTGAGCTCATTGGCCTTCTTGTAGATATCCACGTCAGAAGGATGCTCATTGTGAATCCATTCGCCTAGTTCATTGTAAGGACCATCATCTGCGTCTTCTTCATCATCATCGCCAGCCAAACTCATGACAGCCATAGTCTTTTCAAGCTCCTTTTGTCTAGCCTTTACAGCTTCTTCGGACACATCGGCGGCCCAATTTTCGTCATCGCCATCTTCAAGGTCAACATCAGGTAAATTGGAGGCCTCGGCGTTGATTCTTCTTGTCAACTCGTCATCATCGGAGTCACCGGGAGTTGCATCGCCATTTCCGTCCTCAACATTGGAGCCAGATCCATTCAAATCACCATTCAATGGAGCACCTCCAACATTTGCAGAAGCGGTGGCAGCCTTCTTTTTACCCTTTGCAGAAGTAGGAGGGTTCTTCAAGATAAAAGAGCTGAGCTTGTGGCGAGGATCAATGATTGATCTCTGGCCACAGGCCTTGCAATCCCGCGTCAGATTTCCATCCTTCAACACAATAATGTCAGTCTCGGGGTTTTTACACGAGGCACACAATACGAATTTTGAAATGAAAACATCCAGCAGGTCTTGAAGCTTGGGGGCGTCATGGGCCCCGTTGACAATAAATCTATCAAGAGATTCATTCAGGGATGTTTGAGCACCCAGCTCGAACCCAAAAAACTTGATGACATAAGAAGGAGGACGGGAGAGTGCCCGTGCAACGTCCGAGGTGTTCACCACGGCGGTCCTAATACCATTGCCACGGCCCTCAATCTTGGACACGATCGGCGGCATCTTGTACCGATAAAAGGGATCCTTATTATCCCTGACAATGTTGATAGCAGCCATTTTGTATCAATTCCAGTTGCTCCTTTGGAGTATTATGAACAAGGCGTGAAGAGAATGTGAAGCTTTTTTGTTGTTTTTCGTGCAAGCTGAAGTTGGCTATTACTCGATGTATAATCACGAGAACATCAACTAGAGAGGTATTCTTCTGAGGAAGAACTTAAGAAGCGATTTCAGGAAGATATTTCTAGACGTCGACGGCTACTACAGGCTATTGGAAGCGTTGCAGTATGGTTTAGAGGCGAAGAAGCACGAGATTTGCTGTTTGAAAAAGACCGATGCATAAGTCTTTGAAAGTTTTCAAGTTGCCAGATTTTTATATTCAAAACGAATCTAACGCTGGAAGAGCTTCAAAGGATCCAGAAGTAATGACACACAAAAAAAAATATAATCAAAGGTATTATTTTTTTGTCCTTAAAATACCGTTTGCGTTTGCGAAAAAGGAGAACTGATCAACTTTTTGTAATTCGAGAGAGACGACGACGACGAAAAAATGTTTGTGTGTAAGTAACTACAAAAGCTTATGTAGCTAGCCTGCTTATGGTGCTGTTCTATAATATTCTGAAGACTTGGGAGTGCGCGTGCAAAGACTGACTACCAGGAGAGAGACCAATGGGCAAACATCATAATTCTATAGAGAGCGAATGAAAATAGCAATAACAATAAATAATAAATAAGATGGACTATTGAAGTTGTTCTTGGCCCGGCAAGATCCGAGATCGGGCCTCCAGATCGCGGGCTATCCTCATGTTGTCCACAATGTTGATGAACTTTGGATGCCCCAGATCGCACTCGGGGCCCTCAGGACAAAAGCCAGTGAGGTACTTCGGGCAAATCGTCCTCCTGGTATGACGCTTGGGGCAGCTGGGCCCCTGCTTGCAGAATCCCCGCTCGTAGTTCGGACAGAGTGCGATCTTGGAGCTGGGGTCTATGTGAAGATACAGGCAGTCTGGAGACTGGGTACAGAACCCGTTTCTGGGAATGTTAGCATGCACAAAAGAGGCCGGCACAGCGCAAAGATGTGGAGCTTGTACATACTTGGAGAAAAAGAGGCACTCCGGCATTTTTCGTAGATTATATTCATGGAGAAACTCGCAGGCGTCTCCTTTTTTACACAGACCTCTTAGCCAATGCTTGCAAACAATTCTACATGATGTGTTAGTTTCGACTCGGTTTCATTTCCAAGCGTTTTATATACATACTTGTTGGAATAGGATGGAAAGACGTGTTTGTCCGGACATGTCTTCCCTCGGGGGCAGGGTCCCTGGGCGTAGTATCGGCATATTGGACGATCAAGATCCAGTCCTATTCTATGCTCCCTCTTAAGAAACGGATCGAACGAAAAGGTCAGCTCTGAAGTATCTGGATGAAGTACGTTGGCAGACATGACTAGTGGTGACCAAGCGCCGGCGGGTGGTGGTGTTGTGCCACGAACGGGATATTGTTTGTTGTCTGATATTGGGAACTCTGCGATCGTCACGATTTCTGATATCTGAAAACGTTTGCTTATAAAGAAATACGGATTAACACCTAAGATAGTTTTGTTTGTATTCTTCTACAACTAATGAATGATAAAAAACACGCAGGGATATTTATAAAAGTAGAAATTGAAAGTTGACATATTGGCCACAATCGGTTTTGAATTTATAATTGGCCCGATGACTAGGGTTTTTCCGCAACGTTCTATACTCAAAGGAGAACTATTCTCAGTCACAAGCCCGCTCCTTTCTCGGATATGAAGATCGGGTTACAGGCCGGGGGGACTAGTCTGCCTCTAATTAGGCTTTCTGGGATGTTAGGGCAGCAAACTGTAAAAAAAGATGGAACTATTGGGTGCCCACTCACAAGATATACGCTCACACCCCTTACCGGACTCCCTTGTGCATACGCACACTTACGGACATGGAACTAGACCCTACTTAAAGTCTTGTTACTAGGCGTGTGATATCGGGACACGGACTCTGGCAACATGCAAAAAAAAATCCAGATTTGAAAACAGTCCATGCTTGAGTAATCCATGTCATGGCCTCCGTTATATCGATATGCTTTTCGCACCATACTGTGTTGATATGCAGCCACTCACTATAGCTCCGACTGCATCTGTAGTGACGACAAAGATGAAACTCTAAACTCCTAACGCTACAGGCAGAAGATATATATATATATACATATATATATTTATAATTAATATAAGATTAACAGCAATAGTAGTCGAGGAGAAAAGTAACCAGAATGGGGCCCTCAATCTGGCATGACTACCCATGATCGAGGTCTCCGTTTCGGCCTAAGCTTTTTGGGCCCAACATGAAAAGTTGCCAATTCGGAGCATACTCAGTAAACGTGAGAATTCGCCCTAGTAACCTCTTGCACTCCGGGAAGCGGTTCCTGGATGCCTAGATATCTGCCATTTCCCGCCCTGATAATTTAATTCTTTTTCTCTTCTTCCACCCCATTCCTATTTCACCAACCTTTAGCAACATTCTATTCCTGACGGGGGTCTTTAATCTGGCCACAATGAGCTCCACCGATCCCTCGGAAAATGGCATACATACAAGCAGGACCCGACGAAAGGTTTTGCGTGTGAATTACGCAGAAAATAACAACTCTCTAGAGGATCTCTCACCCCCCCAGGTGGCTACTGCGACCAAGGCAAGACCTGTGAGGAAAAACGGCCATGCTGATGCAACCAATACTATCAAGAAGGAAAAGGAACTGGAGCAGCAACCACAGCCGTCCAATTCACCAGCTTTTGACAAGTTCCCCATGAACTGGCAGCGCAAAGTCCCTCCTGGCGAAAATGTCTCGTCCATACTCGATTACGAAGGGGCGGTAATAAAGCCTGACGGGAAAATACATTTAAAGGACGGTAGCACTTTGGCACCTGAAGGTAAGTATTCGGAGCTACGAGTAGCTACGTCGATACACTCTCCGTATCTGACTTTCTCTATCTAGATCATATTTATATTTTGTCTGAACCACCAGGCGAGCCGTATTACATCGGGCGGATTATGGAGTTCGTACCCAAAGAGAGTCTCAAACCTAAGAGCACCACCACCACCACGGCACAAGGCAATGACGAGCCCCCTGCTGCTCCACAGAGTACCATAACTCGACGGAAAAGTACTGCTGCTGCTGCCGCCGCTGCTACTTCTCATAATGTGGCTGACAACTACAAGATCAGAGTGAACTGGCTATATCGACCTAAGGACATATCCAAGAAAACTACCGATTCTCGGCTCTTGTATGCCACAATGCATAGTGATTTGTGCCCGCTACACAGTGTGCGAGGTAAATGCGTCGTCAAACAGCGGGACCACATTGAAGATCTGGATGCATATAGGTGCCTACCAAATAGATTTTGGTTCGACAAGCTTTACGACCGATACATTGTACGGTTTTACGAAGTTGTGCCAACAGAGAAGATCATCAATATTCCGAAGAAAATGCAGGACATTTTACAGGCACGATTTAAGTACGCAATTGTCGAGATCGGTAAGAGTAAGGAACTGTGCGCGTCCCCGAAAAACTGCGAGAGATGCTCTCAGTGGTGCTCCCCTGAGGATTCAGTCCAATGTGCTCATTGCAAGCACTACTACCATATGCTATGCGTCAGTCCTCCGCTACTTCGACGCCCTACTCGTGGATTTGGCTGGTCTTGTGCTGTATGCAGTAGCGCTCTAGAGCGAAGACTAGAAGAAAATAAAGGTTTGACTTTTGGGAATGAAGACGATTCGTCGTCTGTCAATAATATTGCCATTTCTGAAGATGTTGATATGGAAAATACCGGTAAGGATGCCAAATCTCATAACAGTCGAGAGGCTTCCTCAGTATCCGAGGAACACAGCACAAAATCCTCTAGTCCGTCAGCGGCTCCGATGTCTCGTTATGAAGAATTAGAGGCTGCATTATCATCTGACTCGACCAATCATAAACATCACAACCTTACCGAGGAGCAGCGACACCAGTTGAAGATGTGGCCATTCAGATATCTTGGCATGCACGCCAAGCTCGAGGATATTTTGGATAGTGACGATAGGATTTACCCTCGTGCTGCCTCTCGTTTGGGTACCAAGCATCAGGCTCAGGTGACCGATTGGCCCGGCAGACCTGTCGTTTATTATGAGCCTGAGAAGAAAAATGACAGGAAGACAAAGAGAGGCCTGAAAGGTGCCCGCGCAAGGGGTGCAGTCGAGCCGTCTCCTATAGAAAGTAACAATACAGATTCTGGCGAGGTTTCAAATATTCAGTCTGGTCCTGCCACAGTGGCTCCGTCGCCAAAGGGGAGGCCCCCATGGATGCAGAAACGACCGACCGGCTACATTGAGAGAGGAGGAGACTCCACTTCTACTCTTAATTGGAAAACTCCTGATGAAAACCCAGAACGAGTCGAAGAGTTCTTGAAAAAGACTGAACCCTATGCCACCAAGCTTTCGATTGCTCATCACACACCGAATTTCATAGATGCTTGCCTTAAAGCTTTTCTGGATTCAAATTATGATCTTCCGGCTGCTTTGGCGACTGTATCAACATTTACGCGCAAATCGCTCAAGGAACCAACTTTTACTGCAGAGGAAAAGCGACGATTCGAGGAAGGTGTCAGAAAGTATGGAAGCGAGCTTCATCCTGTCTATAAGGAAGTGGAAACCAAAAAATCTGCGGATATTGTACGATACTATTATCTCTGGAAGAAGACTACAAAAGGTCATGAGATCTGGGACAACTTCGAGGGCAGAAAAAACAAGAAAAGGACTGATCACCAAAGTAATTCTAGTGGTCTAGTCGATGAGGTGGCAGACAGCGAAGACGACTCTGCTTATGATAATGAAAAATCGAGAATCAACAAGAGAACCTTCTGTTGCAAATTTTGTCAGACCACTAACTCTCGAGAATGGCGCCGAGCTCCTGGCACATCGGTTGCAGGTGAAGAGAATCCGATCACTGCTCTGTGTCTGCGATGTGCCAAGCTATGGAGGAGATATGCAGTTGTCTGGGAGGACCCAGAGGAGGTTATGCGCAAAATCACACAAAAAGGAGGCAGTGGCTGGAAGAGAAAAGTTGAGGAAGAGCTTGTTGAGGATAGTAAGGGTATCATTGCCGAACGCGAGAAAGAGCGGGAACGCGAGAAATCTAGAAAGAAATTCCGAGTTGAGAAGCAACAGAAGGAAAAGGCTGCTGCAGTGGCTGTTGCTGCGGCTGTTGCTTCGAAGGAAGGGAAATCGTCATCTGTTACGAAGGGCTCAAAAGCCTCTAGTAACAATGCCGATGATAAAAGCGAACTCAGGTTTGTCGAGAGTGCCTTTAATAAACAGGCCTCTTCTGACCAGTTGATGAGACCGTGTGCAGTGTGTGCTCAGTTCGATAGCAGTGATAGGCAGTTTTCATGCCAGTCCTGTGGATTAACCGCTCATGGCCAATGTTATGGCGTATCAAAGGAGAAAAACAAGCAGGTTGGAAGCTGGATGTGTGATACGTGCAGTAACGATCAGAAACCATTTGTTACAACTTTCTACTCATGCGCTATTTGTCCTGTGCGCGATATGAATCATGATGCTGCGGCATTGGGAGAATCCCCAGTACTGCCAGACGCAATGAAGAGAACTTTCGACAACAATTGGATGCACCTAAGATGTTCCATATGGACGCCAGAAGTCAAGTTTGGCGACGCAAGCCGCCTTCAACCCGCAGAGGAAATTCACAACATTCCGAGTGAACGATTCAAGAAGACCTGTTCAATCTGTGGCACTATCAATGGTGCTTGTGTGTCTTGTAATGTTTGCAGTGCTGAGTTCCACATTGGTTGTGCAGGCCGCTATGGTTTTGTCTTTGGGTTCGATATCCAACCAGTCAAAACATCCAGAAGAGACATCGTAAAGACCGTAAACTGGAATGGAGAAACCGGCCAGATGTGCGCTATTGCGATGTGTCCACACCACACAATGGAGATTCAGAATATTCATCCCATGTTCGAGTTAGACCAGGAAACAGGTAAGACTGCGTTGCAGATGTACTGCGAGAATTACAAAGCATCTGAAGTGAAAGAAACAGGTGCCATGCGGCGAGCACTACTTTATCCTACGAAGAAGGTGGATGAAAGTAAAAAGATTAAGCCGGCACCTCTGACTACCTCATCGTCAGGTGTATCGTCCGAGGCATATCCACCTCTTGTTTTATCAGTTGTAGATGGTGAAAATTTGCAAGACATGCCTACGATATCCGCTGAAGAGCTGAAATGTAGCCAATGTGACACAAGGGTATCGCCTTACTGGTTTCAGGAAAAGTCCCCACAGAAGGATAATGTGGATAATCTTTCTGGAAAAGAAACCATGACAGAAATCAGTTGCTCTCATTGTTACTGGATGAGGAGAGATCGAGGTACCTACACTGATGTGTATTCGTCTCCCTCTCTGTCTATCACGGATCCGGAGACATTGGTCCGCATGGTGGATGCAACTAATCTCCAGCTCAGCAGTATCTCTAATAAGTTCAGTCGCGTTTCTCACGATCTACTGCTAGCCGATAATAATTCTTTGGCTGCAACTTCGTCATCACTGACGAGCTTGTTGAACCCTGCTCCATGAGTTATGAAAGTACATATAACGAACTATAAATTAATAAGCATAAATTAATACTAGATGACGACTTTTGATCTATAGATAGCCATTTTTGAGCGCCTGCTCTATCCGCTCAATCTCACCGAGGGTTGCCGCAGTCTTCAAGCTTTCGCGTAGTTTCGTTTTCTCTTCCTCAGTCAACTGTCTACCAGATGCCTCTTTTTCCGAGCCAAGAGTGCTACTTGTATCGAAATGCCTGAATTTGACTCCCATAATTTGCGCAGCAGCAGATGTGGGCTCGTCAAACGTTCCAAACAGCTCTATCGCACGGGCTCGCTCTGTATCCTTTACCTTCTGAAAATCCAGGACGCGTATCCTTGGATTGCGCCAGATAACATACAGCCGATAGTTCTCCATCATATTCACAGGATTTTCTATTATAGATACATACTCAAGTTTGTTGAACCCAGACAGCACATCCAGATCGCTAAGCTGAGCAATCGAGTTTGCTGCCAGTACCAAGCCAGACAGATTGGGTATGCTCTCTGGAACGGAAGGATGTATTGTTGATATTCGGTTCCTTGCAAGAAGCAAGCTCTTTAGGTGCAACATCTTTGGAAAATTGCCCAGGACTCGAATGTCATTGTCGGTCAAGTCTATTACCTCATTTAGATCTCTGGTCACTCCAAGGTTTTCAATAGCCGGTATTTTGTATCCTAAAACTGGTCAACAGTTGAACACGACAATGCCCATCCTATACATCTCTCATACCTCTCAATAGTAACTCTCGCTCCTGATTTGTATTTAAATAAGACGGTGCTGAGATTAGCAGTTCAGCTGTCAATCTCATATTGGTGTGAAAAAAAACTATGTGATGGTGATCGGACCTGAACCCCGCTGCTCGCTTACTTCTACTAGAATTCCAAAACATGGATAAATCGAAGGTGGACTACAGCATCTACTTGGTCACGGATTCCTCTCTCGTGCCCAATTCTTCAACACTGGAGAGACAGGTTGAGCTTGCTATTAATCACGGTGCCACTGTGGTTCAGTTGAGAGAAAAGAACGCCGAGACCAAGGATTTCATTGATATAGCGTCGAGAATAAAGAAACTAACCATAAAAGCTGGAATTCCGCTTATAGTCAATGACAGACTGGATGTTGCCCTAGCCATTGATGCTGATGGGATTCACGTCGGGCAAGATGACATTGACATACCGACCTTGAGGAAGTTCCTAAGCCCAGACAAGATCATAGGTCTGAGCGTGAGCAATATCGAAGAGCTCCATAGCGCCATCGCACTTGCGGTCGACTATGTAGGAATTGGTGCGGTTTTTGGAACTGCCACTAAGGAATTAAAAAAGACCCCAATGGGAGTGGCAGGACTGCGTGAACATTTGGTAACCATACGTGGTCAACCTAGTTCTAACCGCCCCCGAGCAGTGGCAATTGGTGGTATAAATCAGAAAAACATCGCTGCCGTCAGGTATCTCTCTTCTCTGGCCGATCAGCCGTTGGACGGGGTCGCAGTTGTTTCATGTATAATCGCAGCAGAGGATGCGCGATCTGCTACCGAGCAGCTAGCAGCTGCGTGGAAATCTGTGGATATTTCGAGCAAGACATTGAGTTCAGCCTCCTACACGGAAAGCATATCAGAGCTTCTTAACAAAGTTCCTGAACTAGTTTCAGCTGTTGCTGAAGGAGGTCCCTTTGTTCACCATATAACCAATAATGTGGTAAAGAACTTTTCTGCGAATGTCTGCATTGCAGCAGGAGCCAGCCCTGCTATGTCTGAAAGCGTTGAGGAGTTTGATGACTTTGCACAAATTCCAAAGTCAACTCTGCTACTTAATATGGGAACTGCAGACGCAAGGGGGGTAGAAGTAATGACGCAAGGCATTGAGTCGTACAATCGCCTGAAATCCCCTGTAGTTTTTGATCCTGTCGGAGCAGGAGCTTCCGGCTACAGACGATCTGTCACTGCGAGGCTACTGGATTGCAGTTTGTTTTCTGTCATAAAGGGAAATGAAGGAGAAATAACGGCAGCGGCAAAAGTAGCTGGGGCTGCTGAAATGAAAGGTGTTGATAGTGTCGGCAGTGGATCATTAGACGAGAGAATAACAATTGCTTTGAAGCTGGCTCAAGATAGTAAATGTGTAGTCCTCATGACTGGTCGACAAGATATCCTTGTAGATGGTACACCTGGCAGGCCACCGAGGAGTTACATCTTTGAAAACGGCCATGACTACCTGTCAAAGATTACTGGATCAGGTTGCGCTCTTGGAACACTTGTCGCGTCCCTAATACAAGGGAGCTTTGAATTGACGTTTGAAGCAACTGCTGCCGCGCTACTGGTCTATACCATTGCTGCTGAACGAGCAGCAAAGCGCGCTTCTGTACAGGGCCCTGGAACGTTTGTTCCTGCGCTTATTGACGAAATATATGACATTTCCCAGGAATGTCTGCACGGTGACCGGAAATGGCTGGAAAATGCCAAAGTATCAAAATTTTAGACCTATAGATGAAGAATGTGCGTAATAATAGATCCAGAACAAAATGCTATGCTCCTTGAATAGGGCTACTAGCTTGCATTGAACTTATTTCGTTCTAAAACATAAGACACAGCACGAGAAAGGGGAGAGCGTTAGGCCAGGTAGGTAGAGTTAAGATAGAAACGCTGCAAGATCTAAGCACAGATATTATTACAGATTTATGTACATGAGTTTGAAAGATACAGAATCGATCTACCATCCATCCTGGTTCGATAACTTTGTCTGGTGATAAAGGACGTCGTCTTCATTCCTGATTTTGACAATTTCTTCCCTGATTTCTGCATCTTCTTTTTCAGTAATTGGATCGTAACGAAGAGACGGATCCAAAAATGTGATTCGACCAGCAGAGAAGTCTTTGTCAGATACGCGGTCTAATACATAAAGTTGGGCTCTAACGTACTGCGTAAGCTGCTCCAAGTGTGCTATATCAGCATCTGGTTTGGAATCAAATAGATTTCTCCATAGAGCACCTGCCAATACTGTGTCGTTTGTATAGAATCCCTCGTCATAAGCAAAGACAGACCCCCTCAGTTGGGTATTGAGTCGTTTCTTATACTCGTTCACAGCTCTGTCGCCAGTAATCTTTATTTCCTCTCTTAGCCTAAAGTCAATATCGGAAAATGTTCTGTCGACCAGCTTCTGCTGAAACTCTCGTCCGTATTTCCGGGGTAATCCTCTCATTCGCACAAAGAGTATCCACATATGCAACCCAGTGATCTGAAACCACTGATTAAAAGTCATTGGAAGCCCTAGAGTCTCGTAGTAGAATTTCGCTCTATCAGACAGCGGCACAGCACCGTCAGGCTTTGGGAAAAACGCCTGTTCCTTACACAGATCCCGGAATACGGTACCGGCGATAGGACCAGCCCGAATCCTGTCCAGGTCCATATTAAACGTAGTGACGACCTTTTGAGTAAATTTATCTTGCCATCGAGGCACTACAATATTGTCATATCCAGTGCCTCTGCGGTATTGGTCCAGGATAGCCTCTTTAAGGTTTCCCTGCTTAGGAACAAACGAGGAGTATTGCCGCTGAATCTGGCATCCAACCTACAGTCTAATTAGCCAAATTGTTGGGCTGAGTAAGTTTTCATTTCCGAACTCACCGCCGATAATGTCTTCCTGGTAGCCATATATCAGGTACTTCTGCTGCAGTCTCTGCGGTTGTTGAAAAAGCTCGATATTTTGGTTTGGGACACACCCAGAGAAACCGACGATCAGGTTTTTCTCAAACTGATCGTATCCGTACACCAGCATTCCACGACCTTAGACGCCCCAATGCCGTCGCCTAAAGAAACTCTGCTGGAGTCATCCACTAATGCGAGCTATTTTGATGCGGGTCCAGAGGTTTTAAATAATGCATATGCTCTCTCTGATTCATTTCTTTCTAGGAGTGCTGGCGGGTTGACCGAAGACGAGCTGTATGCTCTCCTGGAACAGCATTTTTATCTAGCACTACTGACATGCCACGACAACGACGCTAAGCTAGCATTGCAGAGAATAAGCGATAGATTTGGCGAGGAGCCAAGCCGAATTAGCGTTCTCAAGGCTCAATTCATTGAAGCAACCGAGGGCGATAAAGCAGTGCAAGCATACTTGTCACAGCGGCCGACGGAGGATTTTTCCGCATTCAAACGAAAAGTAGTGCTATTAAAACAGAAGGGAGACTATAAAGCTTATATTCTGGAGCTTGTTAAATATCTTGAAATCTGTCCAACAGACGTGGAAGCATGGGCAGAAATCGCAGAGGCCTATGAGCATACTGGGTCCTATGCACAAGCCGTACACGCACTGCAGGAGGTGGCAATGATTATGCCGCAGGCTTACAACACATTCGCACGAATTGGGGAGATACTACATACAGAAGCCACAGTGACTGGCCATGTTCATGAGCAATTGCTCAAGCTAGAAGATGCTGTAACGCATTTCTTACGGTCAGTGGAGCTGTGCCCTGCGTATATCCGCGGATGGAGTGGTGTTTACGTCGTATCAATGAAGCTTCTTAGCTGGCCAAAAATAGGCAAGGACCAGGCCGAAAAGTACACAAAGCTCAAAGCTATCGCTGGTAAGGAGTTACAAAAGTTGATAGATACAAGCTCGGGAACTGCCGATAACCTTAAAGCTGCCAAACTGATTTTGCAGATATCCTAAAGTGGCAAAACAATCATTTAAGTTGTTAGATTGAGATATTAAAGTACCATAGCTATCGTTCTAACACGTGTTCACGACTTCAAATTTGCCGTTTCTCTTATAGTCTTTGATGGTCGGATTTTACTGGCTACCCAGTTCGAATCTCTCAGAAATGGACCAAAATCTTGTACCCCAGGTGGCACTTTCCTCTTTACTTTATCGTATTCTGCCTCGTGTTCCTGATATTCCCTTATCACTAGTCCTTCTTCAAATTCTACAAATACTCGCGTATCTCGTATCCGAAATAACACATCGTCAACTCTCAAAAAGAACTGACAAAGCAAAAGTAATCGTTCTGGCATAGCCCTTATTTTAACACTGAGAGTGACGATACCGTTGTCGCCCAGCTCATCTTCGTACAAAGTTGCATCTTCAAAGAATAAAATAGGATCCGGACGCTTTAAGCGATCTACAGGGATAGCAGCCTCATCTGAAGACTTGAGAATACCCTCAAAGTTTTGAACCCCATTGAAAGATGTCGTATAAGTCCAGTCATACGGGTTTATTATTCCTTTCACATCCTCGTCGTTGTTATGCTGTCGCGATTTCATCCACGACTGAGAGTGTGCCACCTGGAGGAGGCCATCTCTCTTCCCGGTCTTGTCGACCAGCTCCAGGGCACTAAGTGCATCAAATGTTATTGTCCAACCACTTGCAATATGGGTCAATTCTACCTTGTTGTGGCCGAATATCATCTCCGGCAAAGGAATGCCCAATTTTTGAGTGTGCTCATCTATCTCTTGCGCATTAAATATAGGCTTCTTGACAGTATTAATCCGCCATCCCTTTCCTTCCCAGGTACCTGGGTCTTTCTCCGAGTTACTGCCCAATTCCGAGCGACCTCTGACAGACATGCTGCTTCGATAATTTTAAGTGTGGCATTGTCAAGTTCCCCCGCCGATCAGCTTGTTTTACCCCGCGCGAATGTAATTGAATTTCTCTATACAACTCAATGCCCAGATCTAGTATTTAAGTACAATTCATGATTCATTAAAACTAAAAGTTACATATTTGTGAGTATCGTTCCACATCCAGCGGGACACTCGTTCATTCCATCCTCAAACATCCACTCCTTCATACAAGATGTATGCGACTTGTGACCACACTCGAGTTTGACAACGGCAAGCCCTTTGACAGGCCTTCGGCAGAGAGAACAGCCATCTAGCAGAGACTTGCAAGTATCGCAATACCAGAATGCTATATCTTCACTGGGAACACCTCGTTCCCTTGCATTTGCATTTTCACTGAGAGGTGCACGGCACCGGTGGCACAGAGTATCCAAGGCAGTTTCAGTCAACCCCATTTCGTGAAGGACTTTGATACCAGTAGAGAACTTCACGAGTTCGGCTACCGCTGAGAATAGCCGGTTCCGCCTCAGCAATGATATATAAGTCAAGACCCACTCCTCTGCAGCATGTCCAGTGGGGAATGCCCCAGGATAGTCTTCATTGAAGACAGAATATAGGACTGTACAAAGTTGAACATCTCCCTGATTCAGAGCATAATCGCACCATTTCTCTATCAGCTTTTCTGAGCGCCACGGCTGCGTGAGAGAGGACAAAAACTCCCGGTAAAGGGCCCTTTTATTGCCAGCCATCGTTCTTTCAATCTCCACTGCTTCCGCTTTGGCAGATTTAACTGGTACGATCTCACGGTGGATAGGAGGAGGAGAAGCTTCAGACCCTAGGCTCTCTGCATTGATTTTATCTATCTGCTCTTTCATTGCTCTGGTTGATATTGGAACGTAGCTTACATCAGGAATCGAGTCATCTGAGCCTGCAATACCTGCCAGTGATGATCTTTGCTTGGAAGGAACAGGAATAGGAGTAGGTACACCTGTATCACTATCGGAGTGGCCATCCTCTTTAATATCCTCCAAAAGATTCACTCTTTTCCATTCTGAGATCGGTTTCGAAATCGTATCACCGTCATTGGTTCCCACACTCATGTTAGTGGAATTGGAAGAGTTGGATGTGCCAAGTGCAGCAACTGACGCAGACCTAGTTATTTGAGTATAGCTGGTTCCCGTAACTTTCGACACCCCTCCACCGTATGAGTCATCAGGTGAGCTACCGACCATTCCAAGCCAACCATACTCTGAGTTTCTGCGATCAGCAGATCCGCCATCACCTGCGGTCCTGCCTCTCTCATGGAAATCAGGAACCTTCATCGGCTGAACCTTGGAGAAAGTTAGCGTTGGTATAGGTGGAATTGAGTCTTCAGGTACAGCTCTTTCAACAGAAGGATCTCGTGGTCTACTGCGCGACCTATCACGTAGTACTTGTGGGATAGCATTCCTGAAAGTTTCTGTTATTCTGGATGGTGGCAGGACCGGCTGAGACACAGGCTGAATTAAAGGAGAGGGTTTAGGCTGAGGAGTAGTTATTATAACTGTCGATGGTCCTTTCTGCAGCGCCGACGTCACTTCTTGAGTGAATCTTGCTTGTTCTTCTGAGATGGAGCGAGCCAACATAGTCCACGATTGACCAGTTCTCAACTTGCGGGCCATTATAGCCACTTGGGCATTCTTTTCGCACATATCAACCAGTGTCTCACCTTTTGCCGGGAATAGCCGATAATTTCTAGCCAAGAAATCAAAGGATTCAGAGTCATTATCTGGGAACACTGCGCTGCAGACAACTTGTTTAACTTCTAGTTCTACGGCCGCACGCGTTCGTCGTGACATGCTTGGTCTCTGTCTTGGAAATGTAAAACTCAGATCCGTTACACTCTCGCGCTTATCATGATACCCCTCTTCCGAACCGTTTTCCTCATCAACGTGTGCTCTCAAAGGAGTTACTGACTGTGGCTGGCCATGCGAAGACGATGTTACCCGACTACCATGTGAAAGAGCTTTATCCTGCACAACGAAAGAGAGTTCCCCACTAGGAGACCAAGTAAATGCTCTTGCAGATAAATTGTCAAGAGGACAGGGCTCAGACGCTAGATCATGCTGCAGAAATGAGCGGTCCCGAGAAGCACTCCAGGCAATCTTCTCATTAACGAAATGGATATCTGTGACAGCATCGGTATGCTGCTCAATAACATGAACCGGGATGTATTGCCGCCTGGGGTTCCACACGTATAATTTATAATCACTTTTGCTGCGACCACAACTAAGAATCTGGGTACTAAATACATCTCGAGCATTACCATCGCTTTGCCATCGCACTCTGGCTACAGCACTCGGAGCAAACAGCGTCCTATCTGGGTTTCTAGATTCATGGGACATGTTCCAGATTTGTATTTGTTGGTCACGACCACCCGATGCCAAGTAGTCAAAGTCGGGGTGCCAGTCGATGGAAAGACCAACTCCGGTATGTGCGTTTAGTCGTCTATCAAAGTTTTGAGGTTGTCGTATATCCCACCTTTGAATGCATCCCGAATCGTAAATCACAGCAAATTTCTTCGAATCTGTTGGCTTAAATTGCACTTCTCTCGCGCTGTCACCATTTTTAGCAAAGCTAAGTACTGGACCCCTGCTCCTTTCTCGCAGATCCCACATTCGAACCATGCCATCACCACTACCGGATAGTAGGCTTGACCCGGACACAGGGCTGAATGAAAGAGAATTGATCGCTCGTTGAGAGTCTGTGAACTGGAAAATTGCTCGCCGACTTCTATCCATAGTTTCCAAATCATAAATAAATATATTACCTCCAGAGGTCGATAATGCAATGTGCTTGTTAAATTCTAGCAATAGTTAGTACAAGACTTATTTCATATAGTTTTCTGCATGCTGGCGTACGTTGGTGACCAAACTTGAGAGCTGTTACAGCATGGATTTTGTCGAAATCTCTGGAACCTGATCCGCGCAGATCTCTCATCAGTTCAACTGTTCCGTCTACTTTCAAAACTTGGAAAACTATGGGGGACAGTTAGACACAAAAGTCATCTTGTTCAAGGCTGCTCAACATACAATCTTTTCCTACAATTGCGAGCCAGTTTTTCTCTGATGAGGGGGCCATAGCAATAATTCCACTTCGAGCAACATATCGAAGGGAATTGACAGATCCATCTGTACCTGCCCCAGAGTCTAAAGCAAACCCATCATGCTTTGGACTTGACTGTCCAGAGGTGCTGTAGAACGCCTTGCCTAGACGTGCAAGGGCACCAGTGGCCTTGATAGCAGACGCCGCCCTGTTTGCATATGTCGAGGACCCAGTGCTAGGAGGGTTTGGAGATCCTTGGACATGAAAATTTCCCTGGTGCAGCGCAGTAAACGATTTTTGTCCTTGTGAGCCCGAACCATACAGAGAAGATCCTGCTGACGAGCCCGTGCGTTGGTCATTCGCACTGGAACGGTTGTTCACGCTTCCAGGAGCTGACATGCCTTAATCAAACTATCTTGCGCGTTTAAGCTCGTATAGTACTGAGCATTATATTAGGACGGTGGTGGTGTAATCTTGAACGATGCTAAGCTGCTGGGTATAAAGCGATCGGGACTATCACCACTGCAGCATTTGCGTGTGGACTTTCCAGAATTGCATAACATCAGCTGTCATTAAAATCTAAAGTACTCGTTACATATCTCTATATGGATCGGTCGTAATTATGGTCCAGCTCTTGTTTATCATACTAGCTCGGCACTACCGTCCTCCAAGAACATTTTGATCACACTGTACCGGAGCACATATATACTGCCCTCGACCAGCTCAACCTGATCTGATCCAATCCTTATTGGTGTATCCACCGTAGTCAGAACTCTAATAAATACAGCTTTATCCATATCTGGCTCTTCTATCATAGATATACCCCCGGTAGTGTCATCCAGCCCGCGCAGGTCTTCTGGTATGATATCTAAGAATTGTACCTTATACAGTTTCGACAGGATACTCATGTGACTAGTAGTGGTTAGCCTCCTTCCATACAAAGGTTTCTGAACTTCAGGCTCACCTCTGCATATATAAGCTCTCTTTGTCGTCCAGTTTAACAAGCTCGGACTCATTTCGCATGATCCATATTGTAAACTTGTCAATTTTCGCCAGACGGCACCGCAGGTACCCTCTTATAAGAAATTTTATCCGCTCTAGCTCTGACTCTACAATTAGAAGTTTTAGCTTGATATCATTTTCAGGTTTTAGATCCATCGTGTTCTCCTCTATGTACGCAATCTAATCGTGACACCGAGTTAGCTGAGGATTTGCCTTTCATTGACTGCTGCGCGTACCTGAGTCCGAACCTGCTCCATGATTCGGTTAAGAAGGCTTCTCGCAAACGGAAGAATATCAGGTGCCATGCGTTCTGCAAGCCAGGCCCCTTTTAGCTTCGAATAGTCCTCCCTCCTGACTCCTTCGCTGACAACTCCTGCTTTCGAAGTCGACGAGACATAATCGTCTCTTAAGTTGTTGATAATGTCATCCACATCTTCCATCTCCTAGACGATGCTGTAAATGCGGCAACTGTCGAATACAAATGATTTCCGTGGTACGTGAAGCAAAGCCAAGTGGACAATGCGGAGGATCGAGACGAAGAGTAACCACCGCAGATCATATCACTTATAAACAATAACTAACACGTCTATGTCACGACCAGCAATTCATGAGCCATCGACAGGAGATTGAGGCTAAAAAGGCCCGAGTGGCAGCTCTACGGAAACTACGAGAGGAGAAGCAAGGCACTGTTCGCTCAGGCAATGAAGATCAAGTATTTATAGTGCCCAGAAACGAACCCACATTGCACTTTTTTTTACTAACAAGCTGACTAGATTTCATTGCCAAAGACCAGGGCTACAGAGTCGCAGGACGCAGATCGGATACTAAGTGAGGTTGGGATATCAGTATCTCGCGTTTCTTCTCACCATTCCTCACGTTCCACAGACTCTGCAGAGCCTCTGGCACAGACCAGGCCAGAAGAGGTCCTGACCACCACGGTATTTCCGGTTTTCGACATCCCACCTTTAGTAAAGCAGGAGGTGGTTAACTATAATAAGGCTGTGCAGACTGTGAATGCCGGGACGGAGCATAGGGATCCAAGTGATAATACGCGAAGTCTTCGTCGTGAGATTGAAAATGATCTACGCGAACAAATAGAAAGAGAATGGAAAATAGAACGCGAACAGGTGAACAATCAAGATGACAGCAACACTGGAAGCAGCATGAGAGATGTTAAACATACTGCGAGTGATGTAAGAGTGCTGGGACCCTCAGAATTAGAAAGAGAACGGGGTAAACCAGAGATGGTTGATTTTCTGGATCAATCATGGAAAGTCATTAATAGGGCACTAGATGACGACTATGATATTTTGACGAACTATGCAGCTGTTTCTAATAGTGTGAGCAAACGTGCTGACGAGCAGACCATTGTGCAATCAGCGCAGTTTTTTTCTGAGCTGTCCACAGGCCGCGCAATAACAGGCTTAGACTGGTCAAACAAATTTCCTGAGCTCGTTGCTTCATCACATACTGAAAAGGTTTCCGATCCAAACTCACCCAAGGGTCTGATACAGATCTGGAATATGCATATGAAAAATAGGCCAGAGTATACATTCAGCGCTCAGAGCGATATACTCTCTGTTCAGTTTTCACCATTCGACTCAAATTTAGTATTTGGATCAGCTTATAATGGACAGCTCATGACATGGGATATTAGAAATGGTCCACAGCCTGTGTTGAAATCCCCATTAACTGGTACTGGCCACTCGCATCCAGTATACTCACTTCAGATAAGTGGAACCCAAAATGCAAATACCTTAGTCAGTGCTAGTACAGACGGGACAATATGCACCTGGATTCCAGATTTCCTTGCGACACCACAGGATAGGTTGTCATTGACAATACCAGTGCCAACTTGGAATGATGAAGTTGCGCCAACCAGTGTTGTTGTCTCTCCCAGAGACCCTACATTATTTCTCGTGGGAACTGAAGAGGGTACTATATATCAATGTAATAGAGTCAGCCAAGCAGGAACAAAGCCCGGAATTGATCCTCGGGGAGCCTATCGTGGCCATCTTGCGCCAATAACACGTTTGGACTTTCACTCTTCGAAGGGGACTGTGGACTTTGGCGATTACTTACTTAGCACCAGTTTAGATTGGAGCTTGAAAATTTGGAAAGTGCGGCCGTTTCTTGGCTCAATTCCTGCATCTGCATCAAACTCGACGCAAGGCACAATATCTGCCGCCAATCTTAGTGGTCTCGGAATTGGCACGGCTCATTCCTCTGTTTTTGGTGAGACGATTGCACCTATCATGGACATTATGCGTGAGGACATTGTTTATGATGCTGCTTGGTGCCCGCATCATCCTGGTGTATTTGCAAGTGTGGATGGTTCGGGGCATGTTGAGATATGGGATCTTAGTAAAGACATGGAAGGGCCAATGGCAAGAGTTAGACCAACTACACACCCTAAGCTTCTCTCAGCTGCATCTGAGGACTATTTAAATCGACCACTTAATAAGTTAGCATGGGACAAAGTAAACAAGAGATTAGCAGTCGGAGGTCTCGATGGTGTGGTTACAGTATTCGACATAGATGCGTCAGTGATACGCGAACCTGAAGCAGAAGATTGGAATAATCTCAAGGGAACATTTACTGGGTAACTTATAGAATTGTAACAAAAATTAGCATTAACGAAACAATAAGAAGCAGAACGATAAAACCATTAGAAACAAAGTCATTAAGCAGCGCCAATCTGCGTTGATGGAGCTGATGCACTAACTTCCCAAACTCCATCATAGAGGCCTATTTTCGAAGAAACAGATATATCCTTGAAAGGCTCCGGCTGGTCCACTTTTATAGCGTCTTTGGTTGAGAGCACAAGCAGCTCAAAGAACATCTTTACTTTCTCTGATCGGACGCTGCCTTCAACCATAGAGGAGAACTTGACCTCATCATGCTCATCGACAAGGTTCTCTTTAAGAACTCTGACGGCTTCAATTGTATTTCTTGAAACACCGCTGGGATTAAAGCTAGTGTCGTACCCTGCTGTTGAGAATCTCGCAAAACTGGCTGAGCTTGTATCTTCATCCTGATTGATTTCGGTCACATACGAATGATCACCGTCAGGTATTATGTCTGTATCTAATCTCGCAGACTTTGCTGGACTAGGGCGCTCATCTAAATCAGGCTGTTCATCATCTTGGGCCAGCGGAGGAGGAGAATAAGCCTGTTGTTCGTATTCTTGTTGATCAATTTCAGGGGCAGCTTGCTCCATGTCCTGAGTTGGTATACCTTTTTCATTGGCATTCATTATTTCAAGGACTCGCACAGGATCGAAGAAATCTGCTATGGAAGGGCAAAATCCAAGAGGATTATAAGCCATACTCAAAGAAGACTTGAAATCGCCCTCCAGGGCGAGTACTGCATACCGATTAGGATTTTCTGGTAACCTCGTAGGCTGTCGCACAATTCCGGTTATGTCTTGGTTCAATATGCTTTCGTTACTCAGTTCGGTTACCTCATCGGCAACCGCTCGTCGAACATTTGCCACTTTGCCAGCTCTCTGCTTTTTCAACTTCGCAATCTGAGTGGGGACTGTTTGTTCAACTTCAGGGTCTTCTACATTTGCCACATCGATCGAGTCTCCAAGAATATCTGCATCTTTCGGCGTTAGGGGAACATCTGGATCCGGAGAGCTGCGAGCATTTTCGTCGTTGTAGTTAAAATCGACCTCCGGAAGGTCGATTGTATAGTCTTCCATAGGCTGATCGTCAGTTCGACCGATTTCTATACTGGCATTTCCCTGCTGCTCCTCCCTCTGCACCGGATCTTCATCATCAGCATTCAACAAGTCTAATGCCAGCTCGTCGCCGCCTAAGTTACTGAAGTCTAGTTCATCGTCCTCGTTATTAATCTGTGCACTTCGGCCCACCTCGATAGACCTATCGAAGCTAGGGAGGGTGATATCCTGTAAAGCCGATGTATTAGCATCTTTCTGAATGGATCTCATATTTATACCATCAAAACCGAACTTGGCAGCACTGGTCAAGTGATTAGGGCCAGTCTGGCCAAGGAATAGGTCTTCATCGAGCGAGACGGGAGGTAACAGTAGTTCCAAATCCGTAATAGTATTCGGCAGAACCAGGTTAGGCTGTCTTGCACCAGAAGGATGTGTCGGCAGATCTACATCCTCGGGTCGGAATGCCTTCTTCAGCTTATTGGCTGTCAGATTACAATCATCCATGAGATATACGGTTTTCCGGCTATAAATGCGGGCAACACCGTACAGCAGATGACCTGAAAGCCGAAGAGCCAAAGGCCCAGACGTCTCCTTAATAATAGTCGCAACCGATTCTTCGATATCTGCAGAAAGGAACTGCCCTCGAGAGAGCTTCCTTTCCATCATTGCCGCCATCCAAACTTTGGCGAACGGGCCATCGTTTGTGAGCAACTTCTCAGTGAAAAACATGTCGTATCGCAGTGCCGTGCACGACCACGGTAGATGGGTCTATGATACTTGTAGTTCTACTGTCCTAATTACAAGGCGATTTTCTTGTACGAGATACCCAGAAAAGTTTGTTGGAGTAAAAGTAAAAGGCAGAACCGAGCGTCGTGTTGTTGTGATGTGAGAACGAACGCGACCCAACCACCTAAATTTGTTCACTCTTTCCTCCTAACCCTGGTTACAATTAACTCTCAAGGTAAACACAAGACCTAATAATTTATTGTTTATAAAATTCATAAGCACTAAATTCTAATACATATCATATCGCTAAGCCATGCCCTCCTCTATTCCATCTATAAAGTCCAAGAATATCTTCTTGCTTGCGCCGAATTTCTTCCTTTGTGTATCGAGACGCTTTTGAAGAGTCCCCAGAATCTTTGAGAGCCATGGTCAGCCTCATTACGCGACGAAAGTTTCTCTGATAGTTTGTATGTAACGTTGTACTACACACCTCATGTGCGTGTATCATGGTCTCGCAAGCTTCAATTATGCTTTGAGAAGTCTGAGACTCCAACCGATTAATAATTGCCACCATAATCAAGCTGCCCTGGAAAATATAGATTCCGCTGAATATGGGCATGAAGGTCATATCAGGATCGGAGGCTAATATTTGCCTCATATTGTTGGCGACAGATATAGCATGGTTTGCTAGCTGCGAAAAATCGGGGCTAACAATAAAAGACTCGGAGCCTCGCAATAGCTCCGTAGGATCCCAAGACACAGTGTAAATAATATGGAACACGTGAACCAGCAAATACGCATAATGTCTCCAGGCATTTTTATACTCGAGTCGGCAAGGCTCTGGATTCCAGTTATTCAACGAGGTCGTGTAAGAGTCAAGAAAGCCCCGAACAGACGATCTCATTTCCTGGCATACCTGTTTCATCGGGAGCAGGGGGTTCTGCTCCAAATGATGAACTTCAAGCATAGTTCCAAGGATGGACATTACAGGCAAGAAAAAGCCGAGTATATCCTGTCCAGAAACAAAATGTGAAATACCCTTAAGTCTATTAGGATCTAATTCAGCATGAGGAAGATCTATATCGGACTCCCAAACCTCTTCTTTCTCTGGGCGATATAGCTCCAATGCCTCCGAATCAAATACCGCCAACGGACGATTATAGCAGAGTCCTATATGACGATCCATCAGATATAGAAGCCACCATGTCCGTCTCTGTTCCTCGCGTCTCTCAGCATCCATAGTGGGGTCCTCGCGGTTCAACTTCAGCTCTTTGGCCATGTCAATAGCATTGCCCCACCATCTAACTGATGTACTCTTGTATTCGGAGGCCGATATGATGGTTGCCAAGTGTACCATCGTCATAATATCGTCCAGAGAACCAGCCGCGGTGAGATCCATAACAGGCGCCAGCTTGGTAATTGTCATGTCCGTCAATTTTGTTATATAAGCCTGACGTGCAGTAGGTGGCCGACTGACAAGAGGATTATCCGAATCATGCAATGCGACCAGTAGTATTGACAAAATCAAAGACTGAGACGATTTTCTATAATTGGTCCTTGTGAGGATAGAACGCTTCCTTACCAAATATATCAAGACATGAGCAGAGCATGAAAAGTAAGACTCCAAAAGGTCCTCCGCCAATGCAGCTGTGAAATTTGGGATCAAATCCATTACATCGTTTAAAATAGGATACTTCATGCTTGCATTCTTAGGCAATGAGTTATTGGAATCCTGCTGAACGAGATGCTGACTGCTCTGCGGCAGAGGCTGCAGAGGTTGTGAGGGTTGACCCTGATGGCGGGGCGAGTACCCCGAAGAGTGATCCTTTGGTGATAGGAAATGGTCATTCAAAAGATCATCGCCAGGATGATGTCCAAATCCGTTGTCCTTGTCATGAAGCTGTATTCCGTTGTACCATTGCGCTTGATCAAACATGTCACCGTGTGTGTTATCTAGGATACTTGAATACGCAGCATGTGGGTCGCTGAACTGTGCATTCATATCGAACGTGGCCGCCGTGTTTCGCAGATCAAAGGGTGAACCGTTATTAGGACCACCATTATGATGCCTCTTACTGCTATGATTCTCGTCGTTTCCATTATGCGTATGCTCAGAATGCTCGCTGGGGGTACTCGTACCCTTTGCTGAATGTGGCTCGCTCGCTGGTCCAGAGTTCTGGCTATGAACCAGACCTATGTGACCATTCGTAGGCGTAGTTGAAGTGTTTGTTTGAGGATAAGAATGTGGCTGTTGCTGGAGCTGTATATTTCCGGTGCTGTTTCTATGGTCGATGCCACTATCAGACTGCTGCTGATCCTGGAGGCGATGATGATGATGATGGTGTTGCTGGGGCTGATGATGCGAGTGCCTCTGTTGCTCAGTATGGCTATTATGGAAGCCAGTTGATATGGAACTATGACGATATACAACCATGCCAGGAGGAGCTTGAAGTGCCAATCGACTCTCCTCGTGAAACCCAGAAAGCCCAGCATAGTCCGGGAACTGCTGCTGAATAGGAGGCGCCTGGAACCCATTCATATTCGGCTGAGGGGGTAGTGGGAGCGACATTGCCGATGTCTGTTGTTGTTGTTGCTGCTGCTGTTGCTGTTGCTGCTGCTGTTGCTGCTGCTGTTGCTGTTGTTGGGGGCTATTATTGGTACTGGGTGAAACCAACATAGAAGATTCCTTAGCTGAAGGCGACGACGAGCTTGAGCGCTCACTTCGCTTCACAGACAACCCTTTGGCAGCAGTTTTGTTGTTTGACGCTTTCAGATACGTTTCGCTACCTTTTCCACGCCGTAGTGGGACTCGCAAGTATTCACAAGTAAGAGAAGCTTGTACACAATGATGGCAAGGGAACTTCCCATCGCATTTAGTTCGTTTCTTCTTGCACTGATCACAGGCTCTTCCAACTCGTCTTTTAATCTGCGCAGTGCTACCTGTAGAAGAGTTGTTTCTCGCTCTTTTTCGCGGTGACAGCGGTTCTTCTTCAAGGTTTGTAATGCTATGCTCGATTTTCAGGAGATCGCTTTCCTGAGGCTTGTCCAGATTCGATGCCATGCCAGTTGGAGCAGGCCCCCAGGACATTTGCCAGAGGCCTCTCCGGTGGAGGTCTTAATTAAGCGTGGTAGGCCTGTTGCAAATCGAGTATGCCTGAGCTTGTGTTCTCGGGTCGACTAGCTCCACGGGACGAAGCTTGAAAAGCGTATATTCTCCCAGAGTCGGTGTATTCTCAGAGAGAAACACGGTCCCGCCAGGTGTGTGTGCCTTACACTTTAAGACTGTTTTCGCGAGCTCTTTCCTGGCTATATAGTCGGAGAGTAGGTGCCGCGCAAAACCCAGCAGAGTTACAGCAGCGATTTCCCGATCCTAATTCACAGGGCACGCGAAAATAGACACCCCGAGCAGCTGCCCAGACAAATCCAGTGTGCTACGATGCAATTTTGTTCGCAGTAATGCCGAACCTCGAAAGCTTCAGTCCGGACCACTGAAACGCTTGGTGTCCAAGCCTAAGCACTCGACTAGGTACTTGATCGCGCGCTGAAACTCAGATGGCCTTGGCGGAAGCTGGAATCAATAATTCTCAAGGAACACTCCAAGCCGTTCCAATTAACTACTTTCAAAAGTATGCCGGTGTGCGCGAGCAGAATATACCTGGACGGTCGTGTTGACAGAAGTTTTACAGCGTCCTGCCCCAGATGTTCCAGTTCTAGTACAAAGACTGCTAAGACCTGGCAATTTTGAGGGGAAGCCCGCTGGGGGGGTACGGGTAAGAATCTCCTCACCCATTCCGGGCCGCCCGCATTAACCGTTACGTATGGGAGACTCTGCGCACTAAAGGCTTAAGCTTAGTGAGCACCCCCCACCACCAAACCGTTTTGTGTTATCTCGGGCCGCATCTGGAGCAGCAGAGTTTGCGGGCTCGTGGGTCCTAAGGACGATTCTGAAACGAATTCGACCGTCAAGAGGTTCGAGGGGTCTTCAAATGCGATGGTGTCATATGCGGGGGCCGACCAGACCAGCGGGAGAAGCGACCCCTCTTGTCGGTGTGGTTGCACTATTGAGTGAGGCCCCTGAATGTTCAAACATGTGAAGGATCCCCCTCCTGCATGCCGACCACGATGCTCATCAGTTGAACTAGTGACGCTCCTCAGGGCTGATTACATAACATATGATAGACAGAGAAGATAGTTGATGTGATATATGACTCACGTAGGGCGCCGCTCTGGACTTGCCAATTGGACTGACGTATATGCTTGCAATGCGTTGCTCTGCTGCTGTGCATCCCTCGGGTTGGACGCCGCCTTGCATGTATACGGGGGGCCAGCTCAACATGTTTGAGGTATAGTCACACAGGCTAAGCCCTAGAAGTGGGGCGGCCATGTCGTTGGACTATAACCGCGGGCCTGCTTTAAGCAACAGGCTCTCCTGGCTCATTGGTATGATAAAGGCATACTAGGAATCGTTATGCCTTCAAGACTGGCCCCATAACGGCGATTCTTGCACTTAGTATCTGGTTTAAGAAGGCCATGTGCGTAGATACTGCGGACGCATTTAGATTCACTAAAAACCCTGGTCAATGCGATTGAACATGACGGATTTGGGTATACGAAAGTATGCTATACGAGCCAGCCCCATTGCATGTTTTGAACTATACCTGTTGAGTCTTGTCCCACCCACTCATAGAGCCAGTACTCAACCTACATTTACAAAACATGAACGATGGGATTGTCCTATAATAATCGACCTGGATCCACCTGGATCTAGGTCCTGGAGTTTAATCGGAACTGGCTTCGATGCTTCTTCTACAAATGCGTGGTTTGACAAGGAATGGACTGTCGAAGTCCATGGGGTATGTCGCGTCACCATCCGGCCAATTCAGTGTCCATCACAAGTTGGAACAAACGAAGGATACTAAGCAAGCAAGCTACAAGTTCTAGTGGCTGTCGCGGAATATCTTGAAACTGTGCATATGCATGCATACACTTGTCATGTTCAGCGCTGTACGCAGATATACGCAGATATACACAACGAAATCTCCAAGCAGCAGCAGCAGCATCTTGATCTACTCGCTTGACCCCAGACCTTTAGCCACGCCTGCTACTGGAGAGAAACAGATGGGGCAACAGACGAGCAAGCAAGATGAGCATCGAGGCATGAATGCCGAGCAGGTATCTTTCATGTTTGCTCAGCGTTGTGCAAAGCAATTCTCAGCCATCGAAATATACTCCCTCAAGGTACGCTGCCGCTGCTACTAGCTGAGGGGTCCCGCTATTGTTTTTTTTTGCTTTCAATGTACTGACCAATGACGATAGAGCGTTGTCAACCAGTTGGCCGAGGCAGAGGCTGGATTGACATATTGGAAAGAAGATACTCTGTATGTGAAAATGTGCGCCAGTTGGCAGCACAGAGCAACTGCTGACTGTTACCTAGATTGAAGTACCTGGAAGTACCGGATTCGCTCCTTGGGAAGCTGCTCTTCAAGTCATCGTCGTACTTGGCAGCATTTCCATTTGTGAGGACCCTGGCGCCTGCTCCACTTACCTTGGAGAATCTGATCAAGGTACTGGCATTCTACAATGGAAAGTACCGTCCTCTGCTTAAGAGGGACTATGATGTCACCAGGCTGATCTTCGTCTCGTTTGCAGTGCTCGAGAGTCAACCTCATGAATCGACCGTCAAAGATGAGCAGAAAGAGAATGAAAATGCAGAAGGAGATAATGATGATGATGATGATGATGATGATAAAGACGAAGATTTGGTATTGTACTCTATGGATGACATAGAATCGTGGGATAAGCTCGACAACCAGTTCGAGCTAAGTTCCGAACAGTGTTACATTCGCGGTGGAGATCTCCTTGAGCTGTTCTCCTTCTTACTGGGTATAACTGGGCTGCAACCCTACCAATCACTGACGGCTGCGGTTCCAGATTTGTTCGGGGCCTCCATGACGAAAAAATTCAGGCATGGCGCTTTGCACCTTTTGAGAGCAATTGATAACTCAATAACTCTATCCAATATTCAGCATGCCAAAATATCTTATGCTCAATTCAAGCCTGCATTCGAAAATGTATTTCCACACATATTCGAGCCCTTGGGATCACTATTTGACAAACTGCTATATAGTAAGGTTCAATCGGCACCAAGTGAAGGTACCAGCGAAATGCTGCCCGCAGAAACGGGCACAAGGCTCATGAATCCAGTCGTCGTGGGACAGCTCAGTTCAATGCTTGGACACGATCGAGTGCACGGCAAACTTATCAAGCTTTATGTAGGGAGTCAGGCTGGGTTTTCAATGAGATCTTTCCAAACAAAGGTCTTCAATTGGCATGCTCCAACTTTGCTACTAGTATCAGGCACCAGGCTAGGAGATAAGAAACAGCTTGTGTCTCAAAAGTCCTTTGATAGCCTGATACCTCCAATACGAACTTCTAATACGCGCGCAGAAAAGCGTGTCATGTTTGGCGTGCTGATAGAGACTCCTTGGCGAGTCTCAAATAAATCTAGTTTTGCTAACGCAAACACTACCATGCTCCAGCTAGAGCCAGTTCAAGATATCTACTTGCCTAACTCATCGGCTGAAAATTTTGCATATTTCACCACTGGCCCTGGTAGTATAGGATTTGGTAGCCCTCCTCCGCATCCACGATACGATCTTGGAAATGTATCACTCACTTTGGAAGAGTCACTTGAATATGGCGTCTTTCGTCATCTAGGAGAAGGAGGCTCTTTTCATACAAGCAAAATTCACAGCAAGTCGGAATATGAGGACCGGTTCTCTATTGACGAGATTGAAGTGTGGGGTTCAGGCAAACCTGAAGATCTGGAGGAGCAAAAGAAACGATGGGAGTGGGAAGAACGTGAAGCCTTGAATAGGCAAAAGATCAATATAGGCAATTTCGCAGAGGAAAAAGCTTTGCTTGAATTGGCTGGGCTCATTGGTCAGCACCAATCAGGTGGCTCAATATAGCGAACACCTCTATTAATATTTATAATGCGATACAAATGGTAGCCAGGTATGCATCTACAGCTATGAAATATATATATATATATATATATCTACAACTTAGCTTGATCTTTAATAAGAATTTGAGGAGTTGAAGTCAAGATCTCTATAGTTTCTCGGACCAACCGCTCGACCAGAACCTGACAGGTGGGGATATCGTGAATCAAGCCCTGTGCTTGACCGGCAGACCAAATCCCCAGATTAATGTCACCAGTCTCATACACTTGGCGCCCCTTACTTCCCGCCATGAGATGTCGGACATGCTCGAATTTCAGATTAGGGCCTTGCTCTCGCTCAATTCTTTCAACTTCCTTGGAGACCTCATTTCGATAGCATCTAACAGAGTTATTAAGTGGCTTTAAGAGCAGACTGGTGTCTGTCTCCTTAGCAGCAACAATTGCCTTCTTCACGTTTTCGTGAATTGGTGCTTCGACCGTGCACAAGAATCTGGTCCCCATATTAACACTGAATAAGTGTTAGTGTCATATATATAAACGCAGCAACAGTGACAGAAAAAATGAAACACTTACGCTTGGGCTCCAAGGGCAAATGCAGCAGCCGCACTCCTGGCATCTGCAAAACCTCCAGATGCAATATATGGAATCGTCAAAACCTGTGCGCATCTAGAAAGTAGGATAAGACTTGTGATATCCTGTTCCCCGGGATGACCAGCACATTCAAACCCATCAATAGAGATGGCATCGACGCCAAGGGTCTGGGCCTTGAGTGCATGCTTGATCTGGACACACTTATGAATGATAACAGACTTGACAGACCTGAGAATTGGAATAATCGGCGAAGGGTTTCCTGACGTTTCGAAAATTCGGATGCCCTCGTCAACAGCTACCTGAGCGAAGGTCGGATAATCCGGAGGGTTGATTGCAGGGAGCAAAGTGAAGTTCACACCGAAAGGGTTTGATGTCATTTGCTTAGTCTTTCTGATCTCCTGCTGAAGTTCCTCGGGGCTGTTCATCGTGAAGGCAGTCTGTCAAAGTTAGATCACATCAGTCTGTCACCCTATAAGCTAGACATTGACACTTACGATAAATCCCAACGCACCAGCATTTGCCACTGCAGAGACAAGATCTATCCTTATCAGACGTGGGAATTTCATCGATCCTACTTGGAATAAACATACCGGCTTTTCCAACACCTTGCATGCCTGCCATTTCGTTGTTAGATCGATCACTCTCCAGATGACACTAATAGACGAAACTTACCGCCCTGAACGAAGGGGGCCTTGACACCAGTAGCCCTCGTAAGCCATGTATCAAATTGTTGTTTTGCCATTTTCGATCTAAGCATATAGGAGTTAAGGATACCCAAGTTTATCCGAGCCTGTTAGCATTTATATACGCATTGTGGGGTAGAAATGCCGACGGGTGGTGCTCACCTCGGCAAATCACCACTGCTCAGTAGATCTGGGTCTGGGAGGAACCCTGTCAAACACCCCGTAGATCCCCCAAGTCATAGGAACATCCCGCCACTCGGAGCGATTTCGCCAGATGAAACGCGCGGTGGGGGGTTGCAGAGCCAAACTTTCCAATGAAACGCCCGCTAAAGCGTAATCTGTCAGCTAGCTGGCATTTGCACTGAAAAACTGTGTACTTCCCCACAGAAATGTAGATTTCGGGCTAACTGCGGAGATACAGACATGGTCATAACACCTTCTCTAGATCCACACAAAGTGTCCGACCTCGTGTATATAAGACCAGTATCCCTTCAGTTTATGCTTTTCAACTCAAGAGAATTTCGATAACAATGGTGGAAAAATCTGTATTCCTGCCTTTTGAGCACTTGGAACCTACTGACAAGGATGGCAATCCGAATCTGAAAAAATATTCTCATAAAATCACGACCACGCGCGAGTTCCCCGCAGCGGAAGCTATGCTTTATGCCACTGGAATTGAAGATGAGCATGCCATGTACACGAAGCCTCATGTTGGAATTGCTTCCGTGTGGTGGGAAGGAAACCCTTGCAACCAGCATCTACTGGAACTGGGAAAGGTGGTGAAGGAAGGGGTCGAAAAGCAGAATATGATTGGATGGCAGTTCAATACCATAGGAGTCAGTGATGCCATTACGATGGGCAACCAGGGAATGAGGTTCTCGCTTCAATCCAGAGACATAATCGCCAACTCAATTGAGACTCTGACATGTGCGCAGTGGCATGACGCCAATATTTCCATTCCGGGCTGTGACAAGAACATGCCTGGTACACTGATGGCAATGGCGAGATTTAATAGACCCTCGATTATGATATACGGTGGTACTATCAAACCGGGCCATTCAGATAACATCAAAGATCCACTGTTGGTATCCACTTGCTTTGAAGCACATGGGGCGATAAAGGCTGGCAAGATGGATCAAGCGACATTTGATGATATTGTCAGACATGCCTGCCCGGGATCCGGTGCTTGCGGTGGCCAGTACACCGCAAACACAATGTCAACTGCTGCTGAGGCTATGGGAATGAGTCTGCCAGGCTCTTCTTCAACTCCTGCAGAATCGCCCGCTAAACTGAGAGAATGTTTGAGCGCTGGCAAGTACATCAAGATACTGATGGAGAAGGATATCAAGCCTCGTGATATCATGACTAAGGCGTCTTTTGAAAATGCTATTGTGATGCTTATGGCTCTTGGTGGGTCGACAAATGCCTGCTTGCATCTGCTGGCAATCGCTCATAGTGCTGATGTTGATCTCAAACTAGAAGATATTCATAAGGTAGGCGAGAGAATACCATACATTGCTGATTTGAAGCCCAGTGGAAAGTATGTTATGGAAGATCTTTTCAATATTGGCGGTGTTCCTGCCGTAATGAAGATGCTTCATGCTGCTGGCTTTATTAATGGAGATATTCTTACTGTTACTGGAAAGTCTCTTGCTGAGAACTTGAAGTCGGCGCCATCACTACCCCAAGACCAGGTGATAATCAGACCGCTAAGTAACCCTATCAAGCCTACTGGTCACATCAGGATCTTGACTGGAAACCTTGCTCCCAAAGGTGCCGTTGCCAAAATAACTGGTAAAGAAGGAACCAACTTTACTGGTAAGGCTCGTGTTTTCGACAGTGAAGATGCGTGTATTGAAGCTCTATCTGCGGGAGATGTGAAAGCTGGCGAAAATATTGTCATTGTAATACGATATGAGGGACCCAAGGGCGGTCCAGGTATGCCGGAAATGTTGAAGGTCTCTGGAATGGTGATGGGTACTGAACTGGGCAAGTCAGTGGCTCTCATAACTGATGGCAGATACTCCGGGGCATCTCATGGCTTTATTATTGGTCATATCACACCAGAAGCACAGGAAGGAGGACCTATTGCGTTCGTGCAAGATGATGACATTATTACAATTGATGCTGCGGCCAGTACCATTGACATGAAAGTAGGCGACGATGAACTCGAGAAGCGTCGCAGCAGATGGACCAAGCCTCCCTTGAAAGTTAATAGAGGGACCTTGGCGCAGTACGCTGCATTAGTGTCGGATGCTTCTCATGGCTGTGTGTTGGATCTATTTTAGATATAATTCCATTCGCTTGTTTGTTAGACTTTCAATTAATTGTTTGTGGCATTTAAACGCTTTGCAACTTGTTCAAAGAGTAAAGCCCAATACTCAACCCAAGAAACCAGAGCTCGATAGCTCAGCGCAGTTGATCGTTGTATAGTATTTTGGTGGTCCTCATTCTTCAAAACTTTTTGCAAAGTGACTGGGGTTCCGAGTTAGCTGGGATCGAGACGCATAATAAGTAGTCAGGCTCTAACGTTCTCGACGAAGTATCCGTTTTCTATTGCCTAGCAATGAACGACCACCAAATTTCAGGACAAAATAAGTTATTATAGCTATATTTCTCTAAGTAAAGCGATAATGAGCTAACAATCCCAGGCTGTTCGAGGCACTTCTGACGATGTGGCATGCCCCGACTTAATCTGGCTATCAGTGTAAATTGCGCCTGCCACAGTTAGTCGCAAATTTAGGAGAAGAAGAATTACTACGGCGATGCTCAGTTCACAAAGTTGGCCCGTTTGGAAAACTCAAATCATGATTACGTAATTGAAATTTGAGACACTCAACTAGAGACTAAATCTGACGGGTCTGGACTGTAAACAACCTTAAAATATGGTTGCATTAGCGATAGACCCTAACGATCGCCTAGATGTTTTGGGCCAACAGCCGCTTCTCAAAATATATACTCAGATATGTGCCTGCTATCCACTGCGTGAAAGTGCGTCAGACGCAGATATCATTAGTACCTTGAAAGGAGGTCTTGAAAGGCTAGCCGCCAGCTTTCCATGGGTAGCAGGCCAACTTGCAACTGAGACTCCTGGTGACGGTACCCCAGAATTCTTCAGGATCAAACCATTGTATGATACGCCAGAATTGGTGATAAAAGATCTTAGAAATGAGCCTGGCGCAGTAACCATGGAAGCCCTTCGGCAAGCGAATTACCCCATCAGCCTACTGGACGAAGGCGTAATAGCGCCTCGTAGGACCTTGCCAGGACACCCCGATGAAGCGTCATTCATGTCGCTTCCAGTGTTCATTGTGCAAGCTACATTCGTTCCTGGCGGCATCATTCTTACTTTTGTCGGTCAGCATAATACAATGGATATGGCTGGCCAGGGACAGATCATCCATCTTCTATCGAAAGCATGCTCCAAAGAAGAGTTTACCGCTGAGGAATTGACATCCGGTAATCTTCCACGCAAAGACCTCATTCCATTGCTCGACGATTCTTATGTGCCAGGACCGGAGATTGCTCCCCAAATTGTAAAACCAGCGCCCGAAAGCCATGACCTCTCTGCTAAATGCAGCTGGACTAGTTTCTCGTTTGATGACTGCGTACTTGATGCTCTGAAAACACGAGCAATGAAAGATGTTTCGCCGGGCTTCGTTTCTACAGATGATGCGTTAACGGCCTTCATCTGGCAGTCTGTTACTCGTGCTCGGTCGTACCGTTTAAATAAATCAAGTGAGACGATTCTAGCGCGAGCGATTGATGTGCGACATTTCATGGGCATATCTCCCTCGTATGCCGGGTTGCTACAGAATATGACCTACTCTTCGTCTGAGGTTCTTGGGTTAACAAACATGCCCCTCGGCCATGCTGCATCTATGCTGCGTTCTGAATTAGATCCTAAATCATCCAACGTTGCATACAGGACCAGGGCCATAGCTACATTTCTTCATCGCTCTTCGAGTAAAACTGTCGTTTCATTCTCAGCTTGTATCAGGCCATCGTTGGACCTTATGATTAGCTCTTGGGCAAAGATAAATTTGTTTGATCTAGAGTTTAACCTTGGTCTAGGCAAGCCAGAAGCTGTGCGTAGGCCTCGCTTCGACCCCGTCGAGAGTCTGATATATTTGATGCCAAGGACCAAAGAAGGCGAGTCAGTAGTTGCTATTTCATTAAGAGATAAGGACTTAGATGAGCTTAGGAATGACAAGGACTTCATGAATTATGCCAAACATATCGGGTGACTTTTGATATGCTGAGATTGCCTTTGAAAGGCTTGGTTAATCTCGTCCGACCTATGTTCACCGGTAACATTAGTTAATGGGCCCAGTTGCCCTGGGGGCTGCTTCATTGATACTTAGCCTTGCAACGCTTAGATCTATTATATCGTGATCAAGCAGTGCGAACAAGACTAGATTATCTCTCATATCTTATTTAAGCTGTTAATTGTTAACAGGAAGGAATTTGAAAATGTGAGCTGGAATCCTGTGATTCGCAGTTTCGCATAGGATCCAAAAACAATTAAGTGAATACCAAACTCAAATACGCATCTAATAGTAAAATTTATTGCTTTTTGCTTAATAAGAATCAAGAACAATGTATAACGGGAAACGGTATGAAATCGCCCCATTAAAGCTTGTTCAGTTTAGCCTTCTTCTCCTACACGAGATACACTAGACTGAGATAGTATACAGGCCGATAAACACATGTAACAACTACTCTGGTAGTTATATGGTTATATTGCGGGTTACTTGTATTTTAAGAAGCATCACAATGAGAATGTGACAGATCTCTCAATTATTATATAATGCAGATCTTGTCTTCCTTCCTCCTCATTACCGAAAGATTGCCCTTTTTAAAACAATAAAACAATGGTTTTTAGACTAATGAGATGGATCCAAACATTTCCATTCTATCAATATATGTTATCATTTATCCATGAATTCTTGATGAGTATTCTTAAAACGGGGCCCATTCCTCAGCACGTCGCATTTGTGATGGATGGCAACCGGCGCTACGCAAAAAGGCACGCGCTACAATTGCACGAAGGCCATTACGCAGGATTCGAAGCTTTCGTGAAGGTATACACTTTGATGAATAATGAAAGTTATTGCCACAACTAACGGATCACTAGGTGTTGGAATTCAGCAAATACATGGGAATCAAAGCCGTTACTGTATATGCCTTCTCAATCGAAAACTTCAAGAGACCGCAGCATGAGGTGGATATATTATTTGATATGATCCGCACCAAAATCGCACCGATCATGACTGATAGGGAAGTTATGACTCGTCATCTTTTCATTCTTATCGCTGACTAATATAATGGGTTAGTAAGTTCAACGGCCAGAAGGATATCACCATCAAAATCCTAGGCAATCGCGACCACCTCCCTCAGGATATAATTGAAAAGATTGACGAAATCGAGCAGTATACAGAGCAAACGGCTGAAACAAAGTATGTGATTTGCTTTTTTGCTTTTCCCGGTCGACCTGGATGTCGTATTAACACTCACGTTGTAAGAATGATTCTCAACATTTGCTTCTCGTATACATCGACAGATGATATCACGCAAGCCATCAGAGAGATTTCAAAGAAAGTCGAGGATAACGAGCTTGATCTTGACGATGTCAACCTCAAGACATTTGAAGATGCATTATACACTTCTGGTAGCCCGCCCTTGGATATTCTCGTTCGTACCAGTGGTGCCACCCGCCTGTCAAATTTTATGTTATGGGAAGCAAATTCAGACTGTCAGGTGGAGTTTATCGATACCCTCTGGCCCGATTTTAATATCTATGACCTTTTTCGAATTGTTGCCAAATGGAGCTACCAAAAGAACAGGGAGTTTGAGTACGTATACGCCAGTTTTTTTCTGCGGTTTACTCAACTGCGAAGAACAAACCCGCTAGTGCGAAATAATTTCCTGATGAGAATCCTGACACACTGCTTTTGTTCTAGAGATATGGAAATAATGCAGGCGAAAAGAGTGACCTCAGTGAAAAAAGCAGCGGACCCTGAGGTCAATTCCAACTCAGACTTGGTTGAGAGAGTATCTTCTTAAACGGCCTCGCGAGTATAAAAATAAGAATGCTCCTCCTACTTCGCCTTCCAAGGGAAAAATGAATAAACCCTAAATAGCTTATAACTTTGAATCAAATGCAAGTTATTTTCTTGTTTTCTGAGTCAAAATAAAAAAGCAAAACGCATTCCTGTTCAGGTCCTGCCTTTTCGTAGGCGGAGTGATGGAGTTCCAGGTGCAGTATCGAGAGCCTGTATCTCAGGAAAGGAGACAGGATTGTTCGAGAATGTTGACGTAGCCACCACTTTCGCCGATTCTCGCTTCGTGCGCTCCGTCTGCTTAGCTTCGTTGATCTTAATTTTGTATCGCGAGTAAACAAAAACTTCAGCAACCAAAACAAGAAGTCCCACAGTGATACTCAGAAGTGTTCTAGTTACCAAGGACATATCATAGTACGATCTAGTCCAGTACCACATTGCCCAGGCTACAGAAGCTACCGATATCAGAATGTTAATTATCGTAGACAGTTGCTCTTTAACTTCTTTAGCTTGAGCCGCGGGCGATATATACTCTGTAGAAGAGTCAACTGAGCGTCCTAACAAAGACTGATATTCCAGCTCGTCCAGTTGTGCTCTCAGCCGCGACATTTGGGCGAGAAATTCTAGGGATTTGGGCGGTGGATCCGGTTTTGGGGCCACGTATACTGCCGTACCCGTTAGTAGGGTTCTCAAGTCCACATGGATGGCATTGGAGACCTTGACCAGATCCTTATGAGATATACTGTGGACCCCATTTTTGTCAGAAGAACCCACCAATGGGGCGTTAGGCAGCTCAAGGTACTTTCTAACGGCTGATTTAATAGAATCAGTTTGAACCAGCAGAACCATAATGCATCAAACCTTATAGTTTTGGCCTGAAGAGGGCAAGAATTTAACGGCCAGTAAAAATCAATCTGGAGATATTTATTGGCCAAGAACAGTGCGGGCTTTTATGGGAATTATGTTGATATTTTGAATGGTTGGGTCTGCGATCAGCACTCTAAGCTTTTCTTAAGAGTGAGCGGAACTGACTTTTTATTTTTTTATTTCGATACAGTATGCACATACCCCCACTACTATTACCCATATGGAAACCAATGGGTACTCTTCTCCTTCTATGATAGTCTACCATAATGGAAACAAGTAGTGGCTCTAAAGTATCTATCCCCCAGTAGCAAATAAATTTGAGCCCGGGGTATCCTGAATTACGGTCAATTGCCAAAGCAGTAGCTGATTACAGCTGTGAATTGAATATTTATTGATGCTTCTCATAATAGGTAAGTGGTATACCTCGCGCCTGAGACAAAAATCTTAAATCAGAGAATACCCAGGATTAGCGGTATCATGTTGGCAGTATCCAATCTGGCTATTTTTACGACAGTTGATCTATTTATTTTCGGGTTCATTGGTTGCAGCTGTTGTAATTCAAGTCCCAGATTCTGTCTAACTTGCAAGTTCCTTTTCTCTATGTACAAATAGACGCACAGACTCAGCACGCGCCTCATACAGATGCTATCGTACTTCAAAGAAGTTTCTAGAGGCGGATGGAGACCTGGCTAGGTGGGGATAATCGAAGGTTCGCCGAAGCTCTTGGCTTCAAGCGACATTAAGGTTCTCAATTCCAGCACACGGTTTGCGTTCAAGGCCATCTCAGTTGTCTTTTTAGCTTTTTAAGCTTTTAGAAAAGATCTCTGCGTTTCTTTTTGCTTACATTCAGTTGTATTTGCCATTAACTCTTTTTGTGCCGTGCGTCCAGCTAGTCGAATTATCATACTTATTTTATAAAGATACTTTAGACCTATTTACCATCTCACAAAGTCTCTTTGGACCAAGAATATCGAGGAAGCGCGTGATTCAAACCCGTGACCCCAGCACAAGTATATTTTGCGATATCAGCAAATTGAGATTATAAGTTGCGCTCTCGATAGACGACAAAAAAAGAGCCCGGTGCAAATCATTCATCGTTCTCATAAAGGCCAGGGAACTAGAGGGTATAAAGCTTGTTTCCGAATTGGATTGAAGACGTTATCGAGAAATCTCAGTGCTGAGTTTTGATTCACCGGTGAGTGCGGTCAACCATAAGTCACCTTGCACTCTTGAACATTCATTCACAGGCAACTTCCATTACCGAGGTCAAGTGAGAGCTAATAAATAAATAAACTAAAATAACTTTTCCGGCTAGACTGTGCTGAGCTACTAAGAGACATATATCACCTGGTCCTACATAAGGAAGACTTCCTGATATCAACGGTTTTTAGAGTTTGACGATATATAGGTCTCTCTTCGGCAATCTTTTGCTTTATTGACAAAAAGGAAGATTTTATTTTCTCAGCTCTCTCTTCTTTGTGAAGTGACATTTTTTATAATCGAATAACTGGCCTGATAAACAGGGATTGTCTCAGACTCTCAATTGTTAGTGTGATAACTGCGCGAGAGCAGGATCAGGGGAGTACAATATCGGGATATTCAAACAGGATTATATAAGATTAGGAAAAAGAGGTTTATTCTCATTTTAGAAATACTTTTTTCTTTTAAAAGAGACGGACTGGACGGGCCTGATAGAGTGTACCCAGCAAGAACTTGCAGAAGACACAATAGAACAGGAAAGAGGACCTAATTATTCACATTCAGGATCTTGTACTCCCCACCGTCATCTCTTAACCGAACCCTTTCCTTCACTGAAATATGCCTTTTCTGAGTTCTGACGAATTAAGAGTGTCGCTAACTTATTCAAGGTAAAAAAAACAACATCTAGATCTAATTCACTATTTCATTCATTTTATTGGATTTACAGTGAATTTCTTGGGTACTGCTATTTATCTGCACCGTGACATTTATCTTCTGTCGGTGGCCCTCGTTACTTCAGATTTACGTCTAATCTCTCATTCGTCAACTTCTATTCAGTTCTACAAAGCTTCAAAGTTTGGCCAGTAGGAATCGCATTATCGACACTTTGTCGAGCTGACAAGATATCGTCCTTCTTTGGTTCCGACTCAGGATCCAGTGAAGATCCTGACAAATCGGAGTCCTTGCAGCACAAACTCCAACGAATAACAAGGGGCGACGGGAATGACGACTCCGTCGGCGTTGATGATGTTGAAGGGAGAGACACAGCGAATTCTGTAGGAGTTGAAAATCTTCGGAAAGTCGAACGCTCTGGAGGAACTGTGGGCCACGACCCAGAGCAGCAGCAAATGATTATGCCTCAGCAGCTTTCACCCAGAACCCACCAGTCGCATTATGGCTTGGCACAACCAGCACCGCATGCAGCTGCAGGAATGGCCGTTTCGGCACCCACAAGCCCCCTGCCTATGCATGGCGAAAGACCAAGTGGAGGGGAAAGAGGCGGGGGTGGCATTGAGAGAGAATCCAGTCAACAAACTATCAAGCAATCACACCTTCTTCCGGACTTAACCCATTCCCACCATATGCCACAACCAGATTACTTTGGGAGCTTGACAAATGAACCTGAGCACCCTGATCCACAAGCTGTGTTAACTTCGATAGATCCTTTCTCCCATGATCCTTCAGTCGCTGCTTTCCAAGCTGCTAATAGGCCAACGCCCCATTCGGCCCTTCCAACTCAATATGGAGAACTTTATAGTAGTCTAGGGAGACAGTTATCCGTCCCCCAGCTTCATGAAACTTCGCAACATGATATAGTTATGGATTTGGGTCCACTTAGAATGGCTCACGCTGGCTCTCCAGAGTATTATCAACAGCCGCAAACACAGGACGAAATTTTGCAGCACCACCATCATCAGCAACAACAACAACAACAGCATCGGCAATCACATCAAAATAAGCATCAAGAACAACACATGATTTCCACTGAGGAAGTTACGGACCTAACTGGTCAACTCACATCGAAACGACGACGTATGGAATCTATCTATCATCTAGATTCAGGAGAGGCTGGCAGTAGCACCAGCAGTAACAGGCTTGGTAGCAATCTTGTGGAACCCCCTAGATCTCAGTCTATGGGGGAGATGCCTACACTGTCATACATGAACATGGGTGGTGGCAGTAGCAGTGGTGGAGGAGGGCCGCGGAAAATTACTCAAAGACCGCTTGCATGGTCAAAGGACGAAGAAGATAAACTTAGACAACTGGTAGAGGATGGTACAAAGTGGCCGAAAATAACGAGCGAGTTCCCAAACCGGTCAGCTGGGGCAATAAAAAAGCATTTCTATGCGGACATGAAGCATACAATATGGATGGCAGAAGATGATCAGATCCTGCAGAACGCAATCCGGGAATATGAAGAGCAAAAATGGAAAAAAATTAGTGAAAAGGTTGGGAAACCACCACGGGCATGTGAGAAACGATTCAGAGAGCTCGGAAAGGGCTCTACTGGTACCTAATATATAATTTTGTACTTAAGACGATAGTGGGGGCAACGGCGACACTCCATCTTTATTTTCAGCAAAGAAAGCCTGAGTAACGTGCGTCAAACAATGAAAATTTCTGATAAGTTGAACTAGCAACTGGCCAAAAAAATTTAAAATAAGTTTTGACAGGGTCTGTGACCCATCATTAAGAAGGATAGTCTAACAGTTTAAAACGTCCGCACTAAAGCAGAAACAGCAACAACCCTGTAGATCACGCAGATTATAACTCTGTAAGTCGCACTTTTATATATGCGGCGCACAACCACGTAAAAGCCCGTATATGCACAGTATTGTCCATCCTAGCGTACATAGCGCACAGAAAAGCTGCAGCCCAGTCATATTTTATTTGTCTAGCTGTTCTGGGAAATCACCACTTCTTGTCGAAAATAAAAGCGAAATGGCAAATCGGAATAAAGATAAGCTTTTCGCCTAATTGAGGTGTGAACCGGGCTGAAGCTTCTTACAACCACGTATGCACTTCTGTCATACCATACTCTAATTGTGTCTCTTGCAGGCGCCAATGGTTATATGCTCTGCTCTACTCTTCGGATTTCTTTGAACCATGACAGGATTTTGATGCTACACTGATACTCACAAGTTCAAGGAATTTCTTCCTAGCTGAGCCGGGTACCTCAAAAATATTAAACCATGTTTTAAAGAAATAATTCCGCTAAAAGGATTCCGTCCCAAATTTTTGCTGCTTGTGGCCACGGCTCATATCCCCTCTAATTCAAGGTTTTCACGAGATTTAAAGTTTTTGCCGTTACAAAAATAAAGGGATAATCGATTGCATCGAACTGGCCAATTAGTTCCGATAGGTATTGCGACAGAGAGCACACTGCTGCTATACGAATCAGGTTACATTCTTGAATGGTATTCAAATCTTTTCCGAACATAAAGTACCTGTTATCAAGTTGAGTCTAACAGGAATTAATAATAACCTGCCAAGTCGAATATAACCTTGTGGGGTCTGTCTGATTCCGCGTCCAAGCATATATTTGTCATCCATGATTATGAAATAGACCCAAAAATATATAAAAAGGGGCCGTGCGTGTGCATCTCTGGATTTCAAGAATGAGATTCTGACATTCAAATGGAAGCCGCAGGTAGGAATTGATCCATGCGATAGTGTTTGTTACAGTCAAATAGCTTGCATGAAAATCCACTTTGGAGCATCGGGCGCAAGAACGCAGATTGGGAAAAGATAATTCAAAGCCCACCAACAACTCTTTTTAATTATATAAACAAGTGAGGTTTTATATGATATTTAATTTAGTGTGGGAATGCCCTGTCAAAGAAGAGCAGCAAACGACTTAGACTATGCGCGGTGTCTTATATGCAATTATTCTCGTTAAAACAACTCTCAGAATTGTGTCATCATCAAAAGGAAACATCCGTGCCCTTACGATTGACTTTATTAAAATGTAATGCATTCCTGGCTAGAAATTGGCTAGAACAATGGCTTTCATGACCCACTATCCGACCCACACAAGTTTCCGCATTTGAGAGCATTGATTTATGAGACTAGATGACGATAGATAATAACTTTTTCTGCCTTCCATAGTATTATTATTGCGAGACAGCAGAAAATAATTATATTCGACTAACTATATACATGGGTAACCCGTGCCCGTTCCCTTTCGTCAACGTAGTGCAGAGTCAAGACATTTTCTGCGGTTCTACTCTGAGATGTTCTGCGAATCTGTTTGAAAGAGAGTGACATCTGCATGATGCAGATCTTCCCCGTAGTATGTAATTTTTGCTGTTGTTTGATTTGGGTTTATATTTAGAACCTCTTTTCATAATTTTTTTTGTTAAAAGCATTTGCCATGAGGTACATCGACTAAAAGAATCGGATGCGATAATCCGTTTGGAGGTGTAATAAGTGAGAATATTCTAATTAATTGAGGGATGGAGGGAGTCAATGTTGCCAGTTTAATGCAGTGAACCTAAACGAGCATTATCATACACGGTGATGGTCCCAGCATCTGGTGTCAGTCCAAAGGAACAGAAATTTACTTTTTCTCGTATCATTTTTCTTGTGTCGCTTTCGTCCTTTTGCGCGTTGAACCTGTCGTCTTTGTGCTTTATTTTTATGTTTATTTCTTCCTAAATCTAAAAGGTAAACATATTGATTTTTATAAATACTCATGCTCAGGCATTAATTCGTTTAAATGCAAGCACATACGGCCATCCCTGCTTTTATATTTTTTATTTATTCTTGCTTTCTTTTACTAGAGCTGTTCTCGTCTCAGACCTCATCTCCTAGTCTTATATGTGAAACTAAAAGCCCTTAACGCCTGTATTGTATATGCTGCTAAATAATTTTGCATTTACCTCCTTTCTACGCCTCATACTATAAGAAGAGAGGGGTACAACTGAAGCGGGTCATATTTTTTTTATTCTCTTTAATAACTCTATATTTATTTATCCTTCGATCCTTTCTAAGATCAATTTCAGCTCCGATGGATTGTTTTACTGACTGTACATCTATTTGCTGATAGTGCGCCCTATTCATTCCCTATTATTCAGAATCTAAAGAGAGCTCTGGAAATGGATTTAAAAAATATACTTAATGACCGCGATGAGCGAAACCAGGCTGAAGCTGCCGGAACAGATGAGAATTATGAGTCTCCTTCTCCTCATCATAACTCATCTTCGTCGTCTACACCTACAATCGCATCTTCACAGGCGACAATAGTTTCCAGAACAGATGAATCCTTGGAAAACGGGCATTCGAAACCGATAAAACAACCAGGTTCAGCTAGATCAGACTATTCGTCTCCTGATAGACCATTAGAGTCTATCTCTACTCCATCCTCTCCAACTTATGGCCTGGAGACGCATCCTCCCATGAAACTTGAAACTGATGGATCTCCACGGGTTACGTTCAATAATCCATTACCTTCTCCTCCACAACTACCTAATGAAGTGCTGAATATTAGAATAGGAAAACCACCACCGTTAGATTATCACACTCAAGGATATCCAATGCAAAGGACAGCCGATTATGGGATAAATAATATTCTGGCATATCCAAACTTGCCTCCTCCCCCACCTCCTCAGTTCCCCCTTAATCACAATCTTCCAGCTATGGTACAGCTAAATAATCACCATCATCAGCCAAATGAAACTCTGCAGCACGGTCAAGCGATCAGCCAGAGCAGTATCATGCAGCCGATAATAGCGTCGCAACATCAGCAGGGACAACAGCAATGGATAGAAACTAAGAAGGCCAGTCCAGCATTCAAGCAATTCGCATGTTCAACATGTGCCAAGCGGTTCGCTCGAAAGAGTGATTTGGTGAGGCACGAGAGAATTCATTCAGGAATTCGACCGAATGTCTGCACAATCTGTGGAAAGCAATTCATTCAACGTTCTGCTCTGACGGTACACACAAGAGTTCACACAGGAGAGAAGCCACACAAGTGTGATGTATGCCCAAAGGCATTCAGTGACTCTAGTTCACTTGCCCGGCATCGTCGAGTGCACACTGGCAATCGACCTTATGCGTGCACTTACCCCGGATGTCCCAAAACCTTCACAAGGCGAACGACTCTCACACGCCATATCAGTTGCCACGAGGGCTGGAACGCAGGGTGGAATGGAGCATCCAAGGGCTCGAACCTGACCCAGCAACAGACGGTATCCAGGAGCAATGGCATTCTAGATTCTCAGGGAGGATTCATAAACTTCAAGCCCACGCCAGCGGTGCAAAATAGTGAACCAGTAAAGCAAGCCTGGTACAACACCAGTCAGCTGTAAGTTGAAACCGATGGTTTTTTTTATTAGTATACAATGCTAACTTTTCATAGCCCCATGATTGCAAGCGCCGTAGACGCGACAGGATCTGCCACTAAAGGGCCACGATATCCATACCCTCCACCACTACGAACAGTTTGAGCAGGCCAGCCCGCTGCAAAGTACATAATCATAAACCGTATATCAGAGAATACTGAAGTATGAAAAACTTGAGACGAATTTACTATCAATTATCTTTCTCAGTTACATTGTTATGCGCCGAAAACCCGATGCATGAATAAGTTGATGTTGCCGCACGTACTTGAACAAAAGGAAAGTCCGCGGGAAGATTCCAACTAGCTCAACATTTCTGGAGGAAAGTGCTGTGTACATGGAGGAGGAATATATACCAAGATTGATAGACGAGAGTGGTGGCAGGGATGAGTTGCTTAACGTCGAAGAGCGGCCACTTGAATCCAAGGTCCCCATTACAATAGTAACGGGATATCTTGGTAGCGGCAAATCAACACTTCTGAACTATGTCGCATCTCAGAAAGAGAAGAAGATTGCTATTATACTGAACGAGTTTGGGGACTCGGCCGATATTGAACGTGCACTCACTATAAAGGATGGCGAGTCTATATACGAAGAGTGGCTCGAGCTCGACAACGGTTGTCTTTGCTGCACGGTAAAAGATAATGGCGTTGCTGCTATTGAAAGCCTTATGTCTCGAAAGGGAAAGTTTGATTATATCTTGCTGGAAACCACAGGAGTAGCTGATCCAGGTCCCATTGCCAACATGTTCTGGCTGGATAACGCACTGGGTTCTTCGATATATCTGGATGGTATCATTACTGTCTTGGATGCCCCTAATATTGTCAAGTCATTGATAGATGTCACAATAGATAATTTGCATAATGGAGATACTCTCACCTCCGAGCCTGTTTCAACAGCTAGCATACAGATTGCACATGCTGATATATTGGTGCTGAACAAGCGCGACAAAATCAAGACGCAGCAGGAGATGAATATCATCACACAGCAGGTGCGGGGCATAAATTCCCTGGCCCCCATCATAGAATCAGAGTTTGGCAAAGTCAACCTAAATGAAATATTGGACATTAAAGCTTACCAAGGAGATCTGGCCAACCTAGATGACAATACTGGTTGGCATGATCACAGGATCACCACAGTTAATGTTGAATTCCCGGCTGTCAGCAGAGAGATGGAGGACAGGGTGGAGAGTTGGTTACAAAAGATACTATGGGAACGTTTAATGGACGGTGTTGGCGTTGAAGTGCATCGGGTCAAAGGGAAATTTGTAAATAGCGATACTGGAAAAATTCGAGTGATTCAGGCTGTTCGTGAGACCTATGAGATAATTGATACAGCTCTAGTAGATACAGAGGGCAAGGGCAAAAGCAAGATTGTTTTAATTGGAAAGAATGTCTCAAAGGCACACGCACTGGCTGATTTTCGCAAGTTTGTTGGATTAGAGTCAGTCAGGTAGAATAACTTAGTGTATCGGCATTAACATTAAATAAGTTGGGGATTTAATAAACAACTTTTAGGAATCCAGCATATCAGAATCCTCTTCGATAACTGCTACATCCTCAGTTAGAATCACATCCTTCTGTTCATCTAAGTCCCACTCCTTCGCTGTCAAACAGTACTTTTCCGGAGGCAGCCTCAGGCCCCACTGCTGCGGCACTGATGGCAACGGTCGCTTGTTTTTTTCTTGAGCAATCTCTAGTAACAGTTCTTTGGGTGGAGCAGGCTTGAATTGATAGTTAACTCGGGCACCAACTGCTAATCGCACGTCATCTATCGTTAATGGAGCATTTGTCGGTGCCATGCCCGCAACCGAAGGCTGCGAAGCCGAATGTGCATGATCATTATATTGCAACGCGTCCTGCAATACGCTGTGAGTATATCGATATGCAAAATCCATAAGTTGGAGTGGCACACGGTCTTGATAGGCCGTTACGCCCATTGAGGCCAGGATTAGATGGAGCAATCGAACATCTCGTGGTGTTGCCGATGGCAGGTCGTCAGCCTGATTATTGAGCCCAGCTCCATCATTTACGATACTGCTCCTGCGCTGATCCGTGGCATCTCCTGCAGTTTCGGCTCCATTTGGCGCTGCCGTCGTTCCAGACATATCGACGCCAGTAATAATATATAACGAGAGGAACTACTCTCTCACTAGCTAGCCGCGTAGGTAAAGCATGTTTTCCATGTTTGAGAGCGTCGTTGTTTTCCCAGCCTGTGTTTTACAGAGACCGCAGCTTTGTCTCCCCCCGTCTTAAAGTGTGAAAAGGACACCACCACAATCGTTCTGGCTCGCATCGTTCCAGATTGAGTTTGAGATTGCTTTTATCATAGTATCGGCCTCGACCTGATTGCTGCTGCTTAAAAATGAAGATGCTTTGGACGCTATTTGCTGCTGTTCTGGGATTGTTTGTTCTTGCGACCGGTGTGTTTGGTATTGGTGGTGGGGGTAGCCAGGCGCCAGAGGTACAGCCAACTATAACCAACAGAGTGTACTTTGATATCAAACAAGGAGAGGAATTGCTCGGCCGTGTGACTTTTGGCCTGTATGGAGAGGTTGTCCCAAAGACTGCAGAGAATTTCAGAGCCTTGGTGACTGGCGAGAAGGGATTCGGGTACAAGAACTCTGCGTTCCACCGTGTCATTAGTAACTTCATGATCCAAGGAGGTGATTTCACTAGAGGCGATGGTACTGGCGGCAAGTCCATCTATGGCGATAGATTTGAAGATGAGAATTTCCAGATCAAGCACCACAAGCCTGGACTTCTGTCAATGGCGAATGCTGGCAGAAATACCAACGGCTCGCAGTTTTTCATTACCACCGTAGTCACGGGGTGGTTGAACGACAAGCATGTTGTCTTTGGAGAAGTTCTGGATGGCATGGATATTATTAAGAAGATCGAGGCAGCCAAGACGGCTAGAGGAGACAGGCCCATTACGCCCATTGTCATCTCTGATTGTGGAGAGCTGCCTGGCGAGAGTCCGGAATACAAGGAGCGGGACCTATGACTATCTTCTTAGGCCCGCTATGCGCAGTACTCTATTTAAAAGTATATAGCACTGTATTGCGATATGATCGTCTTAGAGCTTAGTGGTACCGTACGGAAGATGTCTTGAGAGTTATATGTAAAGGAGCAGAAATCATAGTCGTCTAAAGCCCAAATGGTAGTAGCCTTAAGACGGGTAGTGTCTCAGACATATGAGGCGCCGCACGGGCTGCTCAAACACCTCCACCAACCACACACGGGCAGTTTATGGGAATGCTGAAATCAGAGTGGTTGGATTACTCACTTGTGACGCTGATATGCCTGTGCTTGATCCTGACGCCTTATTCAAAGGTGGAAGAATCATTTAACCTACAAGCAGTCCATGACTTGCTATTTCATGGGGTTGACCTATCCAAGGTGCGTTGATATTTCTAACCGTTTTCCAAACCTTAGGCCTGACAGTGTAATTTAGTATGATCATATAGATTTCCCTGGAGCGGTACCTCGGTCCTTTATAGGCGCTCTTCTTTTGGCGGTGGCCACGAAACCATTCCAGCTATTTTTCAAGGGGAACAAGCTTGATCTTCAGGTCATTGTGCGTGGGGTTCTGGGATTTGTGAATGGGCAAGTGCTAATTGATCTACGACGGTCTATTGAACGCAGCAGTAGTGGAGTGAAAGGAGAGCAGTATGGGAGAATTCTTGGCAATTGGTTTATGGTGTTCCAGATCTGCCAGTTTCACGTCCTGTTCTACGCGTCCAGGACTTTGCCGAACATGATTGCATTTCCCTTTACTGTATATGCCTGGAACTTGGTCTTTCGGGAGCAGTATAGCTCGGCGCTCAGTATCCTTTCACTTACGGCCATTGTCCTACGGATAGAACTTTTGGTGCTTATAGCCCCCCTCGCAGGGCTGCTGATACTGACTGGCAAGACAACTGTTGCTGGTGCAATCAAGGCTGGCATAGTAGGTGGAGGAGCAGGTGCCATCCTGTCTCTTCTGGTTGATTCATTTTTCTGGAGACGGTTCCCGATGATACCAGAAGTGAGCGGATTCCTGTTTAATGTCGTTGAAGGCAAGTCTGTAGAATGGGGCACAGAGCCTATTTATAGCTATCTTCTGTCGCATATACCGAACATGCTGAGCAATCCGGCTGCATTTGGTCTGATTCCTATCGGTCTGCTTATGGACGCAACTGGAAAGAATCGAATTGTTCAGATTGCCGGATTCTCTTCGCTGATATTTGTTGCGATCCTATCTCTTCAGCCTCATAAAGAATGGAGGTTTATTATTTACATTATGCCTATTCTCAGTCTCTTGGCAGCCAATGGAGCTACCATTGTGTATACTCACCAGAAGAAAGCGCTTGCTTACAGGATCGTTACTGCAGCCACTCTACTGTCCTGCTTGGTTGCGATGGCGATCTCGGGCATAAAACTTGCTGTGTCATATAGAAACTATCCAGGTGGTGTTGCACTGCAGACCTTTCACAATATGATTGACTCAGGAGACATTCCTTTCAACTCTACATTAGTTGTGCATATGGATGTGCCCGTTTGCATGCAGGGGGTGACGCTCTTCAGCCAAAAGTACGACTCGCTAACTGGCCATTCGCCTGAAGTAGTCTATGATAAAAGTGAGGACCCCAAGACTCTTTTGAGAGTTTGGAAATCGTTTGACTATCTACTCAGTACAATGACAACTAGCGAGCTTCCGACCGAAGACGGGTACCACTGGGAAAGACTGAAAGCTATCCAGGGCTTTTCATCCATGAATAAGGAGTTCATGGAATATCTTTATGGCAAAGTGACGGATGATGTAATAGGACTAGTCTTCGATGCCTGGCAGGCAGCAGTTAACTCTTCTGGCCCTGGCGCTGTTTTAAGCGACTTCCTTGACAATATATTGGTCTTAAATGATCAAGTTTATATCTACCAGAAAACTCCAGACTTATAGTGTACGTATTTATTTCGGTTAAATCTGCGAAAAGGTAAATAATAAAACGCGAGTTTTGCTTCTGGCCTTATCCAGATTTTCATGTTCAGCAGTCCGCTCTGGGACAGAAAGGCTGAGTGACACGACATCGCCCTCTCTAGCATCTTATCGCCGTTTACAAGTCATGGTTTCGACCATTGTTGCAATTCCTGAGTAAGTCCATGCCTGCGATTCATATCTTTTAGATTTCGAATTCTAATATCTATTACAGAACTTTAGAGAATGAAGTGGGAGAGTCGGTAGGAGCTCGTACCACGGGCTTGATGACCTTCAAAGAACTGGGACCGCCAGATCTGGTTCACCTATCCAAATCGTATCCGAAGACAGGAACAAAAGAGGTAAGGATTTGAAATGCGGTATTTAACTCTGCAAAGCTTAAAGTTCAGTGTTTTAATGGTATTTATCTAGAGCGGTACATATCACTATGTTACTGGAGTAGATACGTCGAGCTCGGCATCCGTTGCGGCCTATTTGAACACTCTGACGTTTTCAGTTGGCGAGACTCAATTGTGGTTCGGCAAGCATCCGCTGTGGAGGATACATTCGGGAATATTTTGCTCCTACAACGCCTTTTCACGGGTAGATTCACGTGTATTGGCTCAAATTCCTGGCTCGGTGGAGGCCTACGTGGTGGACGAGCGTGGGGATAAGAGACAAGCGACCGAGCAACTATGGCTTGAAACATACCTTAGCGCAATGCTACGTGCGCTCTTGTTTGCGGACAATGATGCATATTATGTGAGCTGTTGTCGAAGGCTTGATCCTCTGACGACGCCGGAAAGCGCTCAGAAGTTCTTCGACGCGTTCAAGAAGCTCTTTTTCCAGGGCCCTCAACTGGGCAGTGTGTCAGAGATCCAGGTTCCTAGTCTGGTTTCAAATTACCTTGTGGATGGGTTTCTCAAGTTTGTTGAACTAACGGGGATGCATGATGAGGCATTGAAGGTCCTCGAGGACCTGCGAGATTTAGAGCCAGAGGTAGATTCATTGATCTGCAAAGTGCTACTGCTAAAAAATGAGGAAGTCAAGGCAATCTCAGTTATGAACCAAGGGATTTTGGCAAACCCCCGAGATGCATATCTATTAGAGCTTCAGGCAAAGTTCTGCCAAGATAAGAAACGACTTGATCTTGCAGTTGACAGTGCTGAGCGAGCAGTTAACGCTGCGCCGTCCGAGTTTTTCACTTGGGCTCGACTTGTTGAAGTCTATACGAAAAAGGGAGATTATGAGCAGGCACTATTGACTTTAAATTCGTGCCCTATGTTCACCTACCACGAACTAGACGCTCACCGTATGCCTCCTCCGGCCAAAATACATTTACCGCTCCCTACAGATGGTATTGTAGAAGATATTTGGAACGTTGATTTGATGAGCGAACAGGACGTCGCTGATCCCGGCCTCCTAAAGCTGCCTGCACCCACATTAAGAGCGACCTTTGCAAAGGCTTACGAAATGCTTACCGAAATTGCCAGCAATATTGGGTGGGATGCGTTACTGAAGTATCGGTCCAATGTCTTTGTTATGGAGGACGAATACCGCAAAGACAAGAGAAGTAGGTCCAACGGGTCTACGGCTGCATTGAATGGCGACTCATTAGAAAAACCTCCTGCTAGTCTCACTAACGAAGATGGCGGAGGGAATATAGCTTCATCAGCTTCTTCGATCAATGGAAATGGTGCTGGTCCAAGCTCAGAGATCAAAAACAAACGTCTCTGTGAGAGATGGTTGGACAATCTTTTTATGGTTCTATACGAGGATTTGCGTGTTTATACTGTATGGCGTGCAGAATTCATTCATTACCAATCACAACAGTTACCGTATCACAAAAGCGCTCTTGAATGGGAGATATTAGGTATGGTCGCTCAGCGGCTGCGACATGAAGAAGAGGCGGCAGATGCTTTCCAGCGATCGCTTGAGGCTAAATTTTCACACCGGGTCCTATGGAAGTTGCTGGATTTCTACATGGGAAAGGAAAATAACTTTGCGGATACGCTTGACTCGATTGTAAGACTCACAGCATGGAACCATCGGTGGTATACAGAGTTCTCGCCAAAGTTGCTGAATTCATTACGCAAACTGATCTCATCCAATGGGCTGATAAAGGTCCGAAGCAGTGTTGAAGCGACATATTCTCCACAGGGGATCGTAGAACTTATGGTTGGTCGCTTCAACCGCCTCGAGGCCTTTAGAGCTCTCGGGACAGAAAATTGAAAAAAAATAAGTATTGGTGAGAATCTAAAGACCTTTGTATTGCTATCTCTGCGATCAGTATTTTATCTATTCCAATGCCACTGCCTCAATTTCGATATCTACATCCAATGGTAAAGTCTTTACTGCCACGCATGATCGTGCTGGCTTGTGGTCAGCAAACCACTCCGCGTAGACCTCATTTACGAGGGCAAACTTGCTCATATCGGTGATGAAGATATTGATCTTTACCAGCTTATTCCAGCTTGAGCCGGCACCCTCGACTACATGTCTGAGGTTAGTAAGAACCTGCCTTGTTTGGACCTGTATATCTTCTGCTCCTTCGACCATCTTTCCATCAGCAGTCAATGGCACTTGCCCAGATATATAAACAAAGCCTGAAATAATCCACTTCAATTAGAGACCAAGACTAATGACATATGACAGATTTAATTCAAACTTACCACCTGCCTTGATTGCCTGGCTGTATGCAGCTACAGGAACAGGTGCTTTATCGGTGAGTACCTGAAAAATACATTAGAAAGTGCTCAATTCCAAACTCACTCTGTGCCACACTTACATAGGAGAGTTGAGATGACATTCTGAGGTTCGAATTTGCAGCGAATCGTCCTGCTGACGGTCTTGTTATATATCTCACTGAGGTTAGTCCGGCAAGTGTACGGCCTCGAAAAGTTCTTAGAAGCATCAGTAGAGTTGACTTAGCACGGAGTTCCGCTTTGCAGAAGCTGACACGGGTCGATCACCTTGTAGAGCGCCCATATAACTTAATTTTAAGAAAAAAAAAGGATTATTAATATATTAGGATTAAATCAACTAAGCAAGGAATGAAACTAGAAATTATCAACGGTTATGCTGATATAAACATATAATTTTTAAATGGGATCAGAATACTAGGGCAGCCAGTGCACCTGCCAAACCCAAAGCGCCGGCCATTGGTGCTAGCCCCCTAGCAGCACCGACTTGAGGAAGGTCAGGAGTAGCATCACCAGGGTAGTAACCAGAAGGCCCAGAGGGCACCGCTGGTACCGTGGGAATAATGATAGGGGTAATCTGAGCTTCCCCAGTAGGAACAGGCTTGTAAACTGTAGCATCATCTCCTGTTGCTACTGCTGATTCGACGCCTGTGCCAGATGCTGTGACCGGCAAATCAGTGACGCTTGAAGCTCCAGCTTCAGTTGTTCCTGTTGCGGAAAGGTCTGTTGGAGTCGCGCTGGCGGTGGCTCCGGTTTCAATTCCAGTTTCAATTCCAGTTTCAATGCCACTCGTGGTTGCATCTAACTGAGCTCCAGATGAACTGGGAAGGGTCAATGTGGCTGTGACCGTAGCAGTGCCAGCAGTACTGACCTCTACGGCCTCAGCAGAGGTACTTGCTGCAGCAGCTACATCAGGTTCTGTGGTATTGACAGCGAATATGCTATTTCCAGCTGGAGGATCGTTAACTTTCAGCGATACGGGGAATGAGCCATCCATAGTCACAAGTCCAGTATAAATTGAGAAGCCTCCATCTTTGTTCGGACTGGCGCTGAATGTGGGGCTGCCATTGAAATCCAGAAACCCATTGGCAGCTTTGAAGTTATTGTTTGGAGCTCTTTTGCTGAGAACCAGCTTTCCAGATGAATCACGAGTAATCATGTCCTTCGAGTCATTATTAACTACAAATACTCCGTCTTTGATTTCTCCTGTCAACACCTTGCCTCCCTTTCCAATAAATATATCTTCCTTGTTTACTCTCACTGCTTCATTATTAATTGACGAACCCAATCTCAAGATTGACAAGCCAACATCGGCCTCAACACCTGCTACTACGAGCAGTGCAAACGCAGCATAAACTTCCTTGAATTTCATAGCCGTTCCTATTCCTTTTGCAGATGAGTAGGGACAAGTTAAAAATTTCGACGAAGTGCGTAGTGAAAAAAACTCTGGTAAAATCAATCAAGAGCTACCCAGTGGCTCAAATTGTATTAAACGAGGGACAAAAGAGGCAGACAGGCTATTTATAATGGAAAGAAGCATTATAAATTAATTTAAAGGAATTTACTATAAACTGCTCCTCCATTCGAGAGATTTACATCAAATTAAAATTATTTCAAGCGTAAAGCTCGCTTCGTAGCCCCGGCGCTCCATCCAGATAAGTGTAAGAAACTATTCAGGCAGGAGCTACTCAGCTCTTCTTACCGATATGGGAGCCCCAATATAAAAATAACTATCGCCACAGAAAGTCCAACCATGCAAACACCTTGTCTCGGTATCTAGTCACCTCATGCTGTACAACTGACCCTGTTCTCAATGTAAATTGGGATTTGCTACAACTCAGTTATATTAACCCGCGCCGCCAAACTCTAAACGCATCAAGCGCTGACACAGTTATATGCTTTCTTTCAATAATGTTTAGATTACTCTAATTTCGATACGGTTCTTTTAATCTATCCATCCATATCGACTCAACACGTCTTATTAAATCTCTTAAATTCTCTCAGTCTGCGCACCTCTGCTGCACTACATAAATGTGCGGCTCAGCCGTAAACGCCTTCTCGCTATCTGCTGGCATTATCGTGTCATTCGCGATGATTCGCCAAACGGCACGTGATGCTATCTTATCGACATACAAAGTGCTCAACAAAAATGCGAAGCTCTCCAACCTACCTAGAAGAAGTCTCGCATGTAAAGATGCAAAGAAATAAATGCAAACTAAAATAAGACAAAACAGAGCAAAGCAAGACAAACAAAAATCGAAATGAATACACTCGTGCTCTGGCTTCCTGCCTGACACACAGATGTCTCACAAACAGCTGTACTAACATGTACTGCGGCGCCATGTGTCATGAATGTTGCATCAAGTTATGCCACAAGTTACTCAAATGCCTTGCGGGGTCCGGCAGGACCGGGGGCCCAAAGGTCCCAAAAAGTGGCCTTTGGGCCCCCAGCCAGGAGCAACAGCAGCGGCATCACTAGCAGCAAGGAGCACAAGCAAACAGCTCCGCCCTTTATAACCCAACCACTTCGCTGATTATCGGGTCTTCTTGTCACTTATCAGTTGTATCTATCTGGAAGGTTTATAACACAAGTAACTGGAGAAACTGGTTACTTGTAAGCTCTCAGATTAAATACAACAACAAATCGCTTTTAGAAGCCGTGCACTTGTTTTATATTGTTGTTTTTGTTCATTCTCGTAGCATAGAACGAAGATGAAGTTCGCCGTTGTCGCAGCGAGCATTTTGCCACTGCTCTCACTATCAGCAGCACTGGTCATCCCTCATAATGCGGATACCATCACAGCCTTCAGAGGGAAGATCGCCAAGGAGTCTGCAGCTGAGAAAGCCGAGATTGCCCCCCTGGTAAGCAGTTCTACTGCCTTTGAGCAGTTGGTGGAGAACTCGTATATTATTGTGTTCAAAGACCACATAAACGAGGCAGAGGCTTTGGCTCATCAGCTCTGGGTCGAGACTGTGCACGATGAAACCATCAAGGCCCTTGCTAAGCGAGGAGTCCAGCATCCGTTGGTGTCGGAAGACATGGATAAGGGTCTGAAGCATTCGTTCTCGATTGGAGATGACTACAAGGGTTACTCAGGATTATTCCATCCAGACACTATTGATGCTATTAGAAGACACGACGCCGTGGCTTTTGTTGAGCGCGACTCCCTTGTCCATGCCTCTGAATTTGACATCGAGAAGGATTCTCCCTGGGGTTTGGCTAGAGTCTCTCACCGTCAGCCCTTATCTCTAGGTTCTTTTAACCAGTATCTTTACGATGATGAAGGCGGAGCAGGTGTAACTGCGTATGTTGTCGACACTGGTACCAATGTGGACCACGAAGACTTTGATGGTCGTGCCAAGTGGGGCAAGACCATTCCTGATAATGATGAAGATGTCGATGGCAATGGTCATGGCTCGCATTGCTCAGGAACCATTGCTGGAAGCAAGTACGGTATTGCCAAGAAGGCTTCTGTTGTTGCTGTCAAGGTTTTGAGATCAAATGGATCTGGATCGATGTCTGATGTTATTAAGGGTGTTGAATATGTTGCCGAGAGCCACTTGAAAGAGTCCCGAAAGAAGGGTTTCAAGGGTTCTACTGCCAACATGTCCTTGGGTGGCGGAAAGTCCCCATCTCTTGATATTGCTGTTAATGCGGCTGTCAAGGCTGGTGTTAACTTTGCAGTTGCTGCTGGTAACGATAACGCTGACGCCTGCAACTATTCTCCTGCTGCTGCTGAGAACGCCGTCACTGTTGGTGCTAGTGCCCTCAACGATGAGCGTGCTTATTTCTCCAACTATGGAAAGTGCGTTGATATCTTTGCTCCGGGTGTCAATATCTTGTCTACCTACACGGGCTCGAAGAAAGCCGTCGCCACATTGTCTGGTACTTCGATGGCCTCTCCTCACATCTGCGGTCTCTTGACTTATTTCTTGTCTCTTCAGCCTTCAACCGACTCGGAGTTTGCAGTTAACGGTGTTGTTTCTCCCGCTCAGTTGAAGAAGAACCTGATTTCTTATGGAACTGAGGGTATCTTGACAGAACTAGACGAAGATTCTCCTAATATTCTTGCCTTTAACGGTGCTGGTCACAATATTTCTGAGTTTTGGCATGGAAGCAAGAAGTCCGAGGTCGAGGAGAATACTTTCTCAATCCTCCCTGTTGAAGATAAGATTGAGCAAGAATTCAAGCACGTTGCCGGGAAGCTTGATGGCATCATGGATGACATCCGTGCTGGGTTTGGTCTCCACTTTTAAGCTGTCTCTCTTTCATAGTTATATATATACATATATATTTCTGCAACGCATATCTACGATCGTGTTTCGAATAAGCGGCAAATCTTCTTTCTTAGTACAACACTTCTACATACTATAACTGTTATTACTACTACTATTATTATTGTTATAATTATTCACAGATGATCCAGTAAAAGACTCTGAAAGAATCATGTTATCACTCAGCAGCGGCAACCAATTCAGGCTCAACAGGGCCTTCAGAAGACTTAGCTTTCTTGGCCGGCGGCTGGCCCTCTGCTTCGTCTTCAGCCTCATTCTTCTCTGAGAGCTTTTCGTCGACTTTAGCAGCATCTCCTTCGGTAGGGTTTTCATCTGACTCTTCCACAGGCTTTCCGCCCTCGGCCACTGCTTCGTCATTTTCTTCCTCGCGCTCAGCTGCGTCTCCTTTCTCTGCCACGCCTGCAGCGGCCCCAGCTTCGTCGTCCTCATCCTCTTCTTCTTCCTCCTCCTCTTCTTCGTCGTCGTCCTCGTCGTCGTCATCCTTGTCCTCGCCGCTAATGTAGTCTCCGTTTTCTTCTTCCTCCTCCTCCTCCTCGACATCCTCTTCGTCAGACGGAAGTGCCTGTACGCAACCAATCAGTAACTAGACCAAGCAGAATCAATTGGACTGGGAAAATACTTACTACCAACTCCGTCTCGGGGTCCCCGCGTCTGCTTCTAGTTGACATTCTTGTGCAATATATTCAAAGATTATACTATTCCTCGGACTGATGGGAAAAGAACGCCACGAATCTTCCACTTATATCCTCTCCTGGTGACAAGCAAGCGTGTGGAAAACACTCGCTTGCCCCC